>OZ010795.1:414744807-415344807 GCA_963932465.1 Maratus speciosus | reverse complement strand
TAACCAAAAGTAATAAAAATAAAAAAAGAATAAAAAAGAATAACTAAGAAAAAACAAAATTTGATGACAGGCGGAAATGCTACTGACTTGCTGTCTTAAACATGTTTGATGTGCGAAAATCCCTTCTCACCTGCCAAGATTAAACAAATGAAAATTTGAAAAAAAAAAAAAATGAAAACCACAAACGAACCCGAAACCACCAATGGAATCCATGAATATCCACACCGCTAAACTATTTCCATCAGGTGTCACATATCGATATATCACCTACATCGAACAATTCTAATGTTTTATTTCGATAATTCTTTTCTTTTTGATAAAATTAAGAGTCAATTCATTCAGAAAATGTATTGGGTAATTTTGTTTACTGGCGTCAATGTAAAAGTGAAAAATTTCACCAACCATTTCATCAACATTTGAACACAAATATACAATGCGGAACCCCTTTCCGGCATGGTGGGTCAATTTCTGTCCCACCTAATTAACTTTTTTTTAAATCAGTCTCAATTCACACACTTTATAATTCAAATATATGGATCTCTTCATTTTTAATCCCTCTTTTAAACTGTAGATGGCAGCACAGCACAAAGATTATAGTTCCTCTTTAAAAAATATTTAAAGTGAGGTCTAAAAAGAGGTATTAAAAGAGCTGTCATTTTTATCGAATTTGAAAGCACATATGTACATGAAAACCTATTATTTATATTTATATTTATCTCAAGGTATTTTCGAAGCAAAAAAAGAAATTTCAGTGGACATTTTAAATTATTTTTTATTTATCTAAAGTATGCGGTTCAGAATTTGACCCATCACACACATGAGATTCTCGCTAACAGATGGCAGCACCAAATAATTTGCAGAGCCTTACGTTATAATTCTAATTGTGAGGATTCTAATTCAAGCTTAGTGAAAGCATTTATTATATTTAAATTCATAAAAGAGCCAAACCATGATGTAAAAAATATAAAGGATTTCCGTTCATCAGTTATTGAAGGCTTAATGTCAATAGCCGGTGAAAAGGAAAACACAAAGAAATTTTCTCCAGTTTAAATAAAGGGCAAAAAACCCTACGTTCCCCCTGAGAAAAGACTGAAAAATGTTGGGCACATTTTTCAGTCTTTTATTACTCCAGTAAGAAGTAATAGAAGGATATGTGCATATTGCAGCACATCCAAAAAAGAGCATCGCACATTTTGGATGTGCGAAACATGTGACGTTCCGCTTTGCCTCCAAAAATCAGAAGCATCCTGTTTCACAAAATTTCATCAAAAATAGAATTTCTGCTTTTTTTATCAACAAAATTATGAATCTGTATAATCTAGTGTTGGTTATCGATATTTTCACACATTATGAGCATCAAAGCTCCTATATACATATTCAGATTTATAGAAGAAGTTGAAATTTTAAATTTATATATTCTTATTCATAATTTTTTATTCCTTATATTATTATCTTACTTCTAAATTTATTCTCATATTAATTTCATATTTCTCATATTATTCTAATATTTCTCATATTATTCTCATATTTCTTATATTATTCTCGTGTTTTTGAAATTATTCATATATTTCTTGTATTTCGCATATTATTCATATATTATATCCTAGATTTTTGTATTATTGTCTAAACATTTTATACATATAAGACCATGTAAAATGGTATTATATGTTTTTTATTTTTATTGTTATTCAATTTATAAAAAAGTTTTCTGTAAATATATCATTTTTATTCATCTTTTAAATATATTACTTAAGACATTAA
Source organism: Maratus speciosus (assembly GCA_963932465.1). NCBI lineage: Eukaryota > Metazoa > Arthropoda > Arachnida > Araneae > Salticidae > Maratus > Maratus speciosus. Next base: position 415,343,046 of record OZ010795.1, on the reverse strand, counting down.
GTAGCTCTCACTGTATCTTATGACATACCATTGTTGCATGGTGGGTCAGTTTCTGTCCCACCTCCCCAGGTAAAAAAAAAAAAAAAAAAAAAAAATCCAGAAATTTTTTTGGTCATCATTTGCATAATCATGCCTATCTAAACCTTTTTATAACATTTTCCTGAAATTTAAGTACTATTTTAACATAGCGTGTCGCAAAAGGTTAAAACATTTAAATATATATTTCAGAAAATTGAAACACGCACGTTACTATTAAAGTTTAAAACTTTTATTGTAACAAAATCAAAATAATTTATTTTATCGTAAATACTATTCACTAAAATTGGGTTTGTAATTTCCAATTTAACATCCAAGTAGTTTAGAGTGCTTTGCTTTTCTGATGCACTTTTTAAATTTAAAGTATTTGGATAACATTTAAATTAATAAATTTCTTTATTTTTACTCAACTTAACTACCAAAATGTCATCTATATATGTGCACATCTTTAAATATTTTCCAAGAATAAACTGGCTCCATATGTAAGCAGATAAATATCTGCAAGGATGGAACTGCAGCTACCCCCCATTGGAATACCTATCACTTGTTTATATATGTATTTCCCCTCAAACATATAATTCTCGCAAATAGCAAATTGAAATAAATCAGTGAACAGTTCAGTACTGATATTTTTTACTTTAGATTTCTTGAAAAAATCCATAACTTTGTGCTTCAAATCATCTAAATTTATGCTATTATACAGATCCTCAAAATCATATGTATGCAATTCTATAATGCTTTTCAGATTGTTTTAGACTTTTTACTAGTTCATAACTGTTTTTTATTATTATCGACGAATATTCATTTATGGCTTGATCAAAAATATTTTGTAATATATTCAAGAATTTTTTATTGGCACTTTCCAGGTAAGAACCAAGCCCACAAGTTACAGTTTTAAAAATAATTGGGTTTTTATAGAGTTTTGGAATCATAACAAGATAAGGAAATTCTGAACTTTTTTGCTTAGATTTTATTTTTTTATAGAACGCCTTCACTCTGTTTACAATAACCTATTTAGTAGATTTCAGTAGCTGAAAACTTCTCTCATTATTATAAGTTTCCCTGAGAATACCTCAAAATAATTTTTTCACATATTATAGAATATTTAGTGTTTGTTTTATCCACGTATGTAATGATAAAATTATCCTGAAGATTTTATATTGATTTAATCAAATTTTTATAAAAGTCTCCCGAGACACCTTAAAAATCTTTATGGTAAAAGAGTTTTTTTTTTTGTTTTTTTTTTTTTTTTAATATAGTATCTCCATTCCTCAAAATCTCTTTTTGGTAAACCATATTTGAATAGTAATTTTTGAATGAACCTATCTATATTATTAGACAAACGTTTTGTCGCTAAACCTCTACTCACAATTCTCCTAAATCTGTATTTTGTACCATACCTCATGTAATTTATAAGATTTATATCGACCGTTATATTTAGATCTCCGGTAAGAATCTGTCCATAATTTGAGTTAACGTAGTTTTATATTCATCTTTATTACAGTTACAAATACTATTCTTGAAACAGTTTTGCAAATCCCTAGAATATCTATTGTAATTAAATATAATTCTGCCTAAAGGTTTATCGTATTTATAAGATTTAATGATTTGTATGTTTTTATCCGGCAGGTATTCATTATATTTATTCAAAATCCCCTAAAAATTAGCACCCCTAAAATGGTGTCATACGTAGTACAATACAAAATATATCTTATTCTCTATGTTAACTTGATTGTTTTTCATCTCGAGATAACTCGATTTATATATATAATTTCATTTATATTGATTTACAAGGAATTCACAAATTCTAAAATTTTAAACTTTCTTAATATCTTTAAAAAGAAATCTTATTACTATTGATATATGACTAACGAGAAAGAAATTATTTCTAAATCGCACAATCCATTTTAATCTATTTGAAATATTATTTGTTTTTGTTAGTATCTGTAGTCTGGTTATTGTTAAAGAAATTCTTACTGAACAAACGTATCTAAATAATCCGTCATAAAAAATGCAAGCCATAGAATGCATAATTTTTCATATTTTTTTTTTCTCTAAAAAAAAATATATATTTTTTTTTGTTAACCATTTGAGAAAAGGGTTATTGTCCTCGTCAGGGTAGGAAATCAAAAGCATATCTGAAGGTTTTTATTGGTTTAATCTGCAATTTATTCGTTTTCTGATTGGTCTATACAGTAATATGTATTTCCCTCTACATTCAACAGAGATGGACAACAGAGTGTTGTCAGTATGACAAAAAAGTAATAAAAACTACAAAAAAATTAATAACTCAGAAACAAATTGAGATACAGCTTTCAAACAAATTGCATTTAAAAGTACATTTTTTTTCTCTATACGACGATATAAAAAGTAATATTGTGGGATGTTTAGAAGTTTAAGAAATAAATTCATTTAAAATTGGCCGTCAGATTTCTTGGAAATCTGACGATGGAAAAGCCTTTTCCCGAACAGCCAATGAAATGCTTGGATACTACTTAAGTTTCAGGTGGATAATATGTACGAGTCGCAGGCGATTTCTGTCGCTTGCCACTTTTATGTATAATAACACTATTAATGTTTAATTCATGGCGTACGTAATGTATGATCAACTCCGTGCTATTTTTTACGTCTTAAATTTTAGTCTTTGAAAAAAATCATTTTCCAAATGCTCGTTGTAATTTGTTAAATTGCATTATATATATATATATATATTTGAAATTTTTGACAATTGAAGAATATATTTTAAGACTCTGTTACACAAATTCAAAAGATATTGTATGAGGTCAACATTTTCAGTCATTTAAACTGAATTTATTGGGTTAACTTTACATGAATAATGTTATTATTGGATGACATTATTTTTTATCTTAATGTAACAATTATTAATTCTGTGATATAATTACTGTTAATTAATTAGAAAGTATAACATCATTTTATAACATTTTATCATTTATATATTACAATCGGGATTGTTTTTAATTTAACCAATCTGGTTTATATATGTAAAGATGAAATATTGAAATCGATTTTTCTCTCACTTTACGCTGTGCTAGAAATGTATAAATTATGCACATTACACGTGATATTAAAGGTGCATTTTCGATTAAAATACATCATTTTAATTTTTTATAGACTACTTATATATTACTAACTTAACTTTAAGGCATTTTTCGGTTAAAGTGTCCTGGATGATAAATTGCTAACTATTTATTAGGACTAAAGCTATATACGAATTTCAAAATCACTGGAGTTCTTTTTTATAGAAATCACTCACTCCAAAATATGCCGATTGGCTATGTCGTAGCAACAGCGAAATACTTTATGAAGTGAAAAGAAAAAAAATTAAAATAATAGATTATCTTTTTAATACATTCTATTTTATTAATAGCTTAATATTACAATATGATTTTCCACATAAAAAACAATTTAGAAATTCTGAATCGATAGTTTAACGTTTAGAATAGATAGTCTGAATATATATATTAGGTTTGTATTGCACCGAGAGATTTTCTTTTTGGTTTTCATTTATGGAAAGCTCGCATACATGAGATATAGTGATCGCAGCATTATTTACATGAATGAACTTTTTACATCCCTTTACAACCAGGCTTCAGCATCCATCATTTTTTTTCTTCTGTGCGAATTTATAATACATTATTTTTATAATTTCAGGCATCTTTGGGATTTCCAATCGAAGACGTTGCTGCATTCGGGGATTTTATTGATGGGTTTTCACGAGAGTGAAGCGTTCATATATTCGTTACAACGAATGCATCTCGTTATATAAAACTATGTAACATTTTGCGAGATTCTTTTTCTTTTTGTAAAGAGGTTATTACTATATTTTTATTTAATCTACAGGCTGTGATTAGAATTCATTACGTCTTTCCCCAGTGCAGATAAAATATTCCAGGATAACTGACCTTTAAGCACTATTATACGATTTAGTTTGACGACAAATTTGAGTGACTTTCTTGGTGACTTGTCGACAGTAGTAACTATTTTGATAACCAGATACTTAGTTGGAAATTTTGAGAACCAGAAGCCGAAGGATGAAAATTAAAGACAATAGGGCTAATATTCTGGAAAGCGGGAATGAAGCATTAGTTCATGTTCAGTTTACATCATTAAGAGGTTAATTATAAATAACACTTTTCCGAAGAGGTCAGTTATCTTCAATTCTGAAATTGTTTCAGTTAGAGGAAAATACGTGACTATTCTTATCCGAATTTATTGCTCTGTTTCTTTGATAATTGTGATACGAACTGAAATATTTACATACTATTTCCGGAAAATTCAACGAACATATTCGGCAATAAATTGCATTTATTGACATGGGACCCGCCTATAAATTATAGATCTACTTTCATAGACTAAAAGCATACTGTTTCCTCACAATAGTATGATCTAATTACCAAGTACATATATTTTCATGCTCATACATATCGATAAATAATGCGACGTTAAATTTAAGAATCTTTTTCAATAAATACACTTTATAAAAGTCTGTTGAATTAGTTTGCACATAGCATTAATCTAAGGTCGTTTCCAACCGAAAATGAATTTCAAATTACCTTTTTCCTCTAATTCATGAAGTAACTATTCTCTTAAACAAGGTGATAAAAATAGAGCAAAGTTTTTTCTTTTTTTTTTTTTTTTTCCCTTTCAATATTTGATTTGGGTTACACTAAGTAAAACTGATAGCAAAATGATTCTAATATGAGGAAATGATTTTTGTAGGATTGATTTTACATAATTGGATTATAACTTTTGGCAAATGCGAATAACGTAAAAAAAAAAAAAAAAAAAAAAAAAAAAAAAAAAAAAAAAAATCGTTCTTTTCTTTCTTCTGCATGGTAATTCAACAAAAGAAAACTGTGGAAAATGTTTTCACATAATCTTTGAAGAGTCGTATTTTTACCAGTCTATTGAATATATATATATATATATATATAACATTTCCAATGTCTAATGTAAAAACGATAAATTAATTTACATATTAAATATAGGGATATATTCAAAATTAGACTCCCGAAACATAAATAAAGCTACGTGCGAAAGCTCAGAAATAAGTCTTATGAAATACTTTTTTCTCTTAATAAAGGTGATAGAAACATGGTATCCAGATTTGGCCTTTCTTTTAGTTCTCAAAATTTACATTCACACCCGAAATTGTGTATCGTTTTATATTCTTGATTTAATGATAGACATTTCGTGATTACCTATAGTAAAAATTCTTCTTTCATAATATCCTAAGTGAATTCGAAGCTTTTAAATTGAAAGCAAAGGTCACAGCTCGCAATACAGGATAGAAATGATGCAGTTTTTTTTTTTTTTTTTCGGTTACAATAAGTAAAACCGATAAAAATTTATTATAATTTCAGAAAGTGAATTTTATAGGATTCATTTTACGTAATTGAATTATAACTTTCGGTAAATGTGAGTAACACAAGTAAAACTATTTTTTATTCTTTCTTTTGTCATCAAAATAGAACAGAAGGAAATACTACGGATTTCAACATAAAATTTCCAAGAATCATATGTTTACATATCTATTGCAAAAAAAGACGAAATTCCATGTTCCTGAATTAAAAATTAATTTAGATATTTTATATACATTGTATTAAAATCTAGTAGGGACAGATTTTATTATTCCTTTGCTAAGCGTTGATCTTCGCAAAGGCTACAACCATTGCTGTACTTTATATAAAATACTTTCTCTTCTCTTTTTTTGATCAAAATTTGTTTAAATAGCTCAATAGCTAATATATGCAAGTTAAAACATTAATTCCTTCCAAACTGAGCAAACAAGATCACTAATTATCAAAGGCTGAGAAGGAAATATCTTCAAAAACCACATAAATGTATTAAAAATTAATTTTGAAACTTCGATAACGGATCTCGAATGCGTATCGATGAGAAGTCTACAAAAAATCGAAAAATGATTAATTTTTATGTTCAGTCTATAAATGAATTGCAATTAAAATTTTCATCTGTTACGTTTAAAAAATTAAATATTTTAAAACACGTTTTTAAAATTAGTTTATTAAGAACAAATATTAAATTATGTATTTTATAAAATTGGCAAATAATGAGGACGAGGAAAAACAAGACTCCCTGTGGTACATTCCTAACCCTTATTTTTCCTCGGTGTCTCACTTAATCTTGAACCTATTTATGTATATATGTATACACACACACACACACACACACACACACACACACACACACATATATATATATATACATAATATTTTAGAGTTAATTAAGTTGTTGTCACTTTGTTCAGTTTATTTATTTTAAATCTGGATCAGTTCAGTGGTTTTGTATGTTATGGTATAGTTTTGGATATATATATATATATAATACATATATATATATATATATATATATAATACATATATATATATATATATATATAATACATATATATAGAGATAGATAGATAGATAGATGGAAAGAGAGAGAGGGAAGGGGTAGAGAGACAAGGAGATAGAGCGAGAGAGAGGGCGTGGTAAAATCATTACCAATGATTGTTACACAAGAATAAGGAATATACATGTAATTTTTTATTTTCTAAATGCAAATAAACAAATGGCAAAAAGCAAAAGTTACAGTACACTTCTGCGTATAATGCGCACCTGCGGTTTTATTATGCATTTATCTGTCTTTAGGTATTTTTGCCGTAGTATGCGTATCGTCTTCTTGGTAAAGAACCCTCATGAAATAAGCAGCATGAAAATAAAATAAAGTCTTTGAATTAATAAGGAATGATTTTATCTACATGAAATACTGAAGTTTTCAAAGTTATTTGACAATTTATTATGTTTTATTAAATAAAGATAAAAATTAAATGTAAATAAATAATTGTTAACAACATAATACCTTCCAAAAATTGAAATGTTAATCAATTACGGCTACATTTATGTCTTAACTTTACACCTGATTTCGCCATTTTTCACAGAACATTCTTTGACTTAATATTGAATACCATTGTGAACGTGCTTTGCTTTTAATACAAGTGCTATGCATTCGATTTGAGAAAGAATATCCCATTGAGGTAAATACGTTATCCATTCATATGAAACAAAGTAACGATTTAAATGATTTGTATATAAACAATTGCGTATATATTTAAAATGTATTTTAATCCCTTAATTGCACTGAACATAAGGATAACAATTATGTGAAAAGCAGCGTACCTGTAATTGTTTGCATTTAATCTCCTTCCTATTTTCATAATTTAATGTTCAACATCTATCATGTTGCCATTTCAAATGCGCAAATGCTGGTTCCAACAGTGTTAGTTATTTGTATTATGTAATTATGTGTAAAACTACAATGATACTTTAACTGTTATCTGTATTTGTGTTAAAATACAGTTCGGAGCTTTAATAAGATATTAACGTTTAAATAGCATTTCATTCAACATATGCTTACATTAGTACGATTCCTAGTATTTGGTAAATACCAGAAAATGGCTATAGATGACGAATTTTCTGCAGAGAGAAACTGCATTCTAAGTTAGACACAATTCGTCGATAAGTAGGAATTATTTTCAGAATATCATATTATGAAGTTTTTCAAATTATTTATCAATATTTACGATAAACTTTAACCTAAAATCTAAACAATTTTTATAGTTTCAAAGATACTATTAAAATAAAATCCGAGGAAAAAAAAAACTTTAACCATTCATGGCTTTTTGAATATTTTTTTTTCTTTTTTTACAGTAATATTCACAATTCCGTGGGAATTATTCATTGATTAAATCTTAAACATACCAGGAAAGGGACTTTCAACAATCCATATTTAATTAAATATCAGAAAATCTTTATTTGCATGAGGCAAGCACGATATCTTTTAACAGTGAAAAAATTATATAAAATGGTATATTAAAAACAATAATTAATCAACTAAAAAAAAATAATCAATTGAACTCAACAAAATGGTTGTAGGTAAATTAAATTACAGACGAAATGAAATATTTCACCTTGATCGAATCATAAACAACATAATATGAACTTTAAACAGATCACCGTTTACTTAAAATATGACATATACTAATAATAACACAGATGTTACAAGTTTAAAATATATACGTTTTTTTTTAAACTTTCAAGAACTTTCGTCTCATTACTACTACCCTAGCTACCCAAGGAATTATACATTGTCCCATTTCGAACGAAATGAAGCATTTGAATAAATGGAACGGTAATTAATGAAATTGATCCCTGACGATGGCTATGGGATTACAGACCGAAAGTACTTTCAAATTTAATGGATATGGCAAATTTAAATAAAATGTATATTTTTAAACTTTAAACACCTGCAATATTATTATGTGTCACCATTTAATTTAACGGTGAACTTTTTAATTTTCATATTATGTTGCCTATGGTTATAGGCATTAAACCATTATATGAGGCATTCTCACATAATTTTGAATTTTAAGTCCCTTAATAATAATTTTATTTTAGTACATGTTCTTTGGATTTTTTTTATTTCGTATACTGAAAAACATCCGATTGCATGACTGTGTGATAATATTAACCAGATAAATGCGTTTTGGACGATGTTGGGGTTCTAAATATACCACGAAATTCCTTACCGTCCCGTGTCCATAATGCACTTTTTTAAGATTTCAGATGTCTGTATAAAATTCTGTCAATAAAAATAATTCAATGTAATTTTTCTTCCGAAACTGGAACTATTGTTTTATATAAATATGTAGAAAAAAATTAACCTGCACACATTTTACGTTTGTTATAATTTTTTGAATCTGCCTTTAGATTTTGGATTCCTTACCGTCTCTCTTGTTTCAATTATACAGAAAATCAGTTCAGATGCAACCACAGAATTTTTTTTTCAATATTTTTTCTCATGCAGAAGTATGCTGTAGAAAGAATGGCTAAAATTCTTTGACTGAAAACTTACTGCAGAATTTAAATTAGCATTTAAATATCATTTCAAGCATCGTGACTTTATTTGTAGTCATAATGTCCCCAAGTATTATTTTTGCCCTTTTCGAGGTAAACTATTATATATATATATATATATATATATATATTAATTCAATTCAATGTTATTAACTATTGCTAAAAATCAATGAACATAGTGGTTATCACTTAGTCTTAACTTGAATTGCCTAAAAATAGTAGGTAATTTTCCTTACCGTCCCCTTTTTCCCTTACCGTCCCTTTTTCTGTTACTGCTCCCTTTATTTCCTTACCGTCCCTTCTTTAACATACATTAAAGGCAATGTTATACTAAAATTTTGTAATAAAAATACTACGTTGTTATTATTTCTTATTTAAATGTTCTGTAGGTACTATGCAAATTCATTATAAGTAAAATTTAAGCAGAAATTAAAATATTAGAGAGGAAAAAAGGCAACTAAAATTAAACTCGTAAATTTAATTTAAACATCAGATGAATAAAAAAATCGTCGCTGCAGACAACTTTTTTCTTTATTTTGAATAATTAAGTCATTCATCTATAAGTTTAAAATGTTATTTTATTATGTTTAATTTAATTTCACCAGGTTTTTATTTCTGCAGTTAACATTTTGGGAGAATGCATCAAATCTTCAGCAGCAATTCGCGCTACAAATACTTCGAATTTGAATAATTTAAAGTTCAGCATCAGTTTACGTTGAATATATTATTCTACAATTCTTTTCTTTTATAAAAAGTCCGTTTGAGTGCATGAGATACTGAATATTTCAAAATTATTTGGAAAAAAAATATTATACTTTTTGTATTTACGTAAAGCACAAAAATAATTGTAAATAGAAGTTACAGTTATAACAATGTAGATTCAATGCTAGTCAGAGTGAAACAGCTGCCTTATGAAGTGGGACTCAGCTTATACTGAAAAACAAATTTGATTTAAAAACATATTGGTCTATTATAGAAAATGTATGAAAAACTTTCTGAATAAAACAGCTGAAAAATCGAAGAATTATATTTAGACTTATTAGATGTAGAAATCAGCCAATATAGTTTAGTTATGCAATTTAAATTTTATAGAATTTATGACTATACATAGAAACTGAATCATCTTTAGCAGTAAAATATTTGAGTAGACTGTATATAAACTACGAAACCTTTCTTAACACTTATATGAAAATTTTCCGAGTATATATTACGGAACGTTTCTGAAAAATTGGAATGATTCACTACTTTGTTGCAAAGTAACAGCAAAAAGCCGTGGCATCTTAATGCCACCACTTTTGACCGGAATCCTCCGGAAATATTTTTACAGTGAAAGTTAACAATCAATATAGGCGTTAGCAATCAATATAGGCAAAAAATAGTCCATTGGAGAGAAATATTTGACAGTTGACAGTTGGATACCTAGTTCAATATTCACGGTTTTAGATTCAAGTTATCAAGTATATTTTCAAAATCTTCCTTTTGTACATTCTGTTCTTTGTTGTTTGTTCAGAATAACAACATTTCATAAACCAATATAGGAGATTATTTGAATGATTTGTTATTATTTGTATCGTTAAATAAAATAAAAGCAGTTTTAAAATCAATACTGATTTCAAAATGAAAGATTTATTTTGGTCTAATGTAATCATAACCATAAACATAATCATGTATTTTGCGGAAAAAATATTCTTCAATCAATAAATTAGCATTGAATTAACTTTCAATCACATCTATTAACACGGATAAATTTTTTTGAAATTATTCGATTTACAAGAATATACAAATATATTTAAATATGTTTTTCAACCACTTAAATGCACTACGAAGAGTAATTTCATGCACTATAATAAATGAGACTGAGCAGCGATTTGCATTATCCCTCCTTCCTATTTGCATTATTTAATGTTCAGCATCAATCACATTGGAATTTCAAATGCACCAATGCTGTTTAGTGAAGTAGCAGTATCTGTAAATCTACAACGATACTTTAATTGTTATCTGCATCCATTGCTGGAATATATTTCTAAGATGTAACGGAATGTTAACATTATTATATGATTTTATGAAATATAAACCTACATTTGTATGATCGCTATTATCTGGTAAATACCAAGATAGGTCGTTACCTGTCAAAGATACTGTAAATATTAAATGTACCTTTGAGAAATTTATCATTTAACAACTCTTTGAATTAATAAGGATTGATTTTCTCTACATGAAATACTAACGTTATCAAAGTTATTTGACAATTTATTATGTTTGATTAAAAAAAGATAAAAATTAAATGTAAATAAATGATTGTTAACAACATAATATCTTCCAAAAATTGAAATGTTAATCAATTACGGTACATTTATGTCTTAACTTTACACATGATTTCACCATTTTTCACATAACATTCTTTGACTGAATATTGAATACCATTGCGAACGTGCTTTGCTTTAAATACAAGTGCTATGCATTCGATTTCAGAAAGAATATCCCATTGAGGTAAATACGTTATCCATTCATATGAAACAAAGTAACGATTTAAATGATTTGTATATAAACAATTGAGTATATATTTAAAATGTATTTTAATCCCTTAATTGCACTGAACATAAGGATAACAATTATGTGAAAAACAGCGTATCTGTAATTGTTTGCATTTAATCTCCTTCCTATTTTCATAATTTAATGTTCAACATCTATCATGTTGCCATTTCAAATGCGCAAATTCTGGTTCCAATAGTGTTAATTATTTCTATTATGTAATTATTTGTAAAACTACAATGATACTTTAATTCTTATCTTTATTTGTGTTAAAATACAGTTCAGAGCTTTAATAATATATTAACGTTTAAATAGCATTTCATTCATCATATGTTTACATTAGTACGATCCCTAGTACTTGAGAAATACCAGAAAATGGCTGTAGATGGCGAATTTTCTGCAGAGAGTAACTGCATTCTAAGTTAGTCACAATTCGTCGATAAGTAGGAATTATTTTCTGAATATCATATTCTGAAGTTTTTCAAATTATTTATGAATATTTACGATAAACTTTAACTTTAAATATAAACAATTTTTATAGTTTCAAAGATACTATTAAAATAAAATCCGAGGAAAAAAAAATTTAACCATTCATGGCTTTTTTGCATATATATATATATATATATATATATATATATATATATATATATTTTTTTTTTTTTTTTTTTTTACAGTAATATTCACAATTCCGTGGGAATTATTCATTGATTAAATCTTAAACCTACCAGGAAAGGTTCTTTCAACAATCCATATTTAATTAAATATCAGAAAATATTTATTTGCATGAGGCAAGTACGATATCTATTAACAGTGAAAAAATTATATAAAATGATATATTAAAAACAATAATTAATCAACTAAAAAAATTAATCAATTGAACTCAACAAAATGGTTGTAGGTAAATTAAATTAAAGACGAAATGAAATATTTAACATTGATCGAAACATAAACAACATAATATGAACTTTAACCACTTCACCGTTTACTTAAAATATGACATATACTAATAATAACACAGATGTTACACGTTAAAAAATATACGTTTTATTTAAACTTTCAAGAACTTTCGGTGTCATTACTACTACCCTAGCTACCCGAGGAATTATAGATTGTCCCATTTCGAACAAAATGAAGCATTTTAATGAAAGGAACGGTAATTAATGAAATTGTTCAGTGACGATGGCTATGGGATTACAGACCGAAAATACTTGCAAATTTAATGGATATGGCAAATTTAAATAAACTATATATTTTTAAACCTTAAACACCTGCAATATTATTATGTGTCAGCATTTAATTTAACGGTGAAATTTTTTAATGTTCATATTATGTTGCCTATGGTTATAGGTATTAAACCATTATATGAGGCATTCTCACATAATTTTGACTTTTAAGTCCCTTAATAATAATTTTATTTTGGTACATGTTCTTTGGAATTTTTTTATTTCTTATACTGAAAAACATCCGATTGCATGACTGTATGATAATATTAACCAGATAAATGCGTTTTGGACGATGTTGGGGTTCCAAATATACCACGAAATTCCTTACCGTCCCGTGTCCCTAATACACATTTTTGAGTTTGCAGATGTCTGTATAAAATTCTGTCAATAAAAATAATTTAATGTATTTTTTTCCGAAACTGGAACTATTGTTTTAAATAAATATGTAGAAAAAAAAATAACCTGCACACATTTTACCTTTGTTATAATTTTTGAATCTGCCTTTGGATTTTGGATTCCTTACCGTCCCTCTTGTTTCAATTATACAGAAAATCAGTTCAGATGCAACCACAGAATTTTTTTTCGATATTTTTTCTCATGCAGAATTATGCTGTAGAAAGAATGGCTAAAATTCTTTGACTGAAAACTTACTGCAGAATTTAAATTAGCATTTAAATATCATTTCAAGCATCGTGACTTTATTGGTAGTCATAATGTCCCCAAGTATTATTTTTGCCCTTTTCGACGTAAACTATTATTATATATATATTTTTTAATTCAATTCAATGTTAATAACTATTGCTAAAAATCAATGAACATTGTGATTATCACTTAGTCTTAACATGAATTGCCTAAAAATAGTTGGTAATTTTCCTTACCGTCCCCTTTTTCCCTTACCGTCCCCTTTTTCCCTTACCGTCCGTTTTTCTGTTACTGCTCCCTTTATTTCCTTACCGCCCCTTCTTTAACATACATTTAAGACAATGTTATACTAAAATTTTGTACTAAAAATACTACGTTGTTATTATTTCTTATTTAAATGTTCTGTGGGTACTATGCTAATTCATTATAAGTAAAATTTAAGAAAAAAATAAATTATTAGAGAGGAAAAACGGCAACTAAAACTGAACTCGTAAATTTTACTTAAACATCAGTTGAATAAAAAAATTGTCGCTGCAGACCAATTTTTTTTTTTTTTTTTTTGAATAATTAAGTCATTCATCTATAAGTTTAAAATGTTATTTTATTAAGTTTAATTTCACCAGGTTTTTATTTTTGCAGTTAACATTTTGGGAGACTGCCTCATATCTTCAGCAGCAATTCGCGCTTCAAATACTTCTAATTTGAATAATTTAAAGTTCAGCATCAGTTTACGTTGAATATATTATTCTACAATTCCTTTCTTTTATAAAAAGTCCGTTTGAGTGCATGAGATACTGAGTGTTTTAAAATTATTTGGAAAAAGAATATTATACCTTTTGTATTTACGTAAATCACAAAAATAATTGTAAATAGAAATTACAGTTATAACAATGTAGAGTCAATGCTTGTCAGAGTGAAGCAGCTGCCTTATGAAATGGGACTCAGCTTATACTGAAAAACAAATTAGATTTAAAAACATATTGGACTATTATAGAGAAATGTATGACAAACTTTCTGAATAAAACAGCTGCAAAATCAAAGAATTATATTTAGACTCATTAGATGTAGAAATCAGCCAATATAGTTTAGTTATACAATTTAAATTTTATAGAATTTAAGACTATAGATAGAAACTGAATCATCTTTAGCTGTAAAATATTTGAGTAGACTGTATATAAACTACGAAAACTTTCTTAACACTTATATGAAAATTTTCGGAGTATATATTACGGAACGTTTCTGAAAAATTGGAATGTTTCACTACTTTGTTGTAAAGTAACAGCAAAAAGCCGTGGGATCTTAATGCTACAACTTTTCTCCGGAAACCTCCGGAAATATTTTTACAGTGAAGGCGTTACAATATATGCGTTAGTATATTTGTTCATAAATGCAAGCTCGGTGGAAATAAGGAATTTTTTCAATATATATATATATATAAAAAATATGTTATGAAACGTTTAAATATTACATAAAAAATGCGAAAAAATAAAAAAGAAACATCATTTTGCGATCTACTCGCTTTTTTCAACATAAAATATGGCAAATAAAATAACTTTCAAATACCATTTTTATTTTAATTTCACATTGATAAACTATTATTTTTTTAAGAATTCAACTTTTGGGAAACACCTTCAAAATAATAAATGAACAAACAAATAAAAAAAAATAAAAAATAAATAAAAAAATAAATAGGAATTTATTTTCCCTGCCTTGGATTTGCAGCTTTGCTATGGGCAGCAACTACAGGTGTGCGACGGGTAAAATTCCTCATCGGCGTTGGCGTCAGACAGTGTGCTTTTAAAATTTCTAAAACTGCTTATCACTATAGCTATTTAATATTAATTATTCAGTTTTTACATGCTATTAGCTTTCTTGGTTGCGTTTCCGAAGTAATAGTGTCGCTTTATATAGTTTTAACATATTTTGTTTGATGTATTTCTCATACATCGTACACAATTAGACATTAATGTTAGTTTTAAATGTAACCCTAGAATCAATCTGAGAGCGCATTAATTCTAAAGATATTATTTTTTTATTTATCAGGTAACAAAATTGAAGCTGTACAACAAAAATATATTAATCGAAACTCATGACTAAAATTTATTTGCTAAAACTGAGTTCTGTGCTCGGCGAATAAATAAAGTGTAAAACTGTTAATTATATTTTTTTTAATGCAAACATTATTTTTATTCCTTTATTAAAATCATAAGTTTTTAGAAAATATAAAATTTCCTTTTAATCAGTTTTTTTCCTAGTTTAGAAATTTACATATTTGCTAGAAGATATTAGATAAGCAATAAAAAAGATAAGAATAAAACGTGTAAAAACTACTTTTATGGTTTTTTTTTTTTTTTTTTTTTCAAATTTTACATAATAAAATGAGAGAAATAGTACATTACTCTTATTTTAAAGTTATCATATTTTATAAATAGGAAAGGCGGGACATTAAAAATTGTAAAATTATTTCAGCTGCCATTAAGACTAATTTAATTTCCTAACTAATTTATTAAAATCATTTTGTTTCTAATTAATTAAACGAAAAACAAATTGAAAACTGCACGTCAAACGTGGCAAATGAGATGCGTTCGTACTGTAACTAATTTTATAACTATTTTTTTGCACCGCATATTGTACTGAATGTATATTTTAGTGCACTTCATAAGTGTATATCAATTTGATTCTGTTCGAAAGGCTATAACATCATTACAATGCACTTGAAAGAATTTTTTTCTCCATTGGCCGTAATGTAACGAAAACGTTTTACAGTCCCTGTAATTAAACTATACATCCAATTTTCATAAAATTTGAAATAACTCGACAAAATTTTGCAACAATTATATATTTAAAATTTCAGACCATGTGGTTGGGTAGTTTTTGCTCTGTTATATGCGGACATACTTAGAGACGGACTGAACGACGACTATAAGTGTTATGTATTTATATAATTACGAGCGCACTTAAAAAAGACAATATATTGTTCTATCAATGAATAAGATTTTTCAAAACAATTTACACATAGAATAGGCTTAATGATGTATTTAAAAGACATTTTAATTAAATAATAAATTAAAGAAAGTACAAAAACTGATTAATAAAATATATAAATATTTTAAAGATAAAAAAAAAGGTGAACATGGACTTGATTTTATTACTCATTTAAAAAATGCATAAATAAATAAAAACACTTGTAGCACTATAATTTCCTCTATGATTTCAAATGCATTAATACTTTGAAGGGCACTGTATGTCAAATGTATGATGTCTTACAAGTAGTATTTTATTATAATAATTTTTATGTGTAAATATATATATATGTATGTATATATGTTATATATATATATATATATATATATATATATATATATATATATATATATATATATATATATATATATATATATACCCAAAATAGAAAAGCAAAATTTTCTATTCGAAAATACTTGAGGCAATTTTGTGAATTTTTGGTGTTTGAGCCGTACAAACGGCACCCGTTAAACGGTTAAGAAAGCTAAATTTCATGAAGCAATACAAAATTTATAAAATTCGTTTGTGGAATATTTAAATATACTTAATTTCATAAATTATTAAAAATATCAATTTTTAACAGCATAATTGAATTTGATACACTGCAATTCTGTGAAATTTTGTAAATAAAATATGATGCTTGTCTTAAAAAATGAATTTCATAACGTTTTAAACTTTTAATGCATTACTCGTATTGAATTGTTGGAAGCTTATTTCCAAAGAAAATTGAAAAACTATTTATTTATCTATACATTTTAATAAAAAGCATTTTCTAAATTGGTAGATACATTCAGTTTTTATTACAAAGAATAATTATTTATTTATCATACATTATAAAAAATAATCAATGTACTATTTTTATTCAATGACATATTTCAGCAATTAAATTTGATAAAGTTTCGTATTGCAGATAAAATTCAGATTCAAATGTTTGATATCCAAACAAAGTTGGGATGTGTTCGGAATTCATTTATCTCTAAGTGCACAGGGAGCTGTTTTTTATTCTTCTTTATTTATTAAAATGGCTAATGGAACAAAAAACATGAACCACGCATGCGCAGAAAGTTGTTTACGGAAAAGTTGAAACATCTCAAAAATATTACACGAATTATTGCCGTAATTGACATGGGACATAATGAACTACCGGTAAAATATGCGAAATGTTTCAAGATAATTTCCTGAAACGTTCCGAAAATTGTTTACAGTACTTACAGTCCAACCATTTTTCATATTATACTTTTATGGTAGGTTTAATAAAAGAGGGTCAAGTTTTATACTGAAACTTTCATTGACCGCAAAGACAATGAATTCATTTTTTTAAGTAGTCTTTTCTTTTTTACCGTTGCAAAAATTTAAAAAGTTTGAATAGGAATATTTCATAATAACAATGTATTTTGAATTATATTTATTTACAAGTTCGTATTGAAATCGAAAGAAAACTTTAAAATAGATAAAATATTATTTCCGAAAAGCATTTACTGGTGAAATTTAGGTCACATTTATAGCGAATTTTGCATTTTCGTCTTTTGAGTGATACATGGGGCACGATTTCCTATTGATGCATGGATAACAGCATATAATTTTTGCAATATTTGCATAACGAAGTTTTTGCGTTCATTATTAACCGCATAATTAATTATTTATCGAATTTTGATATTAAAGGTTATTTCAACCAATTAATTAACATTTAATATATATATATATATATATAACCATTAATTAAACATAACCTAGCACCATCAAAAACCGTAATATTATGAATTAAAGCTGTAAGTATAAAAATTTTTTTTTAATATATTATAAGAATTATTATGGAAGAAAAATAAGTGGAGACCGACAAATAATGGAAATGCTTATATATTGAATTACGTTGTCAAGGGCACAGAATTCAATGATATAAGCAAAAAGGTTGTTTTCTGTGAGAAAAATAAGCTAAAGCTAAAAGTTATTCTCCCCTGTGCCCAAACAACCATTAATATCAAGTGAATTGATTAATAATGAAAACAGAATAGAAACAAATAATATGAAATGGAAAAATCAATAAAACCTATTTAAATATTTATAGGATATAAAATAGAAATAATAAACACCATACCGATTAATATTTCAATACTTTACAATAAAACCATGCGCACATGGCACCCAAAATATCGGAAAGATTAAGGTGAATAAAACAGTTAAGAAATCACAGTAATTGATACCATAGGATGCAGTTAATACATTTTGAAATAAATGTTAAACAACTTTTAATATAATATAAAATAAAATAAATAGAAAGTAATTACATATTTAAAATGCACTCTTAAATTAATTAAAAACTGTTTAACAATATCGTCAAAATTTAGCTAAAAATTCCCCCTGGTGTGGTAAATTATAACTGAAATGTAGCTGGAAAAAGTAAAATTTAGAACTTATCGAAAAATACAAATTTTGGTGCTGCCATCTAGTATTACTTTTATGATTCAATTGTCACAAGATAAACAGTTGTAAGCATTTGAATGTAACAATTGTTTTATTAACAGCAAAACCAAACAAATCCTTATATATAGATAATTATAAACTGAATATAAACCACACAATGTATTTTTTAAAAAAACTATTGTTAATAAAATTTAAAAAGCATACAAAATATTCTATTAGCTAACTTATTTAAACTACACTAAGAATTTAAATAATTCTAGAACATCGATAATATATAGCATATAGCTATATGCTATAAAACAAAATAAATTCATTAATAATTAATATAAATAATTATTAAAAATATAAAAATCTTTAATAAAAGCTATTATATATAAGATAATTATAAAATGAACAGGAAATAAACATATAGAAGTATAAAGAAGGTAAACAGATACTTAAATTCCGATTACCTAAAAAGCGCAAATATAGTGTGTGGATTATTTTCATACATCCATAAAAATCCTAAAAGTATGAATGTGGGACATTCAAAAACATAAACCGATAATAAATTATATAACACAAAGTGAATATAGATAAATATTAAAATATTAATAAGAATAGAGGAATAATAATAAAAATAATTACCCAATTTTAATACATACAGTATAACTTTATTTATATTAAATATACTTATATGTATATTAATCACTATAAAAATGGCATACTATTAGTAATTAATATGATATTGTCCTTATTAAATTAAAATTTATAACAAATGATTGTAAATAAGATTAAACAATAATTAAGCTAATTATTAATGAAATTCACCAATTACATATAAAATATCAAATCAACATCCTTATAAAATACGTATCAAAAATATAGTAATAATACAAAAGCCCCCAATTTTTTTTAATAAATTAACCATTGCGTATTATCCAGACAACACCACCCCCCTCCTTACTCTAACATCTACCCATATATATATATTTGTATTATTTTAATTTTACTTATCGTAATATATTTAAATGAAATTGTTCAAGAATAAAAATATTTTTATATCTATACATGTAATTATCGTTCCTATATGTGAAAGTCATGACATATTCAACAAACCAAGTGCATTTACAAATCATAAACTTTAACTATTCCGCTGTTGAAAATGTCGTCATATTTAAATTTAAATTCTATTTCTATTCTAAAGGAATATTTACTGTTAAAAAGCTTAAACGAAGTAGTGGCATTTATTACGATTTTCATGTTCATAATTGATTTTCCTCAGAGTTTTCTTCATATTTTCTTTATATTCTTAGTTGAAATATGTTATACAATGATATTTTATTGAATGAAAATACCTGTTAATGGTTATTTTACTCACTGAGCTCCTTTCTTAAAATACTATTTTCGTATTTATAATTTTTTTTTGTCATCTTTTTAAAACAGAGCATAATTTTTAGAAACCACATCATCTGATTGGTGGTTGGGCGGAGTAACATGTTGGAAAATGACATAAAGACATTGTCATCCTTAACCATTTTATTTGTCTGGCACCATTTTTTTTTAAAGAAACACTTTTACTTGTACTTTGATAACACGTGGGGGGAAAAATACTAAAAATTTACTTTTGAAATATAATGGTGCGAATAGAATGTAAATGTAGAATCATGCATTTCAAGCCACGGTCCCTTAAGGGTTCATCATTTCGCAACAGCATCTTCACTTTTTTGGAAAAAGAGTATTTAGAATAAACATTTAAATAATTGTGCAAGTATTTATTTTTTTTTATTTGAATGCACCTGTTTACATGCAACAGAAAAATTTTAAATATTGAACTTTTATAAAATTTGCACATTAGGTGCGTAAATTCTGTTTAGAGCACTGATATTATCTGTAAATCAAAAAATATTATAATTGTTATATGCGTCTATTACTCAAATACATTTCGAAGCTTTATTGAGATATTAATATTTAAATGGGATGTATTGAAATATACGCGTAGTTTATTGTAATCCCTGATTTTTTTTTTTTTAATACCAAGCTTTATCTTTAAAAAATGAAACTTCTGTAGCTAACAACTAATTAATTTATAATAAGTAATTTATATTTCGATAACTATTTGATTTATTATAAAATGTTTTACTTTACACCAATTTCTGAGAATTTTTAGAGCATTTATAAAATTGTATCAAAAGTTTTAATATTAAATAAAGTACAATGATGATACTATATGCACAATTGCTATTAAAGCAAATTTTGTACAATATAATATAAATAAGCTATGTAAGTCTTCTCGTACATTGTAATTTAATACGTTTCTAGCTGATCCGCCCGGCATTTACCAGGCATGTGATAATAATCTTATGCAAACATAAAATTTTTATGTTTTTATATTTTGAACCCAATTTTGGGTGAATTTCTATTTTTTAAATGACAAATTCTCAAAAAAAATTTCCCCCAGGGGAATACCTTCTTTAGGTATTTACAGGTTTCGCAACCACTGATTCCCGAGCGATCTTCCTCCTTTCCTGATTTTTTCACTTTTTGGTTGTCTATCCTTTTTCTTTGTTTCACACTTTTTAATCTTCTTTTTTAAGTTTGTTATCTCTCTTTGTTCTTGTTCATGTTTGATTTCTTTACTAACCATTTTGTTCAAATTGTTCTTTGTTCTATTAACATTGTTTTGGTTCTTTTGTTTAAAAAAAAAAAAAAAAAAAAAAAAAAAAAAAAAAAAAAAATGTTGAAAAAACACAAAAATGCACCTTGTTTCTAAGTTTTCACCCACATTACTGTTTCTTTTTTACAATAGTGGGTTTTTTTTATTTTCACGTGAAACATTCTGTGTTTTGAGGTTTTTTAATCTCAGCGTCTCGTTTCTACCTTTTAAGGCTGATCTCCAGTCCCAGAGTGCAGGGCATTTCCGAATTCCGGTTCCTTGATCGGTGGACGCCATACTGTTTGGCGGTGGTTAGGACATCCACCGGGAGACTGGTGCCTTTCGGCGTAAGGGGTTGTAGGTTGGACAGAGCTGTAAGGGTTTACCTATGACTACCGAGTTCCACCGTGAAAGAACTGGTTATTAGGAAATGCTATCGAGTTTAATCCAAGGTTCGTAAAACGTGGAAGTTTGTTGGGAATAGTTTTCACCCTTTTGAGACCTGCGCCTAAAGTAGGGGTCGAAAGTTTAAAGAAGAAGGGTCGGTGACCAGCCCGATGTCTGGCGTTTCATAAAATCTCTCTCGAATATGGTGACAACTCAAGAAAATAAAACATGTGATGTGGAGGCCCCACAACCCCATGCTTCACTCAACTTTCCCTCTGAGACTGTAATGTCTCAGAGTAAGTCGAAGGAGAAACTCACTGCATCAGGTTCTGGCCTGCAAGCAGATATAAATAAGAGCCAACACAAATCTTGTGCCGATAGAGAAGATATTACCTCCAATGCTCATTCAGGTACTGAAAGATTCTCTGTTGTCAAAAGACCAAGAAGGCAACTTTGACAAGGCATCTACCCTTTTGATTCACAAATCTACCCAAGGATTGATGGGTAAACCGAAGACTATAAACAAAATACGATCTGGTGAACTTCTTATTGAAGTAATCAATAGCAAACAAGCCACAAATTTAATGAAATGTACACATTTTGCAAATATTCCCATCTCTGTAAGCCCGCATAGAACACTCAATACATCTCGTGGAGTTATTTCTGAACCAGACCTCTTACAAGTTACAGAATCTGAAATAGTAGATAATTTAAAAGAACAACATGTTATTGAAGCCAGACGAATAAAATTCTTCCGCCGAGACTAACCCGTCCTATTCTAAAATACCCATCCTATTCTCTAACCCGTCCTATTCTAAATCTTGTGAACAATGGAAAATTGAAAAAGAAATACAGACAATACCAGCAAATCAAGTAGAAATACCACCAAGCACATTGTACTCACGTTTAACTCACCCAACTTACCCAGATCAATAAAAGCAGGATATTTATCATGTTCCATTAGACCGTACATCCCAAATCGGGACCCCGTGTTACGCCGCTTTCAATGTCAACGATTTGGGCATTCCAAAACACATTGCTGGTGTAAAATCACATGTGGTCGGTGCAGTACAGTTGGCCACGAAAGTGCTGACTTTAATGCCCTACCTCACTGCGTAAATTGTAAAAAAGAACACCCGTCCTGTTCTAAATCTTGTGAACAATGGAAAATTGAAAAAGAAATACAGACAATACGCACAAAAGAAAATATATCGTACCCTGAAGCAAGAAAAATACTTGAATCCAGAACACCTAAAGTTGGTGTTTCATATGCTGCTGCCTTAGCTAAAACTGCCCATAAAACTTATCAAAGTATTGCAACCCAAACCGAATTCCTAACTGAAAATAATTGCCAACCAAAACAAAAGGGAATCACCCATCTATTAATTCTGGTAAGATAAATAGTTCAACGCAATCTGCTCTTCCTAATCCACCGAAATCAGTTTCTCCTAAGTCACCGAATACTGTTCCTCCTAAATCACCGCAACCAGAAACTGTCTCTTCTAAATCAGCACAACCTAATTTTTCAAAAATTCCACTCCATAAAAGAAGCTCTCAAAATACCACTAAAACAACACATTTAAAACCGGGCCATCGATCTAATGCAGAAAAACATAAACTACCAATAATTAAATCTAGTGTATCATCTGAAAATACAACTAAAAAGGAAAAAAATAAAACTTCCCAAAATAAAACCCATCCAAAGCAAAATGATAAAATAGATGAAACAACGTACATTTCACTGGCCCCGCCCCATACTCATTTTGAAAATTCAACAGCACCAATCGTTTGTGCTACGTTTGTGCTGGTTTGTGCCGCAAAAATTTTCGTTTGTGCCACTTCCGTTCTCTCGTTATAACGAACACAATGGGGCGGGGCCAGTGAAACGACAGCCCCGCCCCATCAAAGAAATCAAAATTTTATTACTGCATTCGTTTGTGCTAGGTTTGTGCTGGTTTGTGCCGCAAAAATTTTCGTTTGTGCCACTTTCGCTCTCTCGTTATAACGAACACAATGGGGTGGGGCCAGTGAAACGACAGCCCCGCCCCATCAATGAAATCAAAATTTTATTACTGCATTTGTTTGTGCTACGTTTGTGCTGGTTTGTGCCGCAAAAAGTTTCGTTTGTGCCACTTCCGTTCTCTCGTTATAACGAATTTTTATAATTCAATGTCAAATAAAGAAAATCACTTATAAAAATCGTAAATAACTACATGTCACGAAATGAAATACGTAAATCTTTAGTCCCATGTAAATGTCGGTTTGTGCCGCAAAAAGTTTCGTTTGTGCCATTCTGGTTCCCTCGATATAACGAATTTTCCACTATTTCAACACAGAACGACCATTTCAGTGGCCCCGCCCCATCAACGAAATCTAAATTGTATTACGGAATTCGTTTGTGCTATGTTTGTGCTGGTTTGTGCCGCAAAAAGTTTCGTTTGTGCCACTTCCGTTCTCTCGTTATAATGAATTTTTATAATTCAAGGTCAAATAAAGAAAATCACTTATAAAAATCGTAAATAACTACATGTCACGAAATGAAATACGTAAATCTTTAGTCCCATGTAAATGTCGGTTTGTGCCGCAAAAAGTTTCGTTTGTGTCATTCTGGTTCCCTCGATATAACGAATTTTCCACTATTTCAACACAGAACGACCATTTCAGTGGCCCCGCCCCATCAACGAAATCTAAATTGTATTACGGAATTCGTTTGTGCTACGTTTGTGCTGGTTTGTGCCGCAAAAAGTTTCGTTTGTGCCACTTCCGTTCTCTCGTTATAATGAATTTTTATAATTCAAGGTCAAATAAAGAAAATCACTTATAAAAATCGTAAGTAACTACACGTCACGAAATGAAATACGTAAATCTTTAGTCCCATGTAAATGTCGGTTTGTGCCGCAAAAAGTTTCGTTTGCGCCATTCTGGTTCCCTCGATATAACGAATTTTCCACTATTTCAACACAGAACGACCATTTCGGTGACCCCGCCCCATCAACGAAATCTAAATTGTATTACGGAATTCGTTTGTGCTACGTTTGTGCTGGTTTGTGCCGCAAAAAATTTCGTTTGTGCCACTTCCGTTCTCTCGTTATAACGGATTTTTGTAATTCAAGGTCAAATAAAGAAAATCACATATAAAAATCGTAAATAACTACATGTCACGAAATGAAATACGTAAATCTTTAGTCCCATGTAAATGTCGGTTTGTGCCGCAAAAAGTTTCGTTTGTGCCATTCTGGTTCCCTCGATATAACGAATTTTCCACTATTTCAACACAGAACGACCATTTCAGTGGCCGAACCCCATAAACGAAATCTAAATTGTATTACGGAATTCGTTTGTGCTGGTTTGTGCCGCAAAAATTTTCGTTTGTGCCACTTCCGTTCTCTCGTTATAACGAATTTTTATAATGCAAAGTCAAATAAAGAAAATCACTTATAAAAACCGTAAATAACTACATGTCACGAAATGAAATACGTAAATCTTTAGTCCCATGTAAATGTCGGTTTGTGCCGCAAAAAGTTTCGTTTGTGCCATTCTGGTTCCCTCGATATAACGAATTTTCCACTATTTCTACTCAGAACGAATATTTCAGTGGCCCCGCCCATCAACGAAATCTAAATTGTATTACGACATTCGTTTGTGCTACGTTTGTGCAGGTTTGTGCCGCAAAAAGTTTCGTTTGTGCCACTTCCGTTCTCTTGTTATAACGAATTTTTATAATTCAAGGTCAAATAAAGAAAATCACTTATAAAAATCGTAAATAACTACATGTCACGAAATGAAATACTTCAATTTTTAGTTCCATGTAAATGTCGGTTTGTGCCGCAAAAAGTTTCGTTTGTGCCATTCTGGTTCCCTCGATATAAAGAATTTTCCACTATTTCAACACAGAACGACCATTTCAGTGGCCCCGCCACATCAACGAAACCTAAATTATATTACGGCATTTGTTTGTGCTTAAATTTGTGTCACGAAGTAAAATACGTAATTCTTTAGCGCTATGTAAATGTTCATGAACTTTTTTAAAACACGGCATTTTTTAAAACCAAGTATATGTGCATGCAAAAGTTGCTTAAATTGCTCTTTTTGATTAAATTACACTTGTTGATCCTATAAAGCTTATAGACTTAGGAGAACATATTTATTAAAAAAATGACTTCTTGATAGTTCTTGAGAACTAAAGCTTCATTATGACACTTTTAAAACGTAACCTACAATGGCTGGATGCACACAGAAATTGCGTCACATGAAAACAGAAATGATACCATTGAAAAAAATGTGAGAGTGTTGAAAAATATTTTAAATAATTATGTGAAAAGATTTTTTAATGAGTTAATGAATTTTAATAATTAAACACCTTAATGAATTTTAATAATTAAACAAATAACAAAGGAAAATATTGATTTTTTAATGAAACAAGAAAGAAAAATCATGCGTTAAGCATAGATCATGAAACACTTTCCAACACTTCCTGAACGCTTTAACAAAACTTCGTTATTTAGGGTAATAAGGTATATAAAATAACTAAGTAAACATTTTAGAAAACGTATAAAACATTTTAAAAACTGATTTCAGAAGTTACCGTCCATAGTTAAATATGTATTTCAATCCTTTTGAACAGCCCTGTATTTGATCTGTAGGTTGATATATATTCTACACTGGTGAAAACAATTAAAGGGACAAATGGTTTTTTTGCAATTAAAATAAAACTAACAAAGCAAATAAAACCAAACTTGGCAAAAATATTATTTGATATAAGACTAATGTATGGCAAAACAAAAATGGGCACAACCTGTACCCTAAATAAGGAAACTGGTCACGTGTCCAGCACAGCAGCTAACTGACACCCTGTCTGTCAGAGAAAAACATGTCTAATAGCGTGTATGATCGTCTGTAGCAGCTACACAACTCTCGCATCGGCGTTTCATAGTGTTTACCATGGATCTTATCAATCTCTGTGGCAACTGCACAAACTCTCGCACCAAGGTAATGCTGAGCTTATCGATGGTCGTTGGAGCTGGTCTTCGAGCTGCAATTGATCGTCCAAGGACGGCCAATACGTGTTCGATGGGATTAAGGTCAGGGGACATCGCAGGCCACTCCATTCGTTGAAAATCCTACTATTCGAGGTATTTGTCCGCCAACTGAGCCCTATGTGGACGAGCGCTATCGTCCATAGAGACGAAATTTTGTGCATATGCCCCGCGGAAAAGTCTCACATAGGGTGCAAGGTTCTCGTCCCTATATCGCTGGCTGTCAGAGTACCTCTATCAAACACAGGAAGGTCGGTACTCCCGTCCGCCATGATGCCTGCCAGACCATCCGACCATTTCCAGCACAGTGATCATTTTCGACAATGTTAGTTGGCCGATATCGACTCTCGGGTTCTCTCGAGATAAGAACACGTCTCGAGTCGCTGTCCAGACTGAATCGCGACTCATCACTGTAGAGAACCCGCCCCAAACTATCCTCTGTCCAAGACAGGTGTTATCGGCACCATGCTAGACGGAACTTTATGTGGTTCGGAGTCAAAGGGATGCAGATTACAGGACGCCTGGCATACAGGCCACCTGCATTAGTAAAACTTCCCAGGTCGTTTTTGAATAAGAGTCTAAGAACATTTTTATTAGATAGGTGGCAGTACAGCTGGGATAACTCAGAGGGAGGCAGATTAACATATGCAATTGTACCAAAGGTTCAACTTTCGTTATTATGCAAGGACAGAGTCTCGGTTTACCTCTTGACAGGTTGCGGCAGTTTTCCGACCTTTTTACGCAGTATAAATAAAAAAAAGACGATCTCTGTCAATGTGGTCGGCGTGGAGATCCAGTAAACTATCTTTTGTGAAAAATGTAAGTTTAGGAAATACAAATTTACTAGAAAACATCCACAACTGCTAGACGATATATTAGAAATGTTAAATAACAAACAGTCCCTCAGTCAGCTTTACCAAAATTATAATATTCTTAATGAAAAATACTCGTTCATTAAGTATAAATTCATGCTAGTATGATTTGTACCTGTGCCCTGACAATTGTGTGAGATGCAGAAATGGAATTATAGTGGAAAGGAGTGATTCATGATTGGTGTAGTTCATTTAGGTGTCGTATTGCATTCTACTAGAAATATTATAAATAGTAAAATATTGAAAAAATTAATTGAATTGCAAAAGTATTGTACATAATGAAAATAATCAATTGAATTGCAAAAGTATTGTAAATAATGTAAATAATCTGGTTACTGCTGAATATACTAACTAACGTTCCCCGGATTGCTTTGACGCAAAGGTGATAGGAACATCCCGCCCTAGGCTAGGGGCTTGACCCAACCATCAGCCACAAGCAGGTTCCCAGGGTGGGCGATTAGATTAGATTAGATTAGTCTCTGGGCGACTGTTATCCGTGAAATTAATGCTCCTGTAACATTATACAGGTGACGAGACAGTTGTGTCGCTGTCGCGGACCTATCCCTTTTTGCTAGAGATGTCAAATAACGGTCTTTAGCCGGTGTTGTTGCCCTTTTACGGCCTTGACCAAGTCGGTGTACCACTGTTCCTGTCTCTGTAAACTGTTTCCGCAGAGTTGACACCACATTTCACGGAACCCCGAGGTCCTTACAACAGGTAGCCTGTGATTGGCTGGCCTCGAGTCTTCCAACAATCCGCCATCTTGTGGCATCATTTAGACATATTTCGACTAGCCATACTAACGATGGGTAAACAAAGAAATTCAAAAAACAAAGATTGGGTTATGCTACGATGCTTCAAAACGTCCTTACGCTACAAGCTACGGCCGACAAATGAGGAACCTCCGCACAAACGCGATTAGAGCGCCACAGCCTTATGACGACACAGACTACTGCGTGGCAAGTGTGTCCGCGACGAGCTTAAGTATCAACCGATACCTTATTTGCGTATAGGATAACTTACTTTGTTTTGTTTTTTTTTAAAAACCGTTTGTCCCTTTAATTGTTTTCACCAGTGTATATATTGGAAAAATTTAGTTTAGCAAGAAAACGAATAACAGGTTGAAATTTCTCTTTCAGCAATTTGTACTAATAGATGGAAACATACTTGAATACTTTTGTACAACCCTGTAGTTAACGTAGTATCTTTATTACACGACACAATTTAGTTAAAATTGTATTAAAACTAGAATTCTCGTAAGTACTAATAGATGGAAACATACTTGAATACTTTTGTACAACCCTGTAGTTAACATAGTATCTTTAGTGCACGCCACAATTTAGTTAAAATTTAATTAAACTAGAACACTCATAAAATTATTGAAACATATTTCCAGAAATTATCATTTGCAGAGGGTCACGTATCCATTTCTTTCCGTGACCCTGTATATCATTTTATCTATATTCTACAAATATTTCTTAGTAAACTAAATGCATTTCATCGTAAAAATGCATAACTCATATAAAAACCATCTTTAAGCAATTTGTACTCATAGCCAGTAATCATTACGAATTTTTTTGTGTGACCTGTATATGAATTATAGCACTTATATACATCATATAGTATGTATAAATATAGTGAAACATAAAAGCACATATCATAATTAAAAATGCATTTCTAGAAATCATCGCTAATGTACAGTACTTCGGATACAATATAGTATCAGAAATCTTTTGTGTGTCCCTGTATATGCTATGCACTCCGTATTATACATGAAATAACTTATAGTAAACTTCAGCGACATATAACAATTTGATTATACATGAAATAATTTAACATAATTAAAATACGCCGCAAACAATTCCCTCCACTCCTATATCATTATGTAACGGAATTTTTTTGTATGTCCCTGTAAATGAATAATAACTATTCTTTACACCGCATATTCTGCAGAATGAATACTTTAGTGCACTTCATTAATGCATATCAATTTTATTATGTTTGAAAGATTGTAACACCATCAAAAATAATTTTTAACGATTTTTCCTAATAGGCCGTTGTAAATGAACTAAACATGCAACAAACTTCATTTAAAATAGGGAACGTGCTATGGTAAACGTCAATAACATTCATAAATTTCAGGGCAATCCGAGTATATTTACGGGAGTTAGAGCGCGGATAGACGGACAGACAAACCGAAGTCATAAACACTTTTCAACTTTGTTGGAAAGTGTTAAAAAGACTAATTCAAACGAATTTGATTAATTTTTATGCTAGTTTGACATTATTTCATACTTTTAGATGCTAGCTATCTAGAATTTTAACCCTCGAATGAGGTACACTTCAAGAAATACTCATTACTAAAAAAATTAATTAATTTTTAATCTAATCAATAACTGAAAATTTACATTTTAAAAATATTTTCATGAATATAGATATAAAAATAAGAGTTTACAAACTAATTTTCTTAATTTTATCACATTGGAAAAGAATTTTCCACATTTGAACTCATTTTTTTTATACATAAAGCATTACTTTATCAAATTCTATATTTTCTGATTCAACGAAATTCAGTAATTTCTTCAGTTTTTAAACCAATTCTTACATTTTTTAATTCTTAAAATTTCCCAACCGCTATTACAAAACGTTTGAAGAAAAACGGATCACTTCATTAATGAGTATTTCTTGAAGAGTACTTCATTCAAGGGATAAAATTCTACATAGGTAGCATCTAAAAGTAGGATAAAATCTCAAACTAGTGTAAAAGTTAATCAAATTCGTTTAAGTTAGTCTTTTTTCATTAAAATCAATATTTTCCTCTGTTACTTGTTTAATTATTTAAATTCATTAAGGTAATGGTTGTTCAAAAACTAAAATATATGTTTCAGTTTCCCTTTTAAGTTGAAATCCTCATAACTTTTCTCTTTTAAGTTGATATTTTGATCTTATAGTTGAAAAATCTAAAGGAATCAGTCTTTTGCCTTAAAAATGATATTTTCCATTGTTTTGCTTAATTATTGATGTTAGTTAAGGTGTTGTCTATTAAAAATTCATTTATATGTTTAGTTTTCATCATTTAAGTGGATATCCTTATCTTATAGTTGAAAAAAATCTAAAGAAATCAACTTTTTTCCTTAAAAACTGATATTGATATTTTCCATTTTTTTCCTTAATCAATAATACTCATTAAGGTAATGATTGTTCAAAAACTAAAATATTCCTTTTTGGTTATATTATTATCACTATTTAAATATATAATTAAAAATTCAATGAAATATACCCTAAATATATGTTTACTGAACAGTTCATAATCTGCATTCTTGAGACACGAAAATACTTCGATAAACCTGATATAACTTTCTTTTATTCGCTTCTCTGCTTGAGAAAGCAAGATTCGGGGTTGGCGAAGGTGTCATTTTTCGAATATTTCACTCAAATGTTAAATGAAGTGATGCGTTTTTCTTCAAACGTTTTGTAACAGTGGTTGGGAAATTTTAATAATAATTAAAAAAATATACGAATTGGTTTATGAACTTAAAAAATCACTGAATTTCGTTAAATCAGAAAGTATAGAATTTGATTAAGTAATGCTTTATGTATAAAAAATTAAATTCGAATGTGGAAAATTCTTTTACAATGGGATAAAATTAAGAAAATTAGTTTTTAAACTCGTATTTTTATATGTACATTCGGGAAAATATTTTTAAAATGTGAAATTTTCAGTTATCCGCTCGATTAAAAATTAATTTATTTTGTTTAGTAATGAGTATTTCTTGAAGTGTACCTTGTTCAAGTGTTAAAATTCTACATAGCTACTAGCATCTGAAAGTATGATAAAATCTCAAACTAGTATAAAAATCAAATTCGTTTAAATTACTCTATTTTTATTAAAAAATGAATATTTTCCTTTGTTATTTGTTTAATTATTAAAATTTATTAAGGTAATGGTTGTTCAAAAACTGAAATATATGTTTAAATTTCCCTTTTAAGTTGAAATCCTCGTCTTATTGTTGAAAAAAATTTAAAGATATCATCTTTTTTCCTTAAAAATCGATATTTTTCATTGTTTTGCTTAAGTAATAATACTCATTATGGTTACAGCTGTTCAAAAACTAAAATGGATGTTTAACTTTCTTCTTTTAAGTTGATATTCTGATCTTATAGTTGAAAAAAAATCTAAAGAAATAAGTTTTTTCCTTTGAAATTGATATTTTCCATTGTTTTGTTTAATTAATAATATTCATTAAGGTGTTGTTCATTCAAAATTCAAATATATGTCTAACTTTACTCATTTAAGTGGATATCCTTATCCTATAGTTGAAAAAAAATTCTAAAAAATCAGCTTTTTTCCTTAAAAATGTTATTTTCCATTGTTTTGCTTAATTAATAAAAACATTAATGTAAATGTTGTTCAAAACTGAAATGTAAATTTAATCTTTATCTTACAGTATGATAATCTAGTCGATCTAACATTCACCCCTCACGTTATAGTAGAACAAACTCTAAAAACATCATTTTTCCCTCTAGGGTGCGTTCGAATCGGGTGGCGGTGGGACCGGAGGGGATGCGGTGCGAGTGTGGTACGGTGGCGGGACGATGCGGTTCGGCACCGCAGCACCGCCTCCTGACCCTGAAGCCCCGTTTTCCTACTACTAATGATAAATAAAAAAAATATTTTTGAAAAAATTCTAACTACTAGTAAATAAAAAAAATATGTTCTCAAAATTTAAAGCATTTCTCCTGTAAAGAACAAGCAAAATTTAAAATTCAATTCTTCAGAAAAAAAAGTTTTTAATACGATAAAAAAAATTCAAAATAAAAATTTGTAAAAGAAAAAAAAATTCTAAAGAATTTTTCTATCACCTGAAAAAAAATATTAAGTTCACAAAATAAAAAAAATGTAATTTTTTTTTCTATAATTTGGAAAAAAAATCTAAAAATAAAAATTTTCTATCTCCCGCTAAATAAATAACATCCTACTATAAGACGCTTATCTATCCAATTCCGCTAAAATATTGTTATCTAACAACACTTCCGCTGTTATCTTTACGCATTTCCCCTCCAAAACGCTCTTATCAGCTTAGAACTCTGAGATAAACAAGACTTCCGGTTGACCTTCCTTTGACCTTGAGTGAACGTCGGGGGCATAGAAATGTCATTCCCACAATACATACTGTAATTTCGATTTGCGGGCGTTCAGCAAAGGTATTGAGGAGCTCTGGAGGTACCTATAGTCACAGATGTATAAAAGGATTGCTGATAATGATTTTGGAAGAACAATGTCGGTAATTAGCCGAGATATTAACACTTAAAGACACGGACACTTTGGACATACACAAAGACACGGGCGGAGTACTCTATGCGCTATCGGCTTTACAGCCTAGATAACAACTTTTAATGATATGTTTATGTAATTTCAATGCTCAGTAGTCGTATGAAAGCAATAAACGTCGAACTGTTAAAAACAGATTAGTTTAATAAGAGTTAATCATATAATTACTATGAGATTCGCCACTAGTTTGCATTGAATGGCTCTCTCAATACGCCACCCGAGTCTTTAAAGGTTAATTAAAAACCTCTCTGGAAAACCGCGCCACGGGCCAGGGCGGTGTTGCATCTTTGCGACCTCCTGTCGAAGCGCGTTTAGCAAAATGCCATGTCTAAAGTTTGAACAAGGGTTTTATTTTAGGTACACTGTAAAAAGAAAAGATTACTATTACGCTGAATTAGTGTTTATAAAATGCCAAATGAAGTTAAATATGCACTATTTTTATTGTCCGCACCAGATTAAGTTCATCATAAACAGATTAGGATAAGATTAAAAAAAAGAGTTATACAGATAGCAATATTTGATACTACTTAGGCGTCATATCTCTCTGAACTTTCATGGTATGTCCATTTATACTTTTGTAGTATATACAGCTATACCCAACCGTACGTTGTATAGTTTTTTACAAAGCTTTATTGTTCTTTTAGAAACGATATTTTGTGCAGTATACTTACTAATTAATATATTTATTGTACGGAACCATCTGAGCACTAGTAATACTCGCACTTAACCGTTTATTTATTTCATAAAATTACACTCATCCATGCTGCTATGTCTCTAAAACGAGGAAAGAACAAACACTCTTACATTAACATTTTTTTTAACAGGAAAAATAACTATTTGTTGAATTATTTTTTTTTATACAATTTTTTCTTCACTATATACTTTATTAAATGAAATTTGCAAATGCACTTTTCTATTTTCATGTATAGATAATGTGCACATATTTTGTACATATTATTAAACTGTGAATTATTTTTTATTTCATAAAATTACACTCTTCCATGCTTATGTCTATCTAAAACGAGGAAAGAGCAGTTTTACGTTAGTAATGTAGAAAAGACAGTTCGAAAGCGGCGGAAGAAGGAGTGAGGTGGGTGGAAGTAAAAAAGTCCTTCCGGCCAGTGCCGGGAGGAAGAGGTAGCTTTCATAATCCTTATTTAAAAAAAGCCAACTTATATCATGCAAACACACGAAGCTCAATTTAGTGGAAACCGAATATAGGAGATTCAATACTAATTTTTATCAATATAATGAATGAGAATTTCGCGAAATTAGTCAGCGTTATCCAAGCTGCTTTTCTTTAAAGTAACTTATATTTGGCTGCAAAATTCGGCAATTTCTTAAAGTGGCTGTCATTTTAAGACAACATGGTGGATGAGGCTAAGCAGTGAACTTGGTCGAGACCTTAGTAATTGCTGTGCACATGCTCACTCACATCGGAATCGGTTAATATATAGGAGTGCTGTCGCATGCAAAAAATCAGATTTTTCAAAATGTCACCCACAATAGAAATTGAAACTGCTATCTGCTATATCTGAGCCATTTTTTAAGGTAGACAAACAAAAAATGCTCCTGAATCCTTATATCAAGATCAAATACTTAAGAAAGAAACCTTTTTCAATTTCTAATTTTTTTGCACCTCACTTTAAATATATATATATTTTATAATTTAATGGCCGCCATTTTGAAACAAGATGGCTGATGAATCTGGCCAGCGAACTTGGTCGAGGTGTTGATGTATACTATCCACATGCCTTCTTACATCGAAATAAGCGAATACGTGTGTTATCGCGTGACAATATCTTTGATCCAAAATAGTGAAATATATGACTAAATCTTCAAACTGTGATCTAAATCCTCAAACTGTGAATTAAATCTTCAAATTTATAGTGCTCTGGATTGTAAAATAATGCCTACGAACTATGAAATATAATCCTTAGATCTGTAAAATATAATGATTCAAAATTGTGAAACAAACTTTATGAACTGTGAAATACAAAGACTTTCGAATTTAGAACTCTAAAATTAATAATAATCAATGATCTATATCTCAAATTTGTTTAACAGGTCATCACTCAGGAACATAATTAAATTCAGCAAGTTTAATATCTAATTTAAATATTATTCAAATTTTCAAATTCTTACATTGATTTAATTATCTATTTTATCCTAAATGGATTACTTATTTAGTTGTATTAAGAATTTATTAAGATTTATCAAAACTTCTATGACATTTAAGATATAATTCTAATCTCCTTGATGAATTATTTTTTTAAATTTCTAATTTTAAATTTCAGGCTTCAAGATTTCAAGCTTTTAAGCTATTTCTATTAAACTTTAAATAAATCATATTCTTTCTACTCACAAGTAGTTTTCACAATAACTGATTGATGATCTGTAATATCCATACATAAAAGATCCAAAGTTTCAAAACATTGTTTAATTTGGGCTCGCCCAGCTTATGCAACATTGGGTATCTCTTGTGAGAAGATTG
This sequence comes from Maratus speciosus, assembly GCA_963932465.1. Taxonomy (NCBI): domain Eukaryota; kingdom Metazoa; phylum Arthropoda; class Arachnida; order Araneae; family Salticidae; genus Maratus; species Maratus speciosus. Next base: position 415,307,473 of record OZ010795.1, on the reverse strand, counting down.
TACTACATCCTAAGTGAAATTTCAAAAAAGAGGGGTCTTCCATCCTGCTGAGGCCTCTGGGCCCGCTTCGGTGTCTGGGGGTTTCGTGGGATGGGGGATATGGGTTTTTTTTTCCCCTCGTGGACATTTAGCTCCTATACCGCAAGGTTGGCTGTCCACGAGTGGGTGATTTCTGTGATTTCTGTTATCGCGTGACAAATACAAGATCGTTTCAAAATGTTAGCCATGCTAGAAATTCAAAGTGCTATAAATCAACCATTTTTTAAGATATCAACAAAAGAACAAATTTTCAGAAATAAAAACTGCTCCGGAATCTTTGTATCAAGGCCAAACACATAAAAAAAATCTTTTTCATTTTCCAATTTTTTAATACCCTATTTTGAATTTTAAATTTAATTTTTTTAAAATGGCAACCCTTTTGAAATAAGATGGCGAATGAAGCTGGCCAACGAACTCGGTCGAGACTTTGGAATGTACTATGTACAGACCAAGTTACATCCAAATAGGTTCATAAATATGCCTGTTATCGCGTGACAAAAATCAGGTGGTTTTAAAATGTCAGCCACAAGAGAAATTCAAAATGCTATTACTCAGCCATTTTTTTTAAAATATAGACGAAAGAAAAACTGTTCCGGAATCTTTGTATTAAGGTCAAACACATACAAAAAAAATCTTTTTCATTTTCCAATTTTTTGGTATCTCATTTAAATTTTTTTATTTTTTAATTTTTTTAAATGGCCGCCATTTTGAAACAAGAGGGCGGATGAAGCTGGCCAACGAACTCGGTCGAGATATTTGTATGTACTATGTACACACCAAGGTACATCCAAGTCGGTTCATAAATACGCCTGTTATTACGTGAGAAAAATCAGGACGTTTCAAAATGTCAGCCACGCTAGAAATTCAAAATGCTATAACTCAGCCATTTCTTAAGATATAGACGAAACAAAAACTGCTCCCGAATCTTTTTATCAAGGTCAAACACATAAGAAGAAAATATTTTTTGAATTTTTAATTTTTGGTACCACATTTCAAATTTAAATGTTTCTTAAAAATTTAAATGGCCGCCATTTTTAAACAAGATGGCGGGTGAAGCTGGCCAACGAACCCGGTCGAGACATTAGTATGTACTATGTATAAACGAAGTTGCATCCAAATCGGTTCATAAATACGCCTTTTATCGCGTGAAAAATTTCAGGACGTTTCAAAATGTCAGCCACGCTAGAAATTCAAAATGCTATAACTCAGCCATTTTTTAAGATAAAGACGAAACAAAAGCTGCTCCGAAATCTTTGTATAAAGGTCAAATACATAAGAAAAAAATATTTTTCCATTTTCAATTTTTTGGTACCACATTTCAAATTTTAAATTAAAAAAAAAAATTTAAATGGCCGCCATTTTGAAACAAAATGGCGGATGAAGTTGGCCGACGAACTCGGTCGAGAGATTGGTATGTACTATGTACACACCGAATTACATCCAAATCGGTTCGTAAATACGCCTTTTATCGCGTGACAAAATTCAGGACGTTTCAAAATGTCAGCCACGCTAGAAATTCAAAATGCTATAACTCAGCCATTTTTTAAGATATAGACGAAACAAAAACTGCTCCGGAATCTTTGTATAAATGTCAAATACATAAGAAAAAAATATTTTTCCATTTTTAATTTTTTGGTACCACATTTCAAGTTTTAAATTTTTTTAAAAATTTTAAATGGCCGCCATTTTGAAACAAAACGGCGGATGAAGCTGGCCAACGAACTCGGTCGAGACATTGGTATGTACTATGTAAACACCGAATTACATCGAAATCGGTTCATAATTACGGGAGTTACAGTGTGACATAGGTCAGATATATATATATATATATATATATATATATATATATATATATATATATATATCAATTTTGAACGGAGGGTGGTTTCGGGGTCTGGGGGTCATGATCGATGAAAATATACCAAAATTTTTTGAAATCGCTTTCCTCCGAACGGCTGCAATAGGTAGCTTTTTTGTAAAGAAAGCTACCTAAAAATCCTACTATAGTAGGAGAGGTTTAGAGAGAGTTAGGTTCTTATCAGCCGGAAATGAGATAAGAAATGATAATCTGATAAGAGCATGTTATAGAGAGATGAGGATAAAGTATGGAAACTGAATGTCGAATATAGAGGTTAAGATCGTTTCCGAATGTAAGGAGTCGATTATCCTTGTAGATCATACTATAGTATAATGGGGTAGAAGGGGAGTAAATTTTTAGACGGGGCTTAATTTTTCGTATCTTCTTAGGGTTTGAATGAATGACCATGTAAGGTAATGTTATACTATAACATAAGGGGTTAGGTCTTTTTGGGAGAAAGTTTGAGGAAGCTTATTTATTTTTTTTTGGAATCAACTTAAAGTTTGAACATGAAACGTAACTGAAAATGCTATGTGGCGCCCTCTATCGATAGGAAATGGAATTATATGTAGTGCAATCAGGTTTTTTTCGTAAAAATTTCACTTGGAATCGAACCTGTGACAAAATAGTAACTTGACTTGATAATTTGAAGTAGGTTTAACTGATCAAGCCAAGAAACTATACCTGTGAGTCGACACCAAATACATTTAAATATTGAAAAGACTATCCATGTTTCATTTAGTGATTTATTTGCAGTAAAAAAGTACATCAGCCTGAGATTTTACAGGAAAAATTCAAATTTGACCTGTAATTGGCCCTCTTTTAATTTAGCGTTCACATCAATCGTTTATTTTAAGTGAAAGGGAAAGCGTATAATATTTATTGCTTAAAAATTGATATATGATTACGCGTAACAAAAGTTTATTTCATCACAATAAAATATTTTTAATGTAAAGCCTACTATATTATAAAACATTTCAGGCCTGAAATTGGGAGATGAACTATAGTTCATTTCCCCCTTTATTTAAAATTCATTGTATTACTCAACATTGGAAAATTTCTATTTATGCAAAAAATCTCAAAAGTTTACATGTATAAAATACTTAATAACATAACTTTTAAATCGCTATGTTGACATATCGTTGAAGTAAAGTGGACACATAGTAAAAAAATAATGCATAAAATATTCAAAAAGAGACAAATCAAAAATGTTTTTAAAATTCTGTTTAATCAATTTTTAAATTTTAATTGTACGTATAATTATAAAATTATGACTATTTCTGAAGTTCTGTGTTAATTTAAAATTTGATTATCAGAATTTAGTATGAAAGATATTTGATTAATTAAAACTCGCATAGAAAATATTTTTACACAAAATAATTTTCGCGCAAAATAAATAAGCTAAAGTTTTGTTTTCTTTTTCTATGAAATGAAAAAAAAAAAGAAAGAAAAAGAAAAGTTGCATTCGTCAAAATTATTTATATCGCATTCGAAAGGTTTTTAAAGGTATGCACCGATTAGTGATTTTGGCCGAATACCAAGTATACGACACATGTCTAAACCGAACACGAGAAAATTTCACTGACCGAATACTCCAATATTACAGGGTTTAAAGGTATTGAAAAAAAATTTAAAGCAATTTCACATCATATTTAGCCCAAATACTTCCATGAACTTGATTGCTTTTCTCGAGTAGGCTTTACACAACCAAAAATATATGTTTTGAGTTATTATTCAAAAAGAGAATAGTTTTTAAACCTCTTTAAATAATAAAACGTTAAAAACTGTATAGCTTCTTAAGTGAATTAAAATAAAGTAATAAAACTTTCTTGTTTTCGAAAAAAATATTTTAAAGTCGAAAAGAGATTTTTAAGTACCTTGAAGGAAAATTTTACAATCATATAGTGCTAATTTGCAAGAAAGGAACTAAACTAAGAAAAAAAAAACTATTCAAATGGTGGCAACTCAGTAAGAAATCATTTATTGCTCCTTTTGATTTATCTATGAAGTTTCAAATGTACTAGAGTGGGCAATGATTATCAGAAGTTGTACATACAGAGTGTTCCAAAAATTTTGAAAAAAGCTTTCATGCGGTATAATGCGGTTAAGACTAACATTTTTTGAGCAGTAAACCTACATCGCAATTCATTTTTCCATCAAAAATACAATACAGTAAATAAAAAATATAGAGTGACTCACTGCAAGCTGAACCCGAATTTTCGTTCATAACTTTAACAATAATAAAGATATTTTAGTGAGATTTTCATCATATTAACTTTGCTTTGTATACGAAAAATAAAGAAATCATTGGAAGTGACCAAATTTTGGTCAGTGACACAGCATATATTACTGTTTGGGTGTGAATTTCGGCAATTTCCAGCTTTTCTAGTTACGTCAGCATATTTCACAGAAAGCAAAATAAGTCTGTTAAAAATGTCGTTACAATATCTTCGGGCTAGTCGAATGTTCGGTATTATGACGAAATAGGTCGAATACAGAGTATCCGTTGCATCCCTAGTTTTTAATGTATAGGAATGAAAAACGCACACAAGTAAACGTGGACATTAAATCATATTATGATGTTTATTATAAACAAATACCACCCCCCCACCCCCCTTAAAAAAAACGTTTACAAAAATTCAGAAATATTACTTTTAGAAGTATGCAGCTAAAGGACGTTCATATATTCATATGGTAATCATCGTAAAAATAAAAGATATTTTAAGAAAATATAACATAACACCTTCTTCCACGAAACTCTTTAATTAATGTCATTTGCTATTAAAAAAATTGATAGCGATAAAAATTGGTCAAATTTCACACGGCCATTTTTATTTAAATTTGTTTAGAATGTATTTTGTTGTAGTAGTTATCTTTGCGGAAAGAGCAGATGTTTAATGATGAACACAACATATTGAGTTCAATTGTCATAGAATCTTTCATTACATAATTGAATTTCAATTCATAAACAATACCAATTTAGATACCATTTCTGCCCATGTCTCGGTCTGGGGAAATTCAGGTAATTTTTAAACGATCTAGGAATGACCTGTTTCTTTAGTTTTAATATCTCGTTCAGATTAAAAGAAATTTGCTGCGCCCGGCCTGATTTATTAACTATCTTGGAAGGGGTGAAATTGCTCAATCTATAAACGCATTTTCGTTTGCAAATCTTATTGGATTTTAAACTGACTGTTTTGAATATATGAACGTCCTTTAGCTGCATTCTGCTAAAAGTAATTTTTCTGAATTTTTGTAAACGTTTTTTTTTTTTAAGGGGGGAGGGTGGTATTTGTTTATAATAAACATCATAATATGATTTAATGTCCACGTTTACTTCTGTGCGTTTTTCATTCCTATACATTAAACACTAGGGATGCAACGGATACTCTGTATTCGACCTATTTCATCATAATACCGAACATTCGGCTAGCCAGAAGATATTGTAACGACATTTTTAACAGACTTATTTTGCTTTCTGTGAAATATTCTGACGTAACTAGAAAAGCTGGAAATTGCTGAAATTCACACCCAAACAGTAATATATGCTGTGTCACTGACCAAAATTTGGTCACTTCCAATGATTTCTTTATTTTTCGTATACAAAGCAAAGTTAATATAATGAAAATCTCACTAAAATATCTTTATTATTGTTAAAGTTATGAACGAAAATTCGGGTTCAGCTTGCAGTGAGTCACTCTATATTTTTTATTTACTGTATTTTATTTTTGATGGAAAAATGAATTGCGATGTAGGTTTACTGCGCAAAAAATGTTAGTCTTAACCGCATTATACCGCATGAAAGCTTTTTTCAAAATTTTTGGAACACTCTGTATGTACAACTTCTGATAATCATTGCCCACTCTAGTACATTTGAAACTTCATAGATAAATCAAAAGGAGCAATAAATGATTTTTTACTGAGTTGCCACCATTTGAATAGTTTTTTTTTCTTAGTTTAGTTCCTTTCTTTCAAATTAGCACTATATGATTGTAAAATTTTCCTTCAAGGTACTTAAAAATCTCTTTTCGACTTTAAAATATTTTTTTCGAAAACAAGAAAGTTTTATTACTTTATTTTAATTAACTTAACAAGCTATACAGTTTTTAACGTTTTATTATTTAAAGAGGTTTAAAAACTATTCTCTTTTTGAATAATAACTCAAAACATATATTTTTGGTTGTGTAAAGCCTACCTGAGAAAAGCAATCAAGTTCATGGAAGTATTTGGGCTAAATATGATGTGAAATTGCTTTAAAAATTTTTTTGTCAATACCTTTAAACCCTCTAATATTGGAGTATTCGGTCAGTGAAATTTTCTCGTGTTCGGTTTAGACATGTGTCGTATACTTGGTATTCGGCCAAAATCACTAATCGGTGCATACCTTTAAAAACCTTTCGAATGCGATATAAATAATTTTGACGAATGCAACTTTTCTTTTTCTTTCTTTCTTTTTTTTCATTTCATAGAAAAAGAAAACAAAACTTTAGTTTATTTATTTTGCGCGAAAATTATTTTGTGTAAAAATATTTTCTATGCGAGTTTTAATTAATCAAATATCTTTCATACTAAATTCTGATAATCAAATTTTAAATTAACACACAACTTCAGAAATAGTCATAATTTTATAATTATACGTACAATTAAAATTTAAAAAATGATTAAACAGAATTTTAAAAACATTTTTGATTTGTCTCTTTTTGAATATTTTATGCATTATTTTTTACTATATGTCCACTTTACTTCAACGATATGTCAACATAGCGATTTAAAAGTTATGTTATTAAGTATTTTATACATGTAAACATTTGAGATTTTTTGCGTAAATAGAAATTTTCCAGTGTTGAGTAATACAATGAATTTAAAATAAAGGGGGAAATGAACTATAGTTCATCTCCCAATTTCAGGCCTGAAATGTTTTATAATAGAGTAGGCTTTACATTAAAAATATTTTATTGTGATGAAATAAACTTTTGTTACGCGTAATCATATATCAATTTTTAAGCAATAAATATTATACGCTTTCCCTTTCACTTAAAATAAACGATTGATGTGAACGCTAAATTAAAAGAGGGCCAATTACAGGTCAAATTTGAATTTTTCCTGTAACAATCTCAGGCTGATGTACTTTTTTACTGCAAATAAATCACTAAATGTAACATGGATAGTCTTTTCAATATTTAAATGTATTTGGTGTCGACTCACAGGTATAGTTTCTTGGCTTGATCAGTTAAACCTACTTCAAATTATCAAGTCAAGATACTATTTTGTCACAGGTTCGATTCCAAGTGAAATTTTTACGAAAAAAACCTGATTGCACTATTTATAATTCCATTTCCTATCGGTAGAGGGCGCACCAAGTATTTTTCAGTTACGTTTCATGTTCAAACTTTAAGTTGATTAAAAAAAATAAATAAATAAGCTTCCTCAAACTTTCTCCCAAAAAGACCTAACCCCTTATGTTATAGTATAACATTACCTTACATGGTCATTCATTCAAACCCTAAGAAGATACGAAAAATTAAGCCCCGTCTAAAAATTTACTCCCCTTCTACCCCATTATACTATAGTATGATCTACAAGGATAATCGACTCCTTACGTTCTAAAACGATCTTAACCTCTATATTCGACATTCAGTTTCCATACTTTATCCTTATCTCTCCATAACATGCTCTTATCAGATTATCATTTCTTATAACATGCTCTTATCAGATTATCATTTCTTATCTCATTTTCGGCTGATAAGAACCTAACTCTCTCTAAACCTCTCCTACTATAGTAGGATTTTTTTACTTCCACCCACCTCACTCCTTTCTCCGCCGCTTTCGAACTGTCTTTTCTCCATTACTAACGTAAAAGTGCTCTTTCCTCGTTTTAGATAGACATAAGCATGGAAGAGTGTAATTTTATGAAATAAAAAATAATTCACAGTTTAATAATATGTACAAAATATGTGCACATTATCTATACATGAAAATAGAAAAGTGCATTTGCAAATTTCATTTAATAAAATATATAGTAAAGAAAAAATTGTATAAAAAACAATAATTCAACAAATAATTATTTTTCCTGTTAAAAAAAAAATGTTAATGTAAGAGTGTTTGTTCTTTCCTCGTTTTAGAGACATAGCAGCATGGATGAGTGTAATTTTATGAAATAAATAAACGGTTAAATGCGAGTATTACTCGTGCTCAGAGGGTTCCGTACAATAAATATATTAATTAGTAAGTATACTGCACAAAATATCGTTTCTAAAAGAAGAATAAAGCTTTGTAAAAAACTATACAACGTACGGTTGGGTATAGCTGTATATACTACAAAAGTATAAATGGACATACCATGAAAGTTCAGAGAGATATGAAGCCTAAGTAGTATCAAATATTGCTATCTGTATAACTCTTTTTTTTAATCTTATCCTAATCTGTTTATGATGAACTTAATCTGGTGCGGACAATAAAAATAGTGCATATTTAACTTCATTTGGCATTTTATAAACACTAATTCAGCGTAATATTAATCTTTTCTTTTTACAGTGTACCTAAAATAAAACCCTTGTTCAAACTTTAGACATGGCATTTTGCTAAACGTGCTTCGAAAGGAGGTCGCAAAGATGCAACACCGCCCTGGCCCGTGGCGCGGTTTTCCAGATAGGTTTTTAATTAACCTTTAAAGACTCGGGTGGCGTATTGAGAGAGCCATTCAATGCAAACTAGTGGCGAATCTCATAGTAATTATGTGATTAACTCTTATTAAACTAATCTGTTTTTAACAGTTCGACGTTTATTGCTTTCATACGACTACTGAGCATTGAAATTACATAAACATATCATTAAACGTTGTTATCTAGGCTATAAAGCCGATAGCGCATAGAGTACTCCGCCCGTGTCTTTATGTATGTCCAAAGTGTCCGTGTCTTTAAGGGTTAATATCTCGGCTAATTACCGACATTGTTCTTCGAAAATCATTATCAGCAATCCTTTTATACATCTGTGACGATAGGTACCTCCAGAGCTCCTCAATACCTTTGATGAACGCCCGCAAATCGTAATTACAGTATGTAGTGTGGGAATGACATTTCTATGCCCCCGACGTTCACTCAAGGTCAAAGGAAGGTCAACCGGAAGTCTTGTTTATCTCAGAGTTCTAAGCTGATAAGAGCGTTTTGGAGGGGAAATGCGTAAAGATAACAGCGGAAGTGTTGTTAGATAACAATATTTTAGCGGAATTGGATAGATAAGCGTCTTATAGTAGGATGTTATTTATTTAGCGGGAGATAGAAAATTTTTATTTTTAGATTTTTTTTCCAAATTATAGAAAAAAAAATTACATTTTTTTTATTTTGTGAACTTAATATTTTTTTTCAGGTGATAGAAAAATTCTTTAGAATTTTTTTTTTCTTTTACAAATTTTTATTTTGAATTTTTTTTATCGTATTAAAAACTTTTTTTTCAGAAGAATTGAATTTTAAATTTTGCTTGTTCTTTACAGGAGAAATGCTTTAAATTTTGAGAACATATTTTTTTTATTTACTAGTAGTTAGAATTTTTTCAAAAATATTTTTTTTATTTATCATTAGTAGTAGGAAAACGGGGCTTCAGGGTCAGGAGGCGGTGCTGCGGTGCCGAACCGCATCGTCCCGCCACCGTACCACACTCGCACCGCATCCCCTCCGGTTCCACCGCCACCCGATTCGAACGCACCCTAGAGGGAAAAATGAAGTTTTTAGAGTTTGTTCTACTATAACGTGATGGGTGAATGTTAGATCGACTAGATTATCATACTGTAAGATAAAGATTAAATTTACATTTCAGTTTTGAACAACATTTACATTAATGTTTTTATTAATTAAGCAAAACAATGGAAAATAACATTTTTAAGGAAAAAAGCTGATTTTTTAGAATTTTTTTCAACTATAGGATAAGGATATCCACTTAAATGAGTAAAGTTAGACATATATTTGAATTTTGAATGAACAACACCTTAATGAATATTATTAATTAAACAAAACAATGGAAAATATCAATTTCAAAGGAAAAAACTTATTTCTTTAGATTTTTTTTCAACTATAAGATCAGAATATCAACTTAAAAGAAGAAAGTTAAACATCCATTTTAGTTTTTGAACAGCTGTAACCATAATGAGTATTATTACTTAAGCAAAACAATGAAAAATATCGATTTTTAAGGAAAAAAGATGATATCTTTAAATTTTTTTCAACCATAAGACGAGGATTTCAACTTAAAAGGGAAATTTAAACATATATTTCAGTTTTTGAACAACCATTACCTTAATAAATTTTAATAATTAAACAAATAACAAAGGAAAATATTCATTTTTTAATAAAAATAGAGTAATTTAAACGAATTTGATTTTTATACTAGTTTGAGATTTTATCATACTTTCAGATGCTAGTAGCTATGTAGAATTTTAACACTTGAACAAGGTACACTTCAAGAAATACTCATTACTAAACAAAATAAATTAATTTTTAATCGAGCGGATAACTGAAAATTTCACATTTTAAAAATATTTTCCCGAATGTACATATAAAAATACGAGTTTAAAAACTAATTTTCTTAATTTTATCCCATTGTAAAAGAATTTTCCACATTCGAATTTAATTTTTTATACATAAAGCATTACTTAATCAAATTCTATACTTTCTGATTTAACGAAATTCAGTGATTTTTTAAGTTCATAAACCAATTCGTATATTTTTTTAATTATTATTAAAATTTCCCAACCACTGTTACAAAACGTTTGAAGAAAAACGCATCACTTCATTTAACATTTGAGTGAAATATTCGAAAAATGACACCTTCGCCAACCCCGAATCTTGCTTTCTCAAGCAGAGAAGCGAATAAAAGAAAGTTATATCAGGTTTATCGAAGTATTTTCGTGTCTCAAGAATGCAGATTATGAACTGTTCAGTAAACATATATTTAGGGTATATTTCATTGAATTTTTAATTATATATTTAAATAGTGATAATAATATAACCAAAAAGGAATATTTTAGTTTTTGAACAATCATTACCTTAATGAGTATTATTGATTAAGGAAAAAAATGGAAAATATCAATATCAGTTTTTAAGGAAAAAAGTTGATTTCTTTAGATTTTTTTCAACTATAAGATAAGGATATCCACTTAAATGATGAAAACTAAACATATGAATGAATTTTTAATAGACAACACCTTAACTAACATCAATAATTAAGCAAAACAATGGAAAATATCATTTTTAAGGCAAAAGACTGATTCCTTTAGATTTTTTCAACTATAAGATCAAAATATCAACTTAAAAGAGAAAAGTTATGAGGATTTCAACTTAAAAGGGAAACTGAAACATATATTTTAGTTTTTGAACAACCATTACCTTAATGAATTTAAATAATTAAACAAGTAACAGAGGAAAATATTGATTTTAATGAAAAAAGACTAACTTAAACGAATTTGATTAACTTTTACACTAGTTTGAGATTTTATCCTACTTTTAGATGCTACCTATGTAGAATTTTATCCCTTGAATGAAGTACTCTTCAAGAAATACTCATTAATGAAGTGATCCGTTTTTCTTCAAACGTTTTGTAATAGCGGTTGGGAAATTTTAAGAATTAAAAAATGTAAGAATTGGTTTAAAAACTGAAGAAATTACTGAATTTCGTTGAATCAGAAAATATAGAATTTGATAAAGTAATGCTTTATGTATAAAAAAAATGAGTTCAAATGTGGAAAATTCTTTTCCAATGTGATAAAATTAAGAAAATTAGTTTGTAAACTCTTATTTTTATATCTATATTCATGAAAATATTTTTAAAATGTAAATTTTCAGTTATTGATTAGATTAAAAATTAATTAATTTTTTTAGTAATGAGTATTTCTTGAAGTGTACCTCATTCGAGGGTTAAAATTCTAGATAGCTAGCATCTAAAAGTATGAAATAATGTCAAACTAGCATAAAAATTAATCAAATTCGTTTGAATTAGTCTTTTTAACACTTTCCAACAAAGTTGAAAAGTGTTTATGACTTCGGTTTGTCTGTCCGTCTATCCGCGCTCTGACTCCCGTAAATATACTCGGATTGCCCTGAAATTTATGAATGTTATTGACATTTACCATAGCACGTTCCCTATTTTAAATGAAGTTTGTTGCATGTTTAGTTCATTTACAACGGCCTATTAGGAAAAATCGTTAAAAATTATTTTTGATGGTGTTACAATCTTTCAAACATAATAAAATTGATATGCATTAATGAAGTGCACTAAAGTATTCATTCTGCAGAATATGCGGTGTAAAGAATAGTTATTATTCATTTACAGGGACATACAAAAAAATTCCGTTACATAATGATATAGGAGTGGAGGGAATTGTTTGCGGCGTATTTTAATTATGTTAAATTATTTCATGTATAATCAAATTGTTATATGTCGCTGAAGTTTACTATAAGTTATTTCATGTATAATACGGAGTGCTTAGCATATACAGGGACACACAAAAGATTTCTGATACTATATTGTATCCGAAGTACTGTACATTAGCGATGATTTCTAGAAATGCATTTTTAATTATGATATGTGCTTTTATGTTTCACTATATTTATACATACTATATGATGTATATAAGTACTATAATTCATATACAGGTCACACAAAAAAATTCGTAATGATTACTGGCTATGAGCACAAATTGCTTAAAGATGGTTTTTATATGAGTTATGCATTTTTACGATGAAATGCATTTAGTTTACTAAGAAATATTTGTAGAATATAGATAAAATGATATACAGGGTCACGGAAAGAAATGGATACGTGACCCTCTGCAAATGATAATTTCGGGAAATATGTTTCAATAATTTTATGAGTGTTCTAGTTTAATTAAATTTTAACTAAATTGTGGCGTGCACTAAAGATACTACGTTAACTACAGGGTTGTACAAAAGTATTCAAGTATGTTTCCATCTATTAGTACTTACGAGAATTCTAGTTTTAATTAAATTTTAACTAAATTGTGTCGTGTAATAAAGATACTATGTTAACTACAGGGTTGTACAAAAGTATTCAAGTATGTTTCCATCTATTAGTACAAATTGCTGAAAGAGAAATTTCAACCTGTTATTCGTTTTCTTGCTAAACTAAATTTTTCCAATATATACACTGGTGAAAACAATTAAAGGGACAAACGGTTTTTTAAAAAAAACAAAATAAAGTAAGTTATCCTATACGCAAATAAGGTATCGGTTGATACTTAAGCTCGTCGCGGACACACTTGCCACGCAGTAGTCTGTGTCGTCATAAGGCTGTGGCGCTCTAATCGCGTTTGTGCGGAGGTTCCTCATTTGTCGGCCGTAGCTTGTAACGTAAGGACGTTTTGAAGCATCGTAGCATAACCCAATCTTTGTTTTTTGAATTTCTTTGTTTACCCATCGTTAGTATGGCTAGTCGAAATATGTCTAAATGATGCCACAAGATGGCGGATTGTTGGAAGACTCGAGGCCAGCCAATCACAGGCTACCTGTTGTAAGGACCTCGGGGTTCCGTGAAATGTGGTGTCAACTCTGCGGAAACAGTTTACAGAGACAGGAACAGTGGTACACCGACTTGGTCAAGGCCGTAAAAGGGCAACAACACCGGCTAAAGATCGTTATTTGACATCTCTAGCAAAAAGGGATAGGTCCGCGACAGCGACACAACTGTCTCGTCACCTGTATAATGTTACAGGAGCATTAATTTCACGGATAACAGTCGCCCAGAGACTAATCTAATCTAATCTAATCGCCCACCCTGGGAACCTGCTTGTGGCTGATGGTTGGGTCAAGCACCTAGCCTAGGGCGGGATGTTCCTATCACCTTTGCGTCACCGCAATCCGGGGAACGTTAGTTAGTATATTCAGCAGTAACCAGATTATTTACATTATTTACAATACTTTTGCAATTCAATTGATTATTTTCATTATGTACAATACTTTTGCAATTCAATTAATTTTTTCAATATTTTACTATTTATAATATTTCTAGTAGAATGCAATACGACACCTAAATGAACTACACCAATCATGAATCACTCCTTTCCACTATAATTCCATTTCTGCATCTCACACAATTGTCAGGGCACAGGTATAAATCATACTAGCATGAATTTATACTTAATGAACGAGTATTTTTCATTAAGAATATTATAATTTTGGTAAAGCTGACTGAGGGACTGTTTGTTATTTAACATTTCTAATATATCGTCTAGCAGTTGTGGATGTTTTCTAGTAAATTTGTATTTCCTAAACTTACATTTTTCACAAAAGATAGTTTACTGGATCTCCACGCCGACCACATTGACAGAGATCGTCTTTTTTTTATTTATACTGCGTAAAAAGGTCGGAAAACTGCCGCAACCTGTCAAGAGGTAAACCGAGACTCTGTCCTTGCATAATAACGAAAGTTGAACCTTTGGTACAATTGCATATGTTAATCTGCCTCCCTCTGAGTTATCCCAGCTGTACTGCCACCTATCTAATAAAAATGTTCTTAGACTCTTATTCAAAAACGACCTGGGAAGTTTTACTAATGCAGGTGGCCTGTATGCCAGGCGTCCTGTAATCTGCATCCCTTTGACTCCGAACCACATAAAGTTCCGTCTAGCATGGTGCCGATAACACCTGTCTTGGACAGAGGATAGTTTGGGGCGGGTTCTCTACAGTGATGAGTCGCGATTCAGTCTGGACAGCGACTCGAGACGTGTTCTTATCTCGAGAGAACCCGAGAGTCGATATCGGCCCTCTAACATTGTCGAAAATGATCACTGTGCTGGAAATGGTCGGATGGTCTGGCAGGCATCATGGCGGACGGGAGTACCGACCTTCCTGTGTTTGATAGAGGTACTCTGACAGCCAGCGATATAGGGACGAGAACCTTGCACCCTATGTGAGACTTTTCCGCGGGGCATATGCACAAAATTTCGTCTCTATGGACGATAGCGCTCGTCCACATAGGGCTCAGTTGGCGGACAAATACCTCGAATAGTAGAATTTTCAACGAATGGAGTGGCCTGCGATGTCCCCTGACCTTAATCCCATCGAACACGTATTGGCCGTCCTTGGACGATCAATTGCAGCTCGAAGACCAGCTCCAACGACCATCGATAAGCTCAGCATTACCTTGGTGCGAGAGTTTGTGCAGTTGCCACAGAGATTGATAAGATCCATGGTAAACACTATGAAACGCCGATGCGAGAGTTATGTAACTGCTACAGACGATCATACACGCTATTAGACATGTTTTTCTCTGACAGACAGGGTGTCAGTTAGCTGCTGTGCTGGACACGTGACCAGTTTCCTTATTTAGGGTACAGGTTGTGCCCATTTTTGTTTTGCCATACATTAGTCTTATATCAAATAATATTTTTGCCAAGTTTGGTTTTATTTGCTTTGTTAGTTTTATTTTAATTGCAAAAAAACCATTTGTCCCTTTAATTGTTTTCACCAGTGTAGAATATATATCAACCTACAGATCAAATACAGGGCTGTTCAAAAGGATTGAAATACATATTTAACTATGGACGGTAACTTCTGAAATCAGTTTTTAAAATGTTTTATGCGTTTTCTAAAATGTTTACTTAGTTATTTTATATAACTTATTACCCTAAATAACGAAGTTTTGTTAAAGCGTTCAGGAAGTGTTGGAAAGTGTTTCATGATCTATGCTTAACGCATGATTTTTCTTTCTTGTTTCATTAAAAAATCAATATTTTCCTTTGTTATTTGTTTAATTATTAAAATTCATTAAGGTGTTTAATTATTAAAATTCATTAACTCATTAAAAAATCTTTTCACATAATTATTTAAAATATTTTTCAACACTCTCACATTTTTTTCAATGGTATCATTTCTGTTTTCATGTGATGCAATTTCTGTGTGCATCCAGCCATTGTAGGTTACGTTTTAAAAGTGTCATAATGAAGCTTTAGTTCTCAAGAACTATCAAGAAGTCATTTTTTTCATAAATATGTTCTCATAAGTCTATAAGCTTTATAGGATCAACAAGTGTAATTTAATCAAAAAGAGCAATTTAAGCAGCTTTTGCATGCACATATACTTGGTTAGATTGTAAAGTGCAGAGTTCAATCATTTTTTTAATTAGATTACTTTTTCGTTTTTTTTTCGAATATTGACAGTTGCCGTGTTTTAAAAAAGTTCATGAACATTTACATAGCGCAAAAAAATTACGTATTTTACTTCGTGACACAAATTTATTTACGATTTTCATAAGTGATTTTCTTTACCTGACCTTGAATTATAAAAATTCGTTATAACGATAGAAAGGAAGTGGCACAAACGGAACTTTGCGGCACAAACCAGCAAAAACGTAGCACAAACGAATGCCGTAATATAATTTAGATTTCGTTGATGTGGCGGGGCCACTGAAATGGTGGCCCATTGTTGAAGTACTAGAAAATTCGTTATATCGAGGGAATCCGAATGGCCCAAACGAAACTTTTTGCGGCACAAACCGACATTTACATGCGACTAAAGATTTACGTATTTAATTTCTTGACATGTATTTATTCATGGGCGATTTTCTATATGTGCAGTTGAATTAAAAAAATTCGTTATAACGAGAGAATGGAAGTGGCACAAACGAAACTTTTTGGTACAAAACAGCACAAACGTAGGACAAACGAATGCGATAATACAATTTAGATTTCGTTGATGGGGCGGGGCCACTGAAATGGTCGTTCTGTGTAGAAATAGTGGAAAATTCGTTATATCGAGGAAACCATAATGGCAAAAACGAAACTTTCAGCGGCACACACCGACATTTACATGGGACTAAAGATATACGTATTTCATTTTGTGACATGTAGTTATTTACGATTTTTATAAGTTATTTTCTTTATTTGACCTTGAAATTTAAAAATTGGTTATAATGAGAGAACGGAAGTGGCACAAACGAAACTTTTTGCGGCACAAACCAGCACAAACGTAGCACAAATGAATTCCGTAATACAATTTAGATTTCGTTTATGGGGCGGGGCCACCGAAATGGTCGTTCTGTGTTGAAATAGTGGAAAATTCGTTATATCGAGGGAATCAGAATGGCACAAACGAAACATTTTGCGGCACAAATCGACATTTACATGGGACTAAAGATTTAAGTATTTCATTTTGTGACATGTAATTATTTGCGATTTTTATAAGTGATTTTCTTTATTTGACCTTGAAATTTAAAAATTCGTTATAACGAGAGAACGGAAATGGCACAACCGAAACTTTTTGCGGCACAAACCAGCACAAACGTAGCACAAACGAATGCCGTAATACAATTTAGATTTCGTTGATGGGGCGGGGCCACTGAAATGGTCGTTCTGTGTTGAAATAGTGGAAAATTCGTTATATCGAGGGAACCAGAATGGCACAAACGAAACTTTTTGCGGCACAAACCGACATTTACATGGGACTAAAGATCTACGTATTTCATTTCGTGACATGTAGTTATTTACGATTTTTATAAGTGATTATCTTTATTTGACCTTGAATTATAAAAATTCGTTATAACGAGAGAACGGAAGTGGCACAAACGAAAATTTTTGCGGCACAAACCAGCACTAACGTAGCACAAACGAATTCCGTAATACAATTTAGATTTCGTTTATGGGGCGGGGCCACCGAAATGGTCGTTCTGTGTTGAAATAGTGGAAAATTCGTTATATCGAGGGAATAAGAATGGCACAAACGAAACTTTTTGCGGCACAAATCGACATTTACATGGGACTAAAGATTTAAGTATTTCATTTCGGGACATGTAATTATTTGCGATTTTTATAAGTGATTTTCTTTATTTGACCTTGAAATTTAAAAATTCGTTATAACGAGAGAACGGAAGTGGCACAACCGAAACTTTTTGCGGCACAAACCAGCACAAACGTAGCACAAACGAATGCCGTAATACAATTTAGATTTCGTTGATGGGGCGGGGCCACTGAAATGGTCGTTCTGTGTTGAAATAGTGGAAAATTCGTTATATCGAGGGAACCAGAATGGCACAAACGAAACTTTTTGCGGCACAAACCGACATTTACATGGGACTAAAGATTTACGTATTTCATTTCGTGACATGTAGTTATTTACGATTTTTATAAGTGATTTTCTTTATTTGACCTTGAATTATAAAAATTCATTATAACGAGAGAACGGAAGTGGCACAAACGAAACTTTTTGCGGCACAAACCAGCACAAACGTAGCATAAACGAATTCCGTAATACAATTTAGATTTCGTTTATGGGGCGGGGCCACGAAATGGTCGTTCTGTGTTGAAATAGTGGAAAATTCGTTATATCGAGGGAACCAGAATGGCACAAACGAAACTTTTTGCGGCACAAACCGACATTTACATGGGACTAAAGATTTACGTATTTCATTTCGTGACATGTAGTTATTTACGATTTTTATAAGTGATTTTCTTTATTTGACCTTGAATTATAAAAATTCGTTATAACGAGAGAACGGAAGTGGCACAAACGAAACTTTTTGCGGCACAAACCAGCACAAACGTAGCACAAACAAATGCAATAAAAAATTTTGATTACATTGATGGGGCGGGGCTGTCGTTTCACTGGCCCCGCCCCATTGTGTTCGTTATAACGAGAGAGCGAAATTGGCACAAACGAAAATTTTTGCGGCACAAACCAGCACAAATCTAGCACAAACGAATGCAGTAATAAAATTTTGATTTCATTGATGGGGCGGGGCTGTCGTTTCACTGGCCCCGCCCCATTGTTTTCGTTATAACGAGAGAACGGAAGTGGCACAAACGAAAATTTTTGCGGCACAAACCAGCACAAACGTAGCACAAACGAATGGTGCTGTTGAATTTTCAAAATGAATATGGGGCGGGGCCAGTGAAATGTACGTGATGAAACATGTTTGGTGGGTGAAAATGCACTAGGTCTTCACCCAGAATCGACTGAAGAATTAAACGATAGAGATAGTTTGTCAACTATCTCCGGATAAAATGACTCAGATAAATTTATCTACAACTTCAATCATGACTAATATTATCTCTTGGAACTGCCGTGGCTATCATAATAAGTATGACGAAATCCGAAATATACTTCATGACCATCAACCGCTATGTTTAGCTTTACACTAAACCCATCTTAAATCCAACGACAAAGCAAAATTGCGCACCTACGCTACATACAGAAAAGATTTTACTGGTAGTGAAAGGGCCACTGCTGGAGTGGCTCTTTTCATATCTCTCAATTTACCATATACTCATATTCATCTAAACGCAAACTTTCAAGCTGTTGCAGTCCGTGTACATATAAACCGACTAATAACAATCTGCATTTTATACTTACCTCCAAGTCAGTCTATTCAGTCAGCTACTCTTGATAATCTCCTTCTGCAACTCCCCACTCCTTACATCATTTTTGTGGACTTTAATGCACATAGTCAACTGTGGGGAAATACCGATTGTAATCAACGTGGGGATGTTATTGAGAAATTAATATCTGACAATGGCTTATGCCTTCTCAATAATGGAGATCACACTTACTTTCATGAACCAAGCCGAACCTTTCATGCAATTGACCTTATAATCTGCACCCCGTCACTCTATCCCTTTTGGAACTTTTGGGTTTCAAATGACTTACACGGTAGTGATCGCTTTCCTACTTTTATTTCATTGACTACTCCTATTGTAGATACTAATAACTATCCAAAAATATATGTATATGACAAAGCCAATTGGCCAACTTTTGCTCCATTTGCAAACATTAAAAATAGCATGATAGGGGATAATATTGACAAGGCACTTGATAATATAACACAATGTATTATCAATGCTGCTGATGCTAACAATCCAAAAACTTCATCCACACATAAACACAGAAAACCATGGTGGAATAACGACTGTCAAATGACAAAGAAAAAACAACAAAAGGCTTGGGACTTATTTCTTAGATATCCAAATAATACCAACTATATGGCATATAAAAAAACAAAGGCTGAAGCTAGAAGAGTGCGAGGCAAAAGCCAACGGGAGTCCTGGGTTAAATACATCTCTAGCATAGACTCTAACACCTCAAGTAAAGAACTCTGGCAAAAAGTGAAAAAATGTATGGGCCTGTACTCTGAAACATATTTCCATTTTAAATCATAACGGTCAAAACATCACTTCTCCCCAAAACATCGCTGAGACGTTAGGTAGTACCCTAGCATCAATTTCAAAATCAGACGAATATGCTGAACCATTTTTAACTTGCAAAAGACAAACTGAAATGACCAGGATTAGTTTTAATAGTCATAATTTATTTTCATACAATCATCCATTTATCATATCAGAGTTAAAAAAATGTTTGCAAGACAGTCATTTATCTGCCCCGGGTCATGATGGAATTACATATCTTATGATGAAGCACATCTCACCACTGTCTCTTAGCAATCTCCTTTCCTTTTTAACAGGATTTGGGTGAAACATATTTTTCCCCGTGCTTGGAGCAAGGCTATTGTCATTCCTTTTCCCAAACCAGGTAAAGATGCTACACATCCAAATAATTACAGGCCAATCGCTTTTTCTAGCTGCCTTTGGAAACTTCTAGAAAAAATGGCCATTTGCCCCCTTGTGCATATTTTAGAGAGTAACAATTGCCATGCGGCATTTCAAAGTGGGTTTCGACGTGGTAGGTCTATAATCTGATACATCTTGAACATTACAATCGGACAGCATTTCTTAAACGCAACCATTTGGTGTCAGTATTTTTTGATATGGCGAAAGCTTATGACAGAACATGGCGTTATGGGATTCTTCGTGACCTTTTTAACCTTGACTTTCGTGGTAACATCCCAATTTTTATTAAAAACTTCCTCGCCATTCGAATTGGGGGTATACTTTCGAGTTACTATGTACAAGAAGAGGGTGTACCACAGGGCAGTGTTCTGAGTGTCACCCTCTTTGCTATAAAAATAAATGATATTCTTAGTCAACTACCCCCTTCTGTGAAAGGTGATTTATATGTTGACAGGATATCTGTTTTATTGATAGACAGTTGCAAATTGCTATCGCCCATATTCTTAATTGGACCAACAAAAATGGTTTTATTATGTCTCATGAAAAAACTTCTTGTGTGCATTTCTGTAGACGTATGGATCTGCATCCGGATCCTGAAATTTTTATTGGATCAACTCAAATTCCTGTTGTCGACAGTGTCCGTTTTCTCGACCTCCAATTTGATAGTAAGTCGACCTTTTTACCACATGTTTTACAATTACGGACAAAATGTGAAAAATCTCTTAATTTACTAAATGTGCTGTCAAATACTTCTTGGGGAGCAGATCGTACTTCTCTCCTTATAATCTATCGAGCTGTGATCCATTCTAAAATTGACAACGCCTGACAGGTCTATGATTCTGCGCGTAAATCTGTTCTTAAAAAACTTGAAACTGTGCACCATAGCGCACTTCGTGTTTGCTCTGGTGCATTTCCTACATCCCCAGCTTTAAGCTTGTATGTTGATTGTAATGAATCGTCACTCTATCATATTCAAGAAAAAATCTCAATGATTCTGTTTTACCGTCTCCCTTCGCATCATGGTCATCCACTTCATTCCTACATTTTAAATATGGACAATGACATGCTTTATCTGCATCGCCCATCTTGCATCCCATCTTTTGGAGTCAGAATCAGAAGCATTATTGACAATAGCCCTCTGAGAAATATGAAGGTGGGTCCATGTCCCTCGCATGTGCTCCCTCCTTGGAATCCTCCTAATATTACTTCTCCATCCTTTTAAAGGATATGATAAAAACAAATTGTCTCCTGATGTGTTCCGACAGTTATTTGTTGCAACATCGTGCAGATTCCATTAGTTACACTGACATTTATACAGATGACTCTAAGAGTGGAGATACTGTTTGTTGTGGTGATTTTTGTGAAAAAACTTCTGTGAGCTATCGGCTTCATTTGTCTACTTCTGTGTTTACAGCTGAACTGATTGCAATAGAGAGAGCCATGTTGCACATTTCTCATCATCATAGCTCATCCTTCATCATTTATACTGACTCAAATAGTTCTATTGACGCAATTAAATCTTTTAAAAAACATCCATTTGTCTCATCCACCCTAGATTTTTATAATAAATTGACTAGACGTGGCTATCATATTTTATTTTGCTGGGTACCTGGACACATGGGTATAACTGGTAATGAAAAAGCCGATGAGGTGGCAAAACGTGCTATTAATCCACTACACCATAAAGTTCCGTTCTTAGAGGTTAAACTACTTATCAATCACTTTATTCAGAATAATTGGCAAGAGAGATGGGATTTAGAGCACAACAATAATCTACATCATACTAAACCAACAATCATGACCTGGTTTCCGATTTATCCAAGAAAAACTGATGTTATTCTGACTCGTCTGAGAATTGGACATTCTAGAATCACTCATAAACAACTTTTACTTCGGGAGGATGTACCCATGTGTCCACACTTTCATTTTGATTACCTGACCATTTATCATGTTTTAAATGACTGTCCGGGAATTCGACAATTGTATAGAATTTATTTTAACACATCATCACCAACCTTGACAAACCTCATTGGGGAAACACCTCATGGGGCACTCTTTACTTTTTTAAAATACGCTGGTCTTTATTTTGAGATTTGATTTTTTTGCTGGTTTTTATTTTTTAATTTTTATAAGCTTCATAAGTTTGACTCCCTATGACATCTGGAAGGAAACCCCATCCAGATGTCATTTTTTACTTTATTTCACTGGATTTCTATTTTACATTGTTTTGTACCCTTGTTTGACGACTACATCTGGACGGGTACCCCATCCAGATGGCTTTTCTATTTCCATTTTAACTCATTTCATTATTTTTTCTTGATGTCATTTGCTTAACTCACATTTTTTTTTTGTATTTTACTCTTTGTTTGGCGCAGCATATCCCTATACGGATTTTGCGCCATAAAACCCAATACAACCTCAAAAAAATTTTCATATTTAGAGGTAAAAGCGCTCGTTAGAGAACGTTTTTTTTTTTTTTTTTTTTTTTTTTTTTTTACTTGGGGATGTTTCATAGTTTTAAACAGAACATTTCTTGTTGTCCGAACTCTTTAACTATTATTATCGGTTATAAATATAACGGTTTTTCAGCCCGTGTAAAAGATTCTTGGAAAAATATTGATGTCTAGTTATAAAGGAAGTATATTTTCCCTTCACCTTTTCTACTTTTTACTTCTTTAACCCTTAAATGCATTGTGATGCATATCTGCATCACTTTTTATTTAACTCTTAGCAACTCTATATTTATATCGAAATATTAATCGTGCAAAAGTTACAATAATATGCTATAAAATAAATTTAAAAGACTATCTTAAAATTCCTGCTGTCTAATTCTTAATAAAATGATAAAAAACGCAATTCTAAAGGAATAGTTCATCAAAAAGGTCATGACAAGGCATTTTTATAAGAAATGTTCGAAGTTGCGTGTGCCGAAGGTCATTGTATAGCAATCGTTCTGTAGATATCTGTTGTGCAATTACCTTCGCGGCCTCAACGTTGAACAATCTATATTATAAAGGACAAATATATCTGTCCGTAACTCATACGTCGTTCTGCGAATGGCAACATTTGAAATTTGAAATGAAATATTGGTTTTGCAATTTTTGCAACACCAAATTTTTAAACTTTTAAACATTGCATATTTTCAATTTTTACATCGTCGTATAGGGGGAAATGTACTTTTAAATGCAATTTGTTTGAAAGCTGTATCTCAATTTATTTTTGAGATTTTTTTTTTTTTTTTTTTTTTTTTTTTTTTTTTTTTTTTTTGTAGTTTTAAGTACCAATTTTGTAATTATGGTAACTGAAGCACTCCATTTCTATTAAAAGTAAAGGGAAAATAGTCATGGTTTATTTATTTTTATTGATTATATCCTTATTTATGCCATTTTCACATTACAAATGAAAGTAACTTTTTTCTAATTTTTGAACAGAAAATGACGTCAGCCATTAAAAAAAACACGCATTCTTCTTCATAAATCAAAACATGGAAGAAGATATTTCAATATTTTTACAGTAAGCTGATATGGAATTTGAGACGCTAGGCAAAATGATTCAGTGAGTAAAAATGATGACATATTTTAAGAAAACCATCATTTTCTTTGAAAAAACTAAATATTTAACCAATACTAAATGGCCAATACTATGGCAACTAAAGGCAAATTTCTGAATGGTAAATTTTCGCGGGTACTAAGATTAGAACTTAAATATTATGCGAATGTTCACATGAAAATTGTATCGGACAGACGTGACTTTAAGTTTGGAAATATATTCATTAATAATGTATTGCGCGTTAAAATGCTTTTAAATTGTGAATTTGAATGGTGCGTATGTAAATTTTGAGAATGTGAAAATAACGTACAGTTTAGATTTTATGGGGGAAAATTTTATGATATGACAGTTTAATTTTTCAAAAATTTAAGCAATTGAAATATTTGGAAATAATATTTTGTTAGTTTTAGGTTAAAAATATTATTTATTTTAAGAGTTAGATAGAACCAATGCAAGATGAATTTTTATTATTAATTATTTTTGTAGGTTTATTATAAATTTGATGTAACGGTTCCATTCCAAACATTTTAATTCGTCAAATTTCGACGGGTTCCAACTCGTTTCTAAAAAAATCATAATGTTTAAGTTTTACAAAATAAAAATTTACATAAAATAAATTATTTAGATTCATACTTATTAAAATATTTACTAAATAGCAATATTTTATTATGACAGTAGTTTTTTCTTGTATTGCAGATGTGCAACATAAGAAAAGGTTAAAGTGTTATACGAAACATGTATCTCTGACTTTTTTCATTATTATGTGCGTTCGTAATTATATAAATACGAAGCACCTATAGTCGTCGTTCAGTCCGTCTGTCCGTCCGCATATAACAGAGCAAAAACTACCCAACCGAATGGTCTGAAATTTTAAATATATAATTGTTGCAAAATTTTGTCGAGCCATTTTAAATTTTATGAAAGTCGGATGTCTAGTTTAATTACAGGGACTGTCAAAAGTTTTCCGTTACATTACGGCCAATGGGAAAAAATTATTGCAAGTGCATTTTAATGATGTTACAGCCTTCCGAATGATCTGAAATTTTAAATGTATAATTGTTGCAAAATGTTGTCGACTCATTTCCTATTGTATAAAAATCGGATGTATAGTTTAATTACAGGGACAGTCAAAAGTTTTCTGTTACATTACGGCCAATTGGAAAAAATTATTGCATGTGCATTTTAATGATGTTACAGCCTTCCGAATGATCTGAAATTTTAAATATATAATTGTTGCAACATTTTGTCGACTCATTTCCAATTTTATAAAAATCGGATGTATAGTTTAATTACAGGGACTGTCAAAAATTTTCCTTAACATTACGGCCAATTGGAAAAAAAATATTTCAAGTGCATTTTAATGATGTTAAAGCCCTTTGAACAGAATGAAATTGATAGGCACTTACGAAGTGCACTAAAATATACATTCAGTACAATATCCGGTGCAGAAGTATTTATAAAATTAGTTATAGTACGAACGCACCTCATTTGCCACGTTTGACGAGCAATTTCTAACTTGTCTTTTCAGTGTAATAAACCATCTTAAGAATCATATAAAAAAATTTCGAAACAAAATAACAAATCTTGCATTAAAGGGTTAACGTAACAAAGAAAAATCTTTTGTTCTGCAAACTCTCTGATAATTTAACCGGTTATACATATAACTGTATCCAAGCACTCTTTAAACTTTCATTAAAAAATATACATATTTTGTATGGAAAATCTGAGCGGAAACAGCGCTTTAGCGTTTTCATCGAAAATGCCTTAGACATTTTTAAAACACTTCTACTCTTCCGAATATTAAAAAAACCTAGCTTATGTAAATTTGATATGCATAGATACTCTAAAAATATTATTCCGAAATACCGACGTTTAGTTTCTTATAGCATAGAAAAAATTCTCATCGTGAGACGCGAAATAACCTGCAGTCCCATTTTGTTTCAAAAGTGTATAGGTGCATATTTTCGTAGCAGATTACATCTTCAAAAAGCAGAAATTTTGAGCTATAATAAATTTTGTTTGTATGAATGTTTGTATGTTTGTATAATGAATAAGTTTTGTTTGGTGGTATCTCTGAAATAACCTTGGAGGGTTGAGACCCGGATGGGCATCGCCGTAAGGGAGATAATGTTCATCACGAAAACGGCCGTATTCATTTCAAAGGGTTAACAACAATAATTTTCTTTTACTGATTGCGGTGGGTGTTTAAGATGTAAAAGAACAGAATTTCAGAATATGCCTTCCATTTTTTCGTATCCCAAACAGTTCGGCTATAGTACTTTAAGACAATAGGGACAAATAAAAACATCATTTGGAACTTCTTTCTATTGGATCAGATACTAGGGAGTGAAAATTGACAAGCAGATCTTCTCCGATTTTCAAAAAAACAATTGCTTTTTATGAATCTTTAATTAATTTGTAGGCCATTTATCCCAAAATTCAAAATGTGAACATCAAGTACATCTGGACCTGCCTTTGACAGTTCTCATACAAATTTTCAGACCTTTGCACGCGGTCAGATTTTTCTAACCATCGATAACAGACACCCCTCTCCTCACACTGAGATATTGCGATTTTGTCTGTTCCTTATAATTTGTTATATTCGTTATATTTAACAAATATTTACGTATTTTTTATGTAAATATATAATATTCATATCTGAATTTCATTTTTTAAAGAAATTGATGCTTTATTTAATCACATAATTATAAGAAATCGCTTCGCTTTCAATACTTTCACTTTTCATTCAGTTTCCGAAATATCTCAGCTTAAGATAAACACCATATAAGCACATATAATAATCTCCATATTCAAATAGAAAAAATGTATTTTGTAATAACCCCATTACCATGCAATTATGATTATATTTCAAAATCCGATTTAATTCTAAATTTGTACTAAACAGTATGATAATGTGTATTGGATAGGAGGGATTTACAAGAAATTTTCATTTCCCCCTGCATAATTATTTAGTATAAATTATCTACATGATTTAATTTTCAGCATTGGTTATGTTAGCACTTCAGATGTACAAATGCTGTTTAGATTTGTGGTATAATCTGTAAACTAATAAAGATACTAATTGTTCTCAGCATCCGTAACCAGAATTCATTTCGGAGATTTAATGGATTATTAACATTTAGATAGGATATCATGTATCATTCGCATACAGTAGTAAAATCTCCGTTACCTTCGAAATTCATAGATATACTATCTTAAAATAATGAAACTTCTGTAACTATAAAATTATTTTATGAATAATTTAATATTCGATTTTTTATAAGGTAAGATTTACTGTAAATCAAATTATGATGACTGTAAAATTAGAAGGAAATCAATTCCGTGCTACATTTGTTAACCTTTTAATTGCATGATTTTTTTTTTCGTTCGAAAAACATTATATTTCAGTTTTTTTTTTTTTTTTTTGTTAATCATCCACCAGTCAAAAAATTACATATTTTTTTGTTCGACATATTGTCAAAATATCACTACTCAGTTACATAGCAAGAATTGCACAAATTGAGATAATTAACACTTTCCAACAAAGTTGAAAAGTGTTTATGCATTCGATTTGTCTATCCGTCTGTCCATGCTCTAACTCCCGTAAATATACTCGAATTTTCATGTAAGTGATAAACCTTATTTAAGGTCACCAAAGCATGCTTGGTATTGCACACTATATGGCCAAAGGTGATCGGTTACGTGCGATTTTAGACGTTTTCTTAAATGTCTAGAAAAGTAAATGAGGAATTAACCTGAAACTGCAGGTGTGTATACAATATAGTAAAAGTCGTATATTTCCGTGAAGAATTTTTCCCGAAACCCCATAGGGGACCGTCAACAAATTGAAAAATAACGAATATCTTTTGGATAACCCTGTAAAAACTAATGCAGCAAAAGCATTCAAATTCGAGATTATTAATAATTAGCTTATTGTAATATATTGTGTTCATTTTTATGATGATAGCATGTATACCCGTAGAGAAATTAAGGCTTTTTATCAAAACAGTTCAAAATTTCGCCAAGTTTTTTGCTTATAATTTGCAGAGTTCTTAATATAAAAAAAAGTTCTTTTCATAAAATATGACAAATAACATTGTACATAAAACTCTGCAATCAGAATTAAAAAATAATAAAAATGAAATGAAAATGAGCAGGTTTATTAAAAAATGTTTCAGTACGCACTGGGGAATGCAATCAAAATATAACGTGCATAATGTATATTAGCTAAATATATAGAGAAACTCTTGTGAGAGTCTCAAAATCATATCTTGAAAATTCTGAAAGTAATCATAGATAGAATAAGCTCGAAATCCGTTGTTTCCAAAAACAAGCAAAAAAACCCCCAGGGGTTGTATCCAAATATAGTAGTACGTGCAATATTGTGTACGCTATCTTGGGACTAATCAACAGATATTTGATACAACTCCTGATCTTTTTGCTTGATTTTGGGAACAACGGATTTCGAGCTTACTCTATCGACGGTTATTTTCAGAATTTTCAAGCTATGATTTTGAAACTTTCACAATTTTTTTCCTATATACTTAGCTAATACATTATTTACATTATATTTTTGATTGCATTCGCACATGCGCATGCACAGTGAAACATTTTTTAGTAAACCTGCTCATTTTTCATCCAATTTTTATTATTTTTTAATTCTGATTGCAAATTATTATGTACAATATTGTTTGTCATATTTTCTGAAAAGAACTTTTTTTTATATTAAGAACCCTGCAAATTATAAGCAAAAAACTTGACGACATTTGGGGCTGTTTATATAAAAACCTTAATTTCTCTACGAGTATACATGCTATACTCATAAAAATGAACACAGTATATTACAATAAGCTACTTATTAATAATCTCGTGTTTGAACGCTTTTGCTACGTTAGTTTTTACAGGGGTATATAATGATAATCGATATAAGAAAAATTGAAAAGATATTCGTTCTTTTTCAATTTGTTGAAGATCCCCTATCGGGTTTCAGGAAAAAATCTTCGCGGATATATATGACCTATGCTATACTGTTTACACATCTGCAGTTTCAGATTGATTACTTATGTATCTTTCTAGATATTTAACACAACGTCTAAAATCGCAATTGACCGGTCACCTTTGGCCATATAGTGCTTATGAAGTATGTAGGATTAATAGTTCATTTACAGAGGCACTCAAAAGAATGCCATTACTGTATGGTATATGTTGAAAAAACGTTTGCAAAGAATTTAAATGACATTACACTATTTCAAATGTATTGAAACTGATATAAACCACTAAATTTCATTGCGATCACGTTAGAGCAGGGCAGGAACACACAAAATAAGCCGGTTACAGTACTTTTTTATGTAATAATTGATGGAGATAACGTTTTAAAATTTGGTATGCGGTTTTAAATTTAACCTTTTTTTTTTGCATGTTACTCGTTATATATAAATTCTATAACTCATATACAGGGCTTCACAAATGTATTCACGTACCCTTCTCCTGATAGGAGGAAATTGCTGAAGGCAACTTTCATTTGAAGTACATATATTTCGTAAGTAAACTACATTTTGGCATGCATGTAGTTAATAGATACGAATCTATATATCATATAGAGGGCTGCTGAAAATTTTTGAATAATTTTCCGATTGGAGATAAAAACGGCTGAAATTGGTTTTTGAAATGTGTTATGTGTTTCCATATGATTGAATTAGATGTAATATGTTAATTTTTTAAACGGTGAATATTTTTTACGTTATTCTGAATGTGTTGGGAAGTGTTTCATAATCTATGCTGGCCGCAAGATTTTTCTTTCTTGTTTTAAATTATATGCTTCCTTTAACGTATTTACACTGCACAATAATATTCAACGAAATAATAGTCTTTATAAGGTTTTTAGTAGTTTACAAACTTAATAATTACTACCTTATGAATATAGAGAACCAGTCAAGCATATTCCCAGCAGTAACAAAAAAAAAAAGATTTTATAACCTTCCCATGATAGTAAATGAGAACAAAAACAGACTTCACGAACCTAAATGCGTGTTATCACACGTAAGTAACACATAATAATTCAACAAAATACCAATAGAAAGAGAAGTCTGGCAAAAATCAAGATAATGAAACCCCCGAGTTACACTATGTATTTAAGGGTTATAGGGGATCGATTTTATTAAATATGTGTTTTAAGTAGTTTTGATTTCCTTATGGAACATTAGCTGGGGATATACGCTGAAGTATTTATATTGTTTTAATTGCAAACGTGTATTATTTTTCCATAATCAATCTGTACTCAATGGAGATAGAGTTAAAAATGTCATGCTTGTAAATTGTTTTAAAACCATTAAAAAAATCAATATATTGCGATATTGTTTTCAAATAAACTGCATTTGAAAAAGACATTTCTTTTCCTAATAGGCGGTGTAAAAAATGAAATTGTGCGATGTTTAGACGTTAAACAAAATACACTAAAAGCGAAATGTATTATTCAGATGTTGCTTTACCAGGGATATGCTTTTAATTTATGTCATTTTTTTTTTTTTTTTTACATAATAATTTCTTTTTATTTTATTATTTGTAAAATATTAACTTAAATAAAACAATAACTTGTATCATTTGTCAGGAATTACTACTAAATTCAGAAGTTAGGGATTTTACACAAATTGTCATTTTCTATTAACTGACTTTCAGAAAAAAGTTAGTATTTATTGAGTACCAACGAGTAGATTTGGAAAAAATGCTTCGATTTTGACACTTCTTTTGATCATGGTATTGGCTCGTTCTGGTTGTTATCCAAGAACTAAAGCATCAATAAAAAATTTAAAAAAAATTAAAAATTGAATATGACAATTTGTGGAAAAGCCCTTATCATTCAGCTGCTTTTAAAGAACTACTAAAAATTTGCTCATCCTAACGCCGATATCTTTCTGAATTTTTACGATATTTCCTAGATTTTTTTAAGGGGTCAGGTAACCTTTGAAGCGTCCAAAAATCGAATTTTTTTTTTTTTTTATATAGCTTATAATTTAATATGATTCTTTGAGAACATTTAAAATCAAACCCCATACAAAAATTCGCATTAGAAGAGAAGTTATGTCTAAAACACTTTGAACTTTTGCTATATGATCAACTGGGTTTTAATCTTTAAAGCCAATTTTCTCAAAACAGCGATTTTGATCATTGCGCGCACAATTTTAGAAAAACGGTTGCCTAGAATTTCACGAAATTTTTGGTGGATGTATTAAATGTACAGAAGCACAAAATGACCTATTATTATGTTTCTCAAGTAAGACGTTTAGAATTCACGGCTACTTTTGTATAAAAAAAATCTCGATATTTCGAATTTCTCTATTTTTTTTTTCTCCAGATCTAAAAGTTTTATTTTTTTCATAGTAGGTCATTTTGAAAACACTTTACATCTGTACTCGTTAAAAAAATCTTGGCTTGTTTCAGCCAATGAAATGGGAAAAATCATGTGCGCAATGCATGCAAGAATAATTCATTCGTAAAAATTGTATTACCTTTAAAAATAAATTAAAAAAAACTATATATGCGTATACCTTATCTAACTACTTTCATTGATAATATAAATCGTTCCTAACATGTGCTTTCAATTTTCTAATTAAAAGTTAATTAGTTAAAGAATGACGGCAATTCTTACAGAGGTCACTTTTCCATGTACTTTATTGGTTCAAAGGTTACCTTGACTATTAAATTATGTAAAAAGATTCTTGCTATCGTTCGCGCATGCGCAT
Source organism: Maratus speciosus (assembly GCA_963932465.1). Taxonomy (NCBI): domain Eukaryota; kingdom Metazoa; phylum Arthropoda; class Arachnida; order Araneae; family Salticidae; genus Maratus; species Maratus speciosus. The sequence continues at coordinate 415,275,726 of OZ010795.1, read as the reverse complement.
ACAAAAAATATTTCATACAACTGCTCATATTTCCTAAAATATTTAATATATTTATATTCCAATTGCACTATATTGTCTCTACTATATTTTGTCAATTTTTCTGAAGCCGGAGTTAAATTTGGTTGAAAACCCTGCATGTTATAAGCAAAAAACATGCAAGATTTTTTTTTTTTTTTTTTTTATTTTTTTTTTTAAATAAATCGCAATATCTATATTAATATGCGTGCTATTCTTACACAAAAGAATACACATATTGCACAATGTCTGTTTATTTATATTCGGTAGCGATAAATCATTTCGTGCATTTTATTTTACAGGGTGATCCCAAGTATTATTTTTTTCTTTGATTTTTTTTAGCCCCTGATTGCCCCCCTTATCAAATCGACATTGCTACATATGAGGTCATACCTTTTCTTTTCAATCCTGAAATTCCAGAAGAATATGTCAAGTATATTTCTAAATATTCGACAAAATGTCTAAAATTGAAAGTTGCCGGTCATTAATGGCAGTATAGTGTATATGGCATTTAGTATTTCAAGCCGCTTCTGTGCCTTAATTTTAGCCAAGATTTTAAAGCTATTTGTTTTTTTACTTTTTTTCAAAAACAAAAAAAAGTTTTAAGTAGATAATGGATAATCTTGCACTGAGTGGGAAAAAAAAAAATACTTTATAAGACATTATTTCGTTGTTTTATCACATTTTAAATCTAAAATTCTGATCATCCTTTAATATAAATAGCAATTTGATATTTTCAGTGTCTGTATTGTGCAAATTTATTAAGATTTCAGTAAAAATATATTTTTTTTAATATTTATTGAATATATTTAATTTTTGTATTAAAATTCGAAATAAATATATGCCAATGAAGCATGGTCACTTCGTATAGTGCTGCAAATTTATATTTTAGACACTAAAAAATCAATTTTCGTATTAATTTTTCTAACAAAAGGAATATTTATAAAAATATTTTTTAAGATTTTTTAAAATATGATATTTATATCTGTAGTTTTTGAAAAGTTCATTAAAGATCGTTTTTTCGTTACAGGCACAATTTCTTAGTTACTTTTACATCTCAAAATCACTACCTATGAAAAATACGCATTTTTTATTTAATTTATAATAATAATTTTCCAATAAAATTGCTCTATTTCAAATGAAAATCAAATTTCAAATTATTTTTGCTTAAAAGGCGCAAAGACCAACTTAGTGAAAAATATTCCATGCCGGGAATCGAACCCGGGTCATCAGTATAGCGCACTGACGTTCTACCGCTAAACCACATGGAACGATACCCAGCCTGGAACTTCTCACTATCACAAGTTGGCAACGCAGCACAAGATGGAATATTTTCCGTGAGCCACCAACATGGGGCAAACACAGACACTTAATTAAATCCAGCATCGATGAATCTATCTATAAATTGCTCTATACATAGAAGATTCATTAAATGAAAAAATCCAATAACTGAAAAGATAAGCTAACATGCAATATTTAAATTTAACCCTCTAATAGCCTTTTAACCCTTTATCTACTGCTGGTACTTATAAGTACCATTAAAATAACTTGTTATAAAATTTATTTAATACATCGATTAGTTGTAATACAGTTTAGAATGAGTTACAGATACATTACTTTATCTTGTTTCAAAAGCATTATTGGATACACAAAACAAAAATATTTTCTTAAAGGATGATTTCTTTCGCCTTTGCATCTTTTCAGATTTCTTGGCGTTTGGGAGGGGGGGGGGGATTTTTCAATTCGAAATTTTTTCTATATATCTATTGTAAGAACATTATATTTGTACATTTCCAAATTCTACAAAATACTAAAAAAAATATTTAAAATAAAAGATTTGAGCGGGGTTATAAATATTGTACAAAATCCCTATAAATTCAAATTTAATGAATTCTTCTAAAATCATTAAATGGTTATGTAAATCTTCTAACATAGTTGCAAAAGTTCACAAAAAATGCTCTAGAAGATAAATTTTTCATTAATTTATAATTCAGTACACAAAGGGTTAATGAAATTTCGATAATAATGTATGTTTTAATTCATTACAGTAATAAATACACCTTTAGGTAATAATAGATATGAAGTTTTAAAGCAGATGGCTTTGCTCAATAAAAGAAAATGTTTGAAGCAACATATCTGACAAAAAGTACAAAATGCCTTTATACTGTAGTAATTGTTTGGTAAATTTTCAACTATTTTATTGAAATAAAACTAAATATATGTGACATATAGATATAAAAAGAGTTACTTCTATTCTCTGCACACACACAAAAAAATCCAATCTAAGTTTGTTTTTTAATGATAAAATGCGTAATTAAAATCAAGGTAGCAGATCCGCTGACACGGGCCTTAGTGATCATGAGGCCATGGTAGCATTTTTGCTAGATATATTATTTTCCAGAAAATTTGTACTTCTTAGAGTTAATTTGTACTTAAGTTACTTCTTTTACTTTTAATTCGCGTATTATTCAATAAACCCGAAATAAATTAGTTGAAATTTGATATTTCCATGTAGAATAAAATAAAATAAATTTTATTTTTACATTTTTGAATAAAATATTTAAAACATTTTTTTATAAATAAATAGACAAAATTATGAAAGAAATCCGGAATGAATATTTGGAACTATGTATTTGTACGTATAAATATAAGCAGAAATGATAAGTATGAAACATTTTTATTTTTTCCGAGAATATCAACTGTTCTCTAGTTTACTATATGTTTATTAGTCTTAAGTTCGTCTTAGTCTTAATTAGACTTAGTCTTAATTAGTTCTTATTAGCCTTAAGTTTTTATTAGTCTTACGTGCATTGCAAAATCGCACACCTTAGTCGTTTTTACACTGTTGTACTCCCGGTTGTTCAATCTAAATTAAGAATTTACAAAGTTTCGTCTTCGCTGGATTCTTTTAATAAAGCGATAAATATCCACATATGTTCTGTACTTATTCGTTTAATTCTCCTTGAGTTATTGAGAAATGTTTGATATTTCCAATATGACGTCATTATCATTTCATTTTTATTTCTTGAAAATTTATAATTCAGGTAATGTTTTACGTGCAGTTTTTTTAATTGAAATTTAATTGCTGTATGAAAAATTTTATTGTGCGTTTTGAATTTTGAAACAAAAGATATGAAAGCTTATAAATCGGTGCTTTCTTGTTAGTTTTTATTAATTAAAAACAAATTATAATTTATTCAGATTCCGGATTATTTTATTTTCCTCCGCAATATTTCAATACATGTGTATGAAAAATTTGGCGCATCTAGATTCTAAATTGTGTGTATTTTTAGAAAGATAAACAGAAATACAAAATTTCATTTTTATATGTATCTGATAAACAAACCACTTATTGCTATTGACAAAAAAAAAAAAAAAAAAATAGAAATAGACGACCATTTGGAATTTATTGATAAACTCTCCAAGTCCCGTTTCGAGAAGAAAAACAGTTTACAAATCGAAAGCAGTTCCACCAAATCATCCACAGATTGCAACAAATTACCTACCTTGAGCTCAATTTTTTTCCGGTTAGAATCGACCCATTGTAAAACGCTGTGGATAGTGGGTTGGAGCCCCTCGAGACATGGCCTTTTACTATCAATCGATTAAACATTAGATTGTTTCATTTTTTGCGTTCGTCTTTAATTTTGTAATCGATTTTCATGGTCTACATAATCAGTTGAAGCCCTCGATTTTCATGGGCTACATAATCTGTTGAAGACCTCGATTTTCATGGCCTACATTATGAGTTGAATACCTCGATTTTTGCTTTGAAAGACGATTTTCATGGCCTACATAATGAGTTAAATACCTCGAATTTTGCTTTGCAAGACGATTTTCATTTCGACGTCGCTCTTTGGCTTTGGATTTTTCCATATTTGCGCCTACCCATATTGTAACTTTTTCAATTTTTAACGATTTTATGCCTTTCTATTACCAATTCTAATAAAAATTCTTCTAAAAGTAAAGAACATCGTTGAATTTCGTTAAAAAAAAATAAAATGCGAGCATCATTTGGCCCCATCCTCGACCGAAAACAACAACCATTTCCAAATTGTTTAAAAACACACACACACACACTTTATGCCGATACATACTACAAAAGTGTTACATATACATAAATTACAGACAAAATCAAAAATTAAAATAAGACTGGATATCTATTCATATATATATATATATATATATATATATATGTGTGTGTGTGTGTGACGGGGAAAAGGAGACTCATACTCGAATAACACTTGCTAACTTTAAGAATTAAATATATTAAATGAACTATTTACACTAGATACAATTACAATCAAGTAGAACATCAATGAAATTAAACACTCATTCGTCTTAATGCGTCTTAATGAAACGTCGTTGAGAGCTCGGTGTTTTTGCAACCGCCTATTTTACCTTCTTTTCCCGCGTCTGTCGAATGTTCTAAAAAGGTATTCTTCTACGCCGACTCGTGGCGCTGCCATCGTCTCTTACAGACTGTTGCCACAGGTCACACTCGTCCATCCTGATACGCACGACCTCGTGCGCACCATACACTTAAACACAAACTAAAAAAAAAAAAAAATACCATATCTTAAAAAAAAAATTACACAGAATAAAACAGAAAAAAAAAATAAAGAGAGAAAAAATTAAAATCGTCGTCAATGACGGTTGGCATTTCGTCTTCCATCTCGTCTTAAATGGTACTCGTCTTAAATCGTACCCGTCTTAAATGGTACTCGTCTTAAATCGTACCCGTCTTTACTTCGTACTCGTCTTAAATAAAAAAATATATATATACCCACCTATATACCTCTTAAAGTGGTACGTCTGAAAAACAGAAAGAAAAAAAAACACAAATCGGCATCTTCTAATCGTATTCTTCCTTTTAAAAAAAAAATTAGAGTCTGTAATCAAATAAAGTCACAGAATGTTCATATAACAAAAAAAAAAAAAAAAAAAAAAAAAAAAAAAAAAAAAAAACTGGAGCTGTCCACAGTTCTAAAGTTCTTTATGCAAAGCACAAAAAAGTTTTAAAAAAATGTCTTTGTAGTTCACAGAAAAAAAAAACCACAATACTTTACGGAACACACTTTGCAGCAGCAGCATTGAAGAAAACAAAAAAAATGACATCTCTGGGATAGTTGAATCACAATATTTCACAAACAAAATTTTAACTTTTTGTTAAAATTATTCTTGATGTAAACACAGGTGATGAAAAAAAGAAGAAACACACAAAAGAAAATATTTTGTAGAAAGACGAATTCTTGAATTTTTTTTTCCTCATATTCTTGAAGCACCACACAATATGTACAATAACGGAAAGGAAGAAAAGAAGAAGAAAAACACTTTGAATGTCAAATTTTACGTGGTTGACCACGGCTTCATCATATCGACTGCAGTGGATGTTCTGTTTGGACCCTCATGGTGTCCAACCTTTTCCACTTCATGAAATGCTGGCTTTTCAGCATCTGCATGTTTTGTTTTAAATTTAGGAACATTCTCGTGAACAAATTTGTCAAAGTTCTGTTCCGATTTCATATTTTGACAATGATTTATATTTTTACCAGAATCATTTTTTGAGTGGTGTGTAATCTCTTCGTAAATTTTCAACTTTTGTTTAAATTCATGCAAATCAGAACAATCATAAAGTATGCACTTATTTTGAGGAGAATCAGGAATGCCATTGATTATGTAACGTATAAGTGACTGATCATCAATATTGGCCCGTCCAGCCATTTCTTTCATAATTAAGAAATACTCAAAAAAAGATTCCTTTTATCTAATATGCCGATGACTGGAATGTCATTTAAAATCATGATGAAAAGAAAAAAAAAACAGTAAACAGTACTCACCCACCAATTTCTGTCGTTGAAAAAAGATGAATCCATTTATTTCCAGTTTGGAATAATATATTGCTGCAGTTATTTCAAAATAACTGAAGAGTTGGCCAGTCGCCAAGGCTGTAGAAAAAAAAATTGCATTTTTCACACACGACATGATCTTTATAAATTTACAGCTCCGGCTTACTTTCTGAAAGAATTTTGGCGTCGTTATAAAAATGATACTTGTCTTGTCTAGGGTAGAGAATTGAAAACAAAAATAATCCAATCTCGGCTCAAGCCCTCATGTGACGGGGAAAAGGAGACTCATACTCGAATAATAACACTTGCTAACTTTAAGAATTAAATATATTAAATGAACTATTTACACTATATACAATTACAATCAAGTAGAACATTAACGAAATTAAACACTCATTCGTTTTAATGCGTCTTAATGAAACGTCGTTAAGAGCTCGGTGTTTTTGCAACCACCTCTTTTACCTTCTTTTCCCGCGTCTGTCAAATGTTCTAAAAAGGTATTCTTCTACGCCGACTCGTGGCGCTGCCGTCGTCTGTTACAGACTGTTGCCACAGGTCACATATATATATAACTATTAATTAAAAATTACTGACCACCATCAATAATTGTGATAATATGAATGAATTTACAAAAATACAGTGTCCCCAAACACTTTGAATGGCTACTAAAAACATAATAAACAAGCTACTATATATAAAATAAACCCCTTGTACTATATAACAAGAATTAATAAAGAAAAAAAGAATATGGATTTCGATAAAAGTAATTGAAAAGCTTATATATTGAATTACGTTATCAAGAGTACAGAATTCAATTATATAAGCAATATCAGTCGTTTTCTGTGAGAAAAAAAAAGCTAAAGCTGAAATTTTTTTTCTCCTGTACTCAAACGACCAATACAACCAAAAGATTAGTTTCAAACTGAGAACAGAATAAAATCATATATATATATAATTATATACAAACATATATATATATATATATATATATATATATATATATATAAACATATATATATATATATATATATATATATATTGAAAAATCCAAATTCACATAATTTATTACACGAAAAAACATCTAACAAACTGTAACTAAAACAATAATTAACAAAACCAAGAGTAACTAAGAAAAACTAAGAAAAAACTAAACATGAAGACAAGTGGTCAAGGCTTATGACTTGTACTGCGGGGTTAAACATGTTTTACGTGCACAACATTCCCCCTCACTTGCCGAGACCAAACAAATAGAAATTGAAAGAAATGAAAACCACAAACTAACCCGAAAGCCGTCAAATGAAGTCTGTGAATATCCTCACCGCTAAGCTATTTTCGATAGGAATCACGTATCGATAAATCACCATCATCGAACAATTCCAATATTTTATTTCGATAGCTTTTTTTCTTGATAAAATTGAAAGTTAAATCATTCAGAAAATGTATTGGGTAATTTTGTTTACTGGCGTTTATGTAAAGGTTATAAATTTCACCAACCAATTTATCAACATTTGAACACAAATTTGCAATACGATTTAAACCATTCAAATATATATTTCTAAAAATTGAAACATGCACTTTACTATTAAAGTTTAATATTTTTATTGTATCAAAATCAAAATAATTTCTTTTATCATAAATACTATATACTAAAATTCCTTTTATAATCTCCAAATTAACGTCCAAGTAGTTGACACTGCCCTGATCATCCGAAGCACTCTTTAAATTCAAAGTGTCTGGATAACATTTAAATTGATAAATTTCTTTATTGTTATTCAGCTCAACCACCAAAACATCATCTATATATCTGTATATCTTTAAGTCTTTTTCCAACAATAAACCGGCTTCATATGTAAACAGATAAATATCTGCAAGGATGGAGCTACAACTCCCCCCCCATTGGAATACCTCTCACTTGTTTATATATTTGTTTCCCTTCATACAGATAATTTTCGTAAACAACAAATTGAAATAAATCGGTGAATATTTCAATACTGATATCTTTCTCTTTAGATTTCTTGAAAAAATCCATAACTCTGTACTTCAAATCATCTAAATTTATGCTATTATACAAATCCTCGAAATCGTATGTATATAATCCTGTAATTTTTTTCAGCTTTTTTAAGCTTTTTATAAGTTCATAGCTATTTTTTATTACTATCGAAGAATATTCATTTATAACCTGATCGAAAATCTTTTTTAATATATTCAGCAATTTTTTATTTACACATTCCAGGTAAGAACCAAACCCACAAGTTACAGTTCTAAAAGTAATTGGGTTTTTATGGAATTTTGGAATCATTACAAGATAAGGAAATTCCACACTATTTTGCTTTGATTTTATTTTTTTATAAAACGCCTTCACTCTGTTTACAATAACTTGTTTAGTAGTTTTTAGTAGTTGATAATTTCCCTCATTATTGTAGGTTTCCCTTAGAATATCTCCGTATAATTTTTTACATATTATAGCATAGTTGGTGTTAGCTTTATCCACATACGTAATGATAAAATCATCCTGTAGATTTTTTACTGATTTAATCAAATCTTTGTAAGATTCTCCCGAGACACCCTCAAAATCTTTTTGGTAAAAGCCTTGAAATTCTTTTAAAATATAGTGCCTCCATTCCTCAAAAACGCTTTTTGGTAAACCATATTTATATATTAATTTTTGAATGAAGATATCTATATTATTTGACAAACGTTTTATAGCTAACCCTCTACTCACAACTCTCCTCAATCTGTATTTTGTACCATATCTCATGTAATTTCTGAGATTTGCGTCTGCCACTATAGTAAGATCCCCGGTAAGAATATGTCCGTAATTTGAATTAACGTATTTATTATATTCAACTTTATTACAATGACAAATACTGTTCTCAATACAACTCTGTAAATTCCTAGAGTAACTGTTGTAGTTAAAAATAACTCTGCCTAATGGTTTATCGTATTTGTAAGCTTTAATAATATGTATGTTTTTATCCGGCAGGTATTCATTATACTTATTTAAAATTCCCTTAAAATTAGCACCCCTAAAATGGTGCCCCATGTAATCCAATACACAATAAATCTTATTCTCTATATTAACTTTGTTGTTTTTCAACTCAATGTAACCATTAAGTTTCTGCTTACCTATTCTGAATCTCAACAGATCAAACCCTATATCTATATTTCCGTTACCTTTATGTTCGTATAATTCTCTCAATAAATCGGGAATTAACTTCTTTTTCACATTGAAAATTATGTATTTTATTGTTTTAACAATATTGCCGGAATTAATATTGACAATAGTATTTTTAATATCCTTACTACAAATTAGATCATTAACCTTGATATCCTGTTTATTATGTAACTCACACTCACAACTCAAATCGTGATTAATTTTTTCATAGACTGACTCTTTCAATATTGTATTTCTAAAATTCTTCAAAACATTAATTTGATCAAACATAACATTTAAACCATAAGGGTACACTGTACCGTATTTAGCCATCATATTCCTTTCACATATTAGTCTTTCAGCCTTGTTTGCAACTATATGCAAAATCGATATTTCAATATTATCAATTCCATGTTTTGCAAAATGTACTATTTCCATCTCCTGCTCTTCCCTCGCACTCGTTATCTTTCTTATATCTTTTTTATGGTTGTTAAATCTTATATTAAAAGGACTAGACGTTTGTCCTATGTAAGACATGTTACAAATTTTACATTTTAATCTATACACACAGTTAAATACCTTACAAAAGTTTACACAATTTTCATCCACGGCATTACAGTTATCCTTTTCAGCATGGATGCAGACTTTACATCTTTTATCTTTGCATTTCTTAAATTTTAAATAATTTTTCCCCCTCTCATTTCTCATACATTTATTGTAAAAATATCTAGTTTTATATTTCTTCTCTACCATACTGGTCTTCTCTACCTTCTCCTTTATATCTGAAATTTTACTGTTGTAAACATATCTAGTTTTATATCTAGTACTACCACTCACTGTTGAAACCATAACATTTTTATAACAATTAAAATTACTGTTTTTACTGTAGTTTCCATACATTTTATAATTTTTATTCAACTTTTTAATTTTTTCATAAATTACATGATCCCGGCTCTCCCCCTCATATCTGAAAGTATCTCTACTCTCTCCAGTCTGTTCATCCACTTTATTATCCGAACCATGGTAACTTTTTGTCGATCCACTTCCTACCATGTAATCAGAAGCCGACCGGGCACTATGGTCATTTTTCAATTCCCATATCTTGCCGGTATCGTAATCATAACCAGTTTTACAATTCATAACTCAAAAAAATATTTTGTGTAGACAAACGGTACACAAAGTTATTAACTTCAAAATATTACCATATCAAAACTAGTACGCCAACTACTACTCCAAGTTCAATAACCACATAATTTCCAACAAAATCAAGCACTTATCGGACATATAAAAGCCATTAATCACTGAAGATTAGGGAGATCCAGAATCATGCAAACATTAAATAATTAACACAATAAATAAATTAATTAACAAACATTAAAACCAGAAGAACCAAAAAACCACTTGCCACTCCAACCAGTAACTGTATAAACAAACTAACCACATTTCAGTCCATAATCAGTACACAGTGTAATAACCGACTCGACTTCCGCCCTTAAGTTCACTATTACACAAATCCATACAACTCATAACACTCCATTTACACGTAATTTCAACCTAGTGCACACGTAGCTTCACCATCAATTTCCACAGGTTATTATATTGAAAAATCCAAATTCACGTAATTTATTACACGAAAAAACATCTAACAAACTGTAACTAAAACAATAATTAACAAAACCAAGAGTAACTAAGAAAAACTAAGAAAAAACTAAACATGAAGACAAGTGGTCAAGGCTTATGACTTGTACTGCGGGGTTAAACATGTTTTACGTGCACAACATTCCCCCTCACTTGCCGAGACCAAACAAATAGAAATTGAAAGAAATGAAAACCACAAACTAACCCGAAAGCCGTCAAATGAAGTCTGTGAATATCCTCACCGCTAAGCTATTTTCGATAGGAATCACGTATCGATAAATCACCATCATCGAACAATTCCAATATTTTATTTCGATAGCTTTTTTTCTTGATAAAATTGAAAGTTAAATCATTCAGAAAATGTATTGGGTAATTTTGTTTACTGGCGTTTATGTAAAGGTTATAAATTTCACCAACCAATTTATCAACATTTGAACACAAATTTGCAATACGATTTAAACCATTCAAATATATATTTCTAAAAATTGAAACATGCACTTTACTATTAAAGTTTAATATTTTTATTGTATCAAAATCAAAATAATTTCTTTTATCATAAATACTATATACTAAAATTCCTTTTATAATCTCCAAATTAACGTCCAAGTAGTTGACACTGCCCTGATCATCCGAAGCACTCTTTAAATTCAAAGTGTCTGGATAACATTTAAATTGATAAATTTCTTTATTGTTATTCAGCTCAACCACCAAAACATCATCTATATATCTGTATATCTTTAAGTCTTTTTCCAACAATAAACCGGCTTCATATGTAAACAGATAAATATCTGCAAGGATGGAGCTACAACTCCCCCCCATTGGAATACCTCTCACTTGCTTATATATTTGTTTCCCTTCATACAGATAATTTTCGTAAACAACAAATTGAAATAAATCGGTGAATATTTCAATACTGATATCTTTCTCTTTAGATTTCTTGAAAAAATCCATAACTCTGTACTTCAAATCATCTAAATTTATGCTATTATACAAATCCTCGAAATCGTATGTATATAATCCTGTAATTTTTTTCAGCTTTTTTAAGCTTTTTATAAGTTCATAGCTATTTTTTATTACTATCGAAGAATATTCATTTATAACCTGATCGAAAATCTTTTTTAATATATTCAGCAATTTTTTATTTACACATTTATATATATATATATATATAAACAAAAAAATGTTTTTGATCATACCACACGTAAAAATATAATTATTTTGAAAAAATAAAATAATTTTAAAATTTGTTAAAAGCTTCATATTTAATCGTAATCTGCCCATGGAACCATATATGATACAATTCAGAAATCCTTTAAAACATAACTAAATCTCATTTTTTCATATTTTTTTTTATTATTATTCTATCCACGACAGCGTAAATAAGACAAATAAGTATATATTTTTTTCATAGCAATTTCTTGTTGTGGGCATCTAGTATTCGTGCATACATTTTGTATACCTAACTATTACAAGCAGTTCCAAATTTCAAAGAAAATCTCTCGTCACTAAATACGTTCTGACATGTGTTTATTATCAATTTATCTTTTAAAATGTTCATAGTTAACATATAAGGTTTGTAAATATACTCTTTATATTTTTAGTTGATTTTAAATTCTAATTCTTTTTTAGTCACTAATTGTGTACTGATTTTTGTACAATATCGCGTGAATTTGATAAGAATAAGACACCATACATGTTTGTTATTTACTTTCGAAAATTACTTACTTTTCGAAAATATTTACTTTATTTGTAAACTAGCGAACTTACCCGGCGTTGCCCGGGTAAGTAAGTACAAAAAAAACAGCAGGAATTATGAAAAAGCTCTGAAAATCACAATAAGATATCGCGAAAAAATTTTAAATCGCTTCTCTAATTTTGAAAAGAAAAAAAAATATGTATATTGTGTTCGAAGATTGCAAGTTGATTCCTTTCACTAATGTGGAAAAATAGTAGCAAATCGCTAAAATTCACTAAAAATCACATAAAAATTCCCAAAAAATTCGAAAATTGGTATACGAAATCCGAATAAACTTTATTGAAATGAGGGCAGAATGTACTTTAAGTCAAAAATGGAATTTAAAAAAATTGCAGCAGATCGCGAAGAATCGTAAAAATCGCATTAAAAATCACAAAAAGTTCAAAAATCACGAAAGTGAAAATTTACTATAATTGGACAAAAGTTTCAAATCTCATTCCTTTCACCTGTGGGCTCTCTTAAAATTTATGCTTTGGAAATCATGCTAAGCATTAGATCATGTTACTTTCATTCGTAATTAATTTACTTGGACTCCCTTAAATATAATTAATATAATCAAGTTAATATTAGTTTTTTTTGCATTAAAATATCTCAATTTGTTGATTTTCTGTAAGCAAGTAAACCCTATTGTTTTACAGTGGAAGTCTATGGGAATTTGGCGAAATATTAGAGATATCGACAAGTTTACGTCACTTTTGGCGACTAATTTTGGTCGTCAAATTTGGCGATATATCGTCAAGTTGGCGACAAACTTGGCGTTATTTGGTGACAGAACAGGATCCCCCCTACGGTAACTCCCTTATAGGTATGGAGATGCATTACATGCTGTTCAATAATTGCATAAAAAATTCGCTAAAAATTCAAAAATTGCTGTACGAATTCCGGATAAACTTTTTTGAAAAGAGAACAAAATTTACTATATTGGGTTAAAAGAAAGAAACTGTACTATTTTTCCTAATGTGGGAAAATCGAATTAATATTATCCCTTAAGTTAATATTAGTTTTTGTTGCATTAAAATATCTCAATTTGTTGATTTTCTGTAAGCAAGTAATACATATTGGTTTACGATGGAAGTCTATGGGAATTTGGCGAAATATTAGAGATATCGCCAAGTTGGCGTCAATTTTGGCGACTTATTTCGGTCACCAAATTTGGCGATAGACCGCCAAGTTGGCGACAAACTTGGCGGCATTTGGCGACAGAACTGTGTCCCTGTACGGTAACCTCCTTATAGGTATGGAAATGCATTAAATGCTGTTCAATAATTGCATAAAAAATTCGCTAAAAATTCAAAAATCGCTGTACGAATTCCGAATAAACTTTTTTGAAAAGAGAACAAAATTTACTATATTGTGTTAAAAGAAAGAAACCATATTCTTCTCACTTATATGGAAAAAATCGCCTCGAAACTTAAAAAAGTGCTAAAAATCGCATAAAAAATTAAATAAAAAAAATATCTAATCAAAAAATCGAAAATTGGGCTTCGAGGTGCAAAACTTCATATATAGATTTTTTTTTTTTTTCCAAAAATGTGGTAGCTCTACGTGCAGCGGTCTCTTCAGAACACCGTCGACACACTCACTCACTCACACACAAACTTCTTTCCTTATTATTATAGATGCTTGTTTGCGTACTATTTTACCTGTAAATAATTATTTATTTTTATACTCCTTATATAGATTTGTAAGAAAGAAAGATGAAATATTATTTGTGTATTCAAAAAACCTTTGTTATTCTTTTCCACTGTACTTGAATAATTTGCCCCAGCATGGCAGGACCGCAGGCATATAGCGAAAAATCATATAGTTAGATAATGAAATTTCCCTACAGCAGTACATTATTTTACGATTATGTGAATATAAGTCCTTTGAAAAAAAAATTAAACTTCATAGTTTATTTTTGTCTCTTTATACATACGTAAGGAAAAGCATTATTAAATACCTAATCAGTTACTAGTATGAATTTATTTTTTTTTATTTTTTGTGACTCTTAAACTAATTTATATTGCTAAACTGTTGCGTCATATTATGGAACAGTAATTAACTTAAATGGAGTTTAAGTCTTGTAAGATTCTCCATATGATGAAATTTGCACTCTTTGTAATGATGTTAGTTTATAAATTAACATTTTTTCCTTAAATTTATAATTTTTTTTTCAGATTCTAGTCATTACTATCTTTTTTTTTTTAAATATTAAAACGAAAATAATCAGTAATACTACAATTTAAAAAATGATGATGGAAAACAAACAGTAAAGAAATATCTAAAAAAGGAATAAGAGACGAGATAAAATTCGTTTTTGAAACAATTGGTTGAGAAATTAAAATGAAGAAAATAATGTACTTAAAAATTTCAGCAAAAAAAAAAAAAAAACAGGTCTTTTTATGTATTTTTAAATATAGAACTTGATACTTCATAGTTTCAAAATAGCAAATTTATGCAGACATAAATTTAATAAATATCCTACCTAGACTTAAAATTGAAGAAAATTGCGTGGAAATAAAGTAGTATACTGACACTTACAACTGCGGCTATGACGCATAGTGTTATTTATTGTTTGCATTTTCTAAATAGTTATTTAAGAAAAAAATTATTAAAGCAAAAAAATTATTAAAGCAAAAAATACCAATTAATAGTCAGGAATATGCAGTAATTGTGTTGTAGAGACAAATGTAAAAATGTGATTTGAAATTATGGTATTTTTCCGAAACTCAGTTTTTTTTTAAGCAGCCAAATATTACATTCACTATATTATCATACTTGTATTACAGTGCTCAGCAAAAGTTTAGACAATGATCTATTATGCTTCTGTATTGCGAAGTATGTAACGAATTGTTGTAGCTCAACTGCCACATATTAGTGGGGACTTATCCTTTATTCACAAACAATAAATTTTTAATTATACCTTTTACATAATAAATAATGAGAAAAAAAAGAAAATTAACATGGTGGTAAAAGTGTAGACAATCTGTCTATTTACAGAAATATAACCATAAATTAAAATCGAATTACACCTACAATGTGTGCAATTAGTGCAAATATGTGACTAGGAAACTAAACTGCGTGAGGAAACTAAATCCTGCATAACTTGGGAGTCTATTTCGTACCAAACACGTTCAACAGCAGTTCGACGTTCATTAGCAGAGGAGTATTGTTAAAAAAAATGCGTAAACCTTATGAGATATGATTCCACAAACGTTTTCGATTGGGTTCAGATCAGGGCTACATGCAGGCGAGTCGAGAACAGTAATATTTTGAGAGTTAAATCAACTTTTGTCATGCATGCATCATGAATGAACGCATTATCTTGCACAAATACATACTTTGGAACAGTTAAAGTTCACCAAATGGCTGTAAATTGTTTTCCAATGTATTTGTGTAGTCTTACGCTGCATGGCAACCATTGAAGATCTCGAGAGATACTTGAACATTAAAACAAAGTGAGGCCCAGATCATTAAAGAGTCACCTCCTTGTTGACGACGAAAGAAATCACGAGGCTGTTTACGTAAGTCGTGCCAATAGAGGTATATGGGACCACCCTATATGGGTCATCAAAATTTGGCTTTTTTTCGTCGCTGAATGTCACAGTACACCACTTTGGTCCATATGACATATCTTTGAGAGCCCATTGCATTCTTGTCAATTTGTTGTGAGATTTCAAGACTGGTTATTTTATTATTTTCATGAAAAATAATTTACATTTTTCTTTTATTCCTCTACAAATCGTATCCGTTGACACAGAAAGCTCTGACTCACTTTTATTGCGACAAGCAATCATCATTTGCTAGATGACAGTTTATGGGTCCATCTACCATCTCGTTTTCTGGCCACGCGAGGTCTTGATCTATGTTTTGCTTTGAAAGAGTCACCCTTAGACAGTACTTGATGGACATACTTCTTTCACTGTAAAAAAAAATCTGTAGTTCTACAGATGTAAAGTTACATGCTTACTAAACTTTCACCTGTAACTGTACGAAAAAAGCTGCAAATCTACAAAACTAGTTTTTGTAAAGCTACAAAATTCTGTAACTTTACAAATGAATCTGCTAAAATTTCAGTAATCTTACTAAACTTTTATTTGTAACCCTGGCTGCAGTTACATGAAAAGTTCTCGGAATCCCAGTTTCCAAAAAAATTCTTAGTAACCTTACAGATTTTCTGATTTTCGGCGCAAAAGTGTGTCTGTTACATGAAATTTTGTTGTTGCCGTTACATGAAAAGTTCTAGGAATCCCAGTTTCCTAGAAAAACTTTAGTAACTTCACAGATTTTTTTTTTTTTACAGTGTTGGACGATTCAAAACAGCTGAAATTTCTGCAACAGTCTTCCCTTTCGATTTCAGCTTCCATGCTACAGTTACTTCATCTGACTGAAAATTTCTAGCTCGCGGCATTTTCACTAACCAATGCTATTGCGAGGTGCACTTAAATACTTCATGCATATTGCGTCAAAAGTTTGAAATTTTTGAATAGTTCTGTGAACAGTTGCCAAAAAATCACGAGAGTGTCTAAACGTTTGCAATAAGCAAATTTCACTTTTTTCAGTTAACACTTTCTAGTGTTAACTGAATCCGCGGAGCGGGTCAATTTGACCCAAATCGATTTTTAATTTGTCACTGCATTAATTTTTTTTTTTTTTTTTTTTTTTTTTTTTTTGAAAAAATATTTCTTTTTCTGACTTTTAATATTTTAAGGTAAGCTACAACTTAACAAGTTTGAAAACGCATAAAATAAATAAATTTGAAATTATAACCATTTATACCTAGAACCACGAAGTGGGACAATTTTACCCGTTACTTGGTTTTTCTCATAAAGGGCGAAAGAGCGATTCTTTTTCTCAGAAGTAACGACATATATTCTCGGTGTAAAAAGGGGGATCGAATGCAATGGAAAATTATAACAGATATTTAGAAGGATTCCTGATATTGCATTTATTTTGAAATTATTGTAAGTATAGACAAGATGCCATTACTTCATAATATTACAATGTACAGAGACAAATTTCGTGAAATAATGAGATTCTTATGCTTCGATATAAAATCATCCCGATCAAGTCATCTAGAAACAGACATATTTGCCCTGATTTTTTATATCTAGAATCGTTTGATTGAAAATTGAAAAAATATCTATATACTAGATCTTATAATGCATTCAACGGCTTTGAAATGCAGAAACAATAACCTTTTAGAAAATGTAAAACGCCCAAGAAGAGAAATACCGGACTCTGTAAAAATGTAGAAATCGGAATTTCACTCGAATAATATACTAACCCATAAATGCTTGCGTCTATCTGTTTACCATGGGAAAAAAAGCAAACAAGTTTTTGCTGCTCAGCAGTTTACATACAAATGTTGAAGTATTAGATAATTCTAAAAAACTACATGATGCAGCTGTTTACTACAACACAACTACCTTCGGTGTAGATATGAATTGCCAGATGAGCAGGAAGTATATTGTGAAGTCTGATTCACGTAAATGGCCAGTGCATGTATTTTATAAAATTTTGGATATTGCTGCTATCAGTCCTTAGGTTTTATACAAAGCCGTAAGTAGAAATTCTATTAAGACTTAGTTGCAGAATTCCGAGAAAAGTATGTTCTCTCTCGCGAAAAATGTGTCCTTTTGGTGCAAAGCAACCACTGAAAACGATAGAATACCGCAAACTAAACGTGAAGGAGTCCATTGTCTATACTTCAAAATGCGAAAATAAAACTCAAGATATTAGTTCAAAATGCAATTCACCCGTTTGTGGTAAACGTACAAAACTTATTACCAAGTTTTGCAGGCAATGAATACTATAAATTGCATTAAACAAATCTCTAAAACTAGTAAGCAACTAGTATATTTTTTATATATCTTTAAAATATTCTCAGAAATTATATAATCTATTTTTTGTTAAAGTTGTGAAGTTTATATTTATTGTTGTTTCAAATATAGTTATTATAGCTAAAGAAGTGCAATATTGAATACTAGAATTTTCTAAAATGTTAAGTAATTTCTGCCTTTTTATATATAAAATCAAGGTAAATGTATAGAAATATTCGTCATTATATGAAAATATAATGGTTTAGTTAACTGAATTAAACATTTGTACATATTTATATATATTTTTTCCAACTTGGATCAAACTGACTCGCGCCGTGGTTCTATGTATACAGAAAGTCCCGCAGTTCTAGTGTTAAATTAAATAAAATTCGACATTAAAACCGTTATTTCCGATCAAAAATGTTCAAAATATGTTTACAAATAATTACAGCCATTTGTATACCCCAAGTGTTCGTATTTTTTATTTAAAGGTCAAATATCACTAGTGTCTAAACTTTTGCTGAGAACTGTATATTTTTCTTCTTGTTTTAATACTTCAAAAAATTTTTAGATAACACAGACGTGCACAGTTTTTTTTTTTTTTTTTTTTTTTTTTTTTGCATAGTTTTTATAGGCATAAAAGTGTTGTTTCATATAATCATTATCGTGTTTAAATAGGAACATTTTTACCAGCATCACAAATAAATAATACATTTTTCCTGAATACTACATTTGGGGTTAAAATTTTTATTCATTTCTACTTACATCTCTTATCTGTTTTCTAAAATTATGAGTGCTATTTTTAAATTTGTGATTATTCAATAAATTACATCTTACTAAAGCATTAAAATTTTAGGAAACAATATGCATATCAAAGGACACTGAATATACAGTATGCCCAATAAAGTGCCTTGTCACCCACTTAACTTCGGAACGGCTGCTGCTATATTCATAAAAGCGTTGTCTAAGTATAGTAAATTAGCTATGCGATACTGAATGAAACAGCCTATGGTGCCACCTGGTGGAAAACTGCATAGTTGGAATTCCTATGTCGAAATCAGAAAGAGACATGCAAAAAAGGGATTTACAAAGGTGTAGAGCATCATCGATTTAGTGCGAAAAGACACCATGTGGGCATTAATGCGAAGAATAGAACGGTTAAACCGCGCATTTATTTTAGTGATTTCCTACACTGTGACGTGACAAAACGATCTTAGAAAGAAAAAAACAAATATTTATAATGATATATTTTTATTTGAGGTGTTCAAACTCCGTACCGTCAGCTGTAGTACACATTTGAATCCTTATTTGAATTTCACTTTGCACGTTGAAGCATTGAGGGTGACAAGTTGACACACGCGTCCATAATTTGTCGTTTAAGGTCCAACTAACGTTTCTGGAGGAGTTAAATACACCTGCTGCTTCTGGTTTACCCACAGGAGAAGTCAGGTGGAGTCAGGTCAGGCGAACGGTAGAGGACAATCTTCGAAACCGCCGTACACAATTATTTGGCTACCAAATTCTTTGGCGGGGTACTGCTTCACTTCTTGTGAGCAGTCATGCCGTCATGTTGAAAACATAGATTCCGAAGTTTAAACAACGGCAGGTTTCCCACAAAATCGGATATTACATTCTGTAGCAGTTGTAAATATCGTGAGTCCGTTAACGTGCTAGAAAAATACTTGGCCGATCAACTTGTTATTGTAAATTCCACGCCAAACGTTAATAGCATACCGCATTTGATATCGAACTTCGGTAAAATATCTATGATTTTCCTGCACCCATTAAGGGGTGCTCTGCTTATTGTACATGCCATTCCGTGAAAAGCATACCTCATCTGTCGCACTATATCTGTATAGAAAGTTGTCTGGAACTGCATCTGGTTCATGACGAATTTGCACCATACATAGCGTTGCTTGGCATCCCCGTACAGTAAAAACTGTTAAGGTGTTGGTGGGTATGGATGGCGCTTAATTTGCTTAGGACATTTCATACCTGACTTCCCACAGTGTTCACTGATATCTCTTGTGCTGCATTTCGGATATGCGAGGGCGTATGCTAATACCTCGTCTGGTTGAACTTGCCGTTTTACCTTAGCTAGTCTGCCGTATCTAGCTTGAGTAGTCTCGCAGCCTGTCTCCCTTGAACATTTTACAATAATTAGGATTGTTTGATCAGAAGGATTCGTGTCTCCTGGAGAACATTGCCGGTACAGCCTTGCTGCTGAGCTTGTGTAGGACACTATTTTACAGGATCTACATATTGTCTACTCTGTTTATAAAGACAATCAGTGCAGGGGTTCAACCCTCGGAGTTTGAAAAGCAGTCCATTTAATTGGGAATCACTAGCGATACCACTGTGCCACATTGCGGTACCGTGTTTTGTCCAAAAGATAATCATTCCTTCTATCGTTAAAGTTTCGTAACGTAACTGTGCAGGAAATCACCAAAAAGTAAATGCGCATTCTAACGGTTCTATTCATAGCATTAATGGTCACAAGGTGTCTTTTCGTAGTAAATCGATGATGCTCTACAACTTTGTATATCATTTTTACCCCTGTCTATTTCCGTTTCGATATAGGAATGCTAATTCCGCAGTTTTCCACCAGGTCGCGCCGTAAACGGTTTCATTTAGTAGCGCATGACTACTTTAAAATACCTAGGCCTCGCTTTTATGTCTATAGCAGCAGCCGTTCCGAAGTAAAAAAGATGGCAAGGGAAGTAGGCAAATTGTATATTAAAGTAACCCTTTTCCGAAAATTAAATTAATTTTCTACTAAAAAAATAAATAATTTCCTGTAAGCTTGTTTTAATTTTTGAGAAATTTCCAGTTTGAAGTACTTCTAGTTTTTCTAATATTTGATAATATAATTTTGAAATAGTATGCTTATTCTTTTATTTGAATAAACCCTTATAACCTTTTATTAAGAACAGATATTCCTGTGAAGTTTGACTTGTAGCATTTAATTAGTTAATTAAAAAATCAATTAATAAAATTAAAGAAGATTTATCACGTTTGGTAATGAATGGAGTTACAGGTGGAACAATACTCTTTGTTTCAATTTTGACAGTAGAAGTAGTATTCTTCATAAATGCTTAAATGTGATCATATTTTAAAATTTCTGTAGAAAACCAAAGACTTCAAGAATATGACGCAACTCAATTTAACTTTTATAATCCTATTTTTGCAAAGCGAATTCATAATTTCTCTGCATATTTACGTTTACAAAGCAACACCCAGATTTTATGACCCACACACTTTTGAAATGTTCATTTTCTATTGAGAAAAATACTTTGCGTTTGACATTTACGTTTAATGAGTTTTGAATCCATTACAAAATAATGTCTAACCTAGTAAGAAGCAGTTGCATTAAGAATTCATATTTGTCGTATTTATTTAAATTTTGAAAATATTTTGAGTTCTGTATTTCCATTTTAAAAGGTAGTTGTAATATCTTTAAGGAAAATTTATTTGAGTAACACAAAACATTTTCTACCGGATACTGAGATATGTGTATATAAAAATTTTTATTATATATATAAAAAATATATAAATTTTTTTAAAAGGATTATAAAATCTATATCCTAAATTATTTCTCAAATCTACGTTTTGCTTAATGCTCAATATATTGTGATCCTCATTCCACTTGTTTCTGTATTTAAAGTATATTTTTCTTTATAAAGTACAGCTGAATGTGCATTAAGTATGATAAACAGGAAAAAAACCAGTCAGAAACGACCGTCAGATATAAGGATATATATATATATATATTAAGTAACAATATAAATATATAAATGTAAACAGATAATTCGTTTTAGTTATACGTTTATTGCGTTATAAATAAAACCATAAAATTATAAATTCAAAAAAGTTCAATTCCTTGTATTAGACTATTTAAATACATTGTATTCGCAGTAAATATTTACTATTTAAGAAGAGTTTGTCACTGTAATATTATGAATTAGTTTCAATTCTTCGATTTTTTTTTTTTTTTTTCAATCATGAAAACAAATCTTGATAAATTCGATATTTGGAAAAGTTGCTTTTGACAACAAACAAGAACAAAATTCAAGAAATCACAAAATTCCACAAATTGCTTACCATACTTTAAATATATTTTAATAACTAATGGCCCCTTTACTTTTCTTTGACACCTCTATAGCCTGATCTTCACATATTATCTTTCTTAGTAATAGAACCATAATAAATAATTTGGTAAATAGAATAAATCTCACATCTGTAACCTCAACAACTTACGGGTATATATTTTCATATAATTAAAAAAAAAGGGATTATATAAATCCCTCCAACCGGTCCATTTATTATGCTTAAATGAAATGAGAGGTATAGGGGTAGTATGGGATGAATGGGACCAGGGATGGATGGGGCATTCTCAATATTTCAAGCAATAAACATTTATTTTAAATGGCTTCCTATCCCCATATCTCTACCACAGTGTGCTTCAGAACTAAAAGTAGGACCACATTGCTGTTTTCAATTTCCCTCAAAGTTGCATTTTCTGAAATATCTGCTTAAAAGTATTTTTTTACATTTGAAGTTGTGAAATATCTTATACAATATAAAAAATTAAGCTGTGTTGTAGTTATTTATTTTAAGGTTCAATATCGATAATTAAAATGAATGAATAAGTAACCATTGTGACAAAATAATTTTTCAGGCAAAAGGGCTAGGAAAGGAATATATGCATCATGGGGATGATTGGGGCATTTCAAATGGGGATGAATGGGACATTCTCATTCATCCCTAGGGATGTTGAAAATTTTATTTATTAACTAAATACTATTATATAGGTTGATAAATTAATATTTACGTTAATTAATAGCATTAAATAGTATTATATGAGTTGTTATTGTTTAAAATTTCTGAGTGTTATTTATTGTATTTTAATAATTATTAATGGATTATCAAAAAATTGGTACTAAAACTTAATTAAAATTAGTGAAATTGTTAAAAATAGTATATGTTTATTGATCAAATGGGGGAAATTGTATTGAATTTTGAAAAGTTTCACAAATACATCCCCACGCCTAACATACTGAGTCGATCAGAAAGTCGTGTATTGTTGGGAAAATCGATTCGTACCGGAAAATTCTATCATTTAATTATTAGACATTGATTTCGATATCTAATGTCTAATAATTACCGGGCAGAATTTTCCGGTACGAATGATTTTCTCAACACGACACGTTTCCGTTCTGCATGTTTCTAAGATACATTTAATGAATATTAATTAATAAGTTATGATTGAAAATTATTAGCTATGCCATATTTAAAAGACATTTTACGCTTTCATTCCAAATCGAAAATGCCTCATAAGTGGTAAAAAAGAACAGATAGATAGCGGAAGTCTGCATTAAAAGTTAAAACTGCAATAAAAGAAGCTATTGAAAAAAAAAGTATTGATTCGTGCTGTAAAATCATATATTACAAATATAAATACATATAAGGTTATAATTATAAATTTCAATTTGATAAAATTGAATACTGTAAGGAAAATCTTTGTGTCCCATCCATCCCTATAAGTGTCCCATTCATCCCTGCTGTGGGGATGATTGGGACAGGGAGGAACGATTTTTTGATTTCATAATATTTTTCTGAATAAATCATAATCTAGAATAAATATTGTTCATATATGTTATCAAATACCTAATGTATGAAATGTGATACAGAATATTTATAATAATTTAAATAAAAAAATAAAAAATATATTTTTTTGAAAATGTCCCATTCATCCCCTATTTCTTTAAAGATGTGATATCAAGGTTGTGTCGAAGAAGAAAAATGGAAATACTCAGTTACAGTTACAGTGCAAAAGTTCCTACATTTTTTTTATTTCAACATTCACTGTTTTTTTTTTAAGAAAATGCAAAACGTAGTTAAAAAAGAAAAATGGTGTATGAAAGGTACAATAGTGGAAAAAAAAGGTAAACACCCCTTACTAACTCAAAATAAAAAAAATATCATAGAAGAAAGTTACTGGTACCACACGATTGGTAATAAAGTCTACTTTTAAATGATGTATATGAAATTTGCTTAGCGGTCCATCTCGCATATTAAAACAAACCATAACTTGTTTTTTCAATAGCAGTACACATTTCTGACAGTATAAATTAACTCTACATCCTTCAATTAGCCTATAAACAAATTTTTATGCAATTTGCACGATAAGTTCAGTGCTCGATTGTAGACTGAGAGAGCCTCCTTCTCATCAAGGCATCTTAAGCAGACATTGAAGAGGGTTAGATTACAGGATAGCATAAGAAATTTGAAAATATCTAGTCACCTCTATCATAGATGGCCCCTTAAACCATCCTTTTTGCCGTTTTTAAAGCATAATTTGAAAACTACTTGGAAGAAAAATGTGAAATTTTCCATTTCCATAAAGCAGGACTTAATAATTTTAAATCCATCAAAAAAAAAAAAAAAATGCAGGTTGCAATTCATAATTATTTCGGATATTAATTTAATAATTCATAATTCATATCATAAAATTGTAAAAATAACAAATTCAACGTATTTATGTTTGGGTAGTTTAGTATTATTTCTACATAAAAAATTAGCACATTAGGAATATAATTTCACGATATATTAATAAAAATATGAAAATGTAATTTAACATTAGAAGCACTAAACGTTGAATTTTATAATTTAAAAAATTATCATTTAAATGACTTGAAATTCGGTGTTTAGGCATAATTTGCACCCAAAATTTGAAATATCTTGTTAAAATTGGGTATTACTAGTGAAATAAATTAAGTTTGGGTTC
The DNA here is from genome assembly GCA_963932465.1 of Maratus speciosus. NCBI lineage: Eukaryota > Metazoa > Arthropoda > Arachnida > Araneae > Salticidae > Maratus > Maratus speciosus. Next base: position 415,250,723 of record OZ010795.1, on the reverse strand, counting down.
GTTTTAATATGTAGATGGGCCCCTCAGCAAAATATATATACATCTTTTTTAATTAATTTTTCAACTACATTTCAGCAGTGAAATTACGCTTGAAATTATTGAATATTAATAATATTCAATATATATACATCATTTAAAATTACAATTTATTTTCAATCGTCCTGTACCAGTAAATTTCTTCTACCCTAATTTGTTGAGAAGTTAGTTGTGGGTGTTTACTTTTTTTTTTTGCACGACTGTACCTACAGCACGAAAAACGGCGACCTAGGACACATGCAAAAAACAACAGTTTAAACAACCTATAGAAAAACATACGAAAGGAAAAGAGAAAAGCCTTATTAAGCTTATAATTTTTTCTGCACTACTTTTTAAACGGTTTCCACAAATGATAATTTATGCTTTTCGCCACTTCACTCTTTTGCTGTACGTTGCTTACGATATTGATCGTTGTATGTGTCCTACATCGCCATTATTCGTGCTTTTTGTACCAATCTAATGCTATTTATGCTTGAAAACAAGGTGATCCTTTCCGTGTTGTTGTTGCTTTCAAATATTTTTCACTGTAATCATAATCGTTCTGGCTCCATTGTTCTTGTTTACGGTAATTTTAAGCGAATACCTACAACTTACATTTCACATTTCGTTTCGGTTTGTTGAAAGTAACTGGACACAGGAATGTATATATTGGTAAAAGTTTTTTATGACCGCCCATTAAATTACACTGGGCAACAATTTTTAACAAAGTTCATGTATCAAAATTGAAAACTTTCAATTCTTAATGAATTCAACGTGCTGAACATGAATATCACCATGAAGACTGTTTTTGGCTCTTGTTTCTGAGATTAAGGGGTACAAAGATAAAATGTATCTAATTCATAAACGTCACTTTTGTTAAATCGCCAAATTTTGTTTATCGCCAAATAATATGATTTTAAGCCAAACAGGCATAAGCGTAGCATTGGTTTGAGCGACGTTTACAATATTGGTGATTTTTCAAGCGGACGGTATCCTTTTTGGAGTAATCTAATTCTACTACACATACATACACACACACATTTATATGTATATATATAATACAAATGGAATTATATATATATATATCTACCCTATATATAAAATACTAATGAAACGAATTTATGAAACGAATATATGAAACGCCTGAAATGTAACGATTCTTTGAATCGACTGATTAAACAACTGATTACGTTTCACGGAGATTTCTCCTAAAAAAAAAAAAAAAGAATACTTTACGATGAAATTAACACCAAAAATCAATATTGATCCACAGATCTCAAAACTGGTATTAGGATTTTTAAATTCGAATTAGTTTTCGAAATATTATTTTTTTTTCTAATTTTACATACATTTTTCTAATGATAGCAACTCAAATTTTAATCAAACAGACATATTTTTTTTCAGATTTTAGAAAAGGTTACTATTTTAAACTAATTTGGCGAGAAGTCTGACCTCCCTTAAATGGATGCTAAGAAATGTATCATGTTACTTTTATTCATAATTCAATTTGTATTTCATTATCATTTTATTTAATACAAGCAGAAACATTTAAAATAAATGGCTTTCACTTCTTTATTTTTTTTTAAACGAAATGAAAAGAAAAATATTAGGCACAGATTTTATATACGCACCGGGGTACCTAATTGGCGCCAAAATGGCATTATTTTGGTTGACATGGTAACCCGGCTACTGTTGTTTATTTAATAATAAGAGTTTACTTACTTTATTTTTTTTTTAATTACATAAATTGTTTTGTGCTATAGTTTATTATTTTGTTTTGTTATTTTTCTTTAAAAATAAAAAATAATAGAAAATAATTTAAAAATACGGTACTTCTTAGTTATTCCATCGACCCATTTCGCCAAATTATATAAATCGCCAAATTATACGAATTGACATAATTTTTATTTTAAATAACGAAAGAACAAAAAAAAAAAAAAAGTATAACATTAATAAATATGCAAATAAAACGTCGAAATAAAAATCACTTGATGACGTAAATACTTGTAACTTGCTTAAAGTCAAGTGAATGTGACATTTATCAACTATTATTGGCATTTAATCTTATAGTTTGGTGATAGATTTTTGTTCGATGAGATAACTAAGGAGTACTAAAAATACATATGTAACTGGTATTCGAAAACGAGGATTTCGCCAAATTTTCGTTAAAAAATCACGCCAAACCGGGTGCGTATATGGTATCTGGCCAAATATTGAATTATGTAACAAACGATGACATTTTATTCCAACCTCAAAGCAATGTTATAATTTACCACTCGAAAAAAAAAAAGCTAACTGGCGAGCTGAAAAATAGTTATTGGCGAGATTTGCACCCGGCTAGCGTAACAGTACCAAGAATTCTTTGCGACAATGCTTTTATGTAGTATTATTCAAAAAAAAAACTGTTTTTTTTTTATCGAAATGGAAAACTTTCGGCACAGATCCCACATACGATCCCATATTGGCGCTATTTTTTTCTGACGCCAATGTCATATACGCAACGGGTACTTAACTGGCGCCATAGTATCGTTATTTTGCTTGATTTGATAAGCCGGATGTTGTTGTGTATGCTGTTGATCTTTTCCCCAAATTAGCGTCGGAAAAAAATCGCGCCAATATGGGGCCGTATATGATATCTGGGCCAAACTTTCATATGAAAAGTGAAAGGATCAGAGCGTATTTATTTATGGCAGTTACATGACTTGGACTATTATAATATAGATGAAATGATGGCGATAGAATAATATCACGCGACTTATCACCTGCACCTGACTAATATTAAAGTACCAAAATGGCACCAGGAATATAAAAAGCGAAGTGGTTCGCCCGAACTCTTGATGATAGTCATATGACTTAGGCTATTGTTATAGAAATTGTTTTAAAATACCGTGAGACAAAGACTCTGCACACCTAATTCCTTTTATTTTTAGCTTCTTTTCAAGCGTTTAACTGATCCTCTTTAATAAAACACGAAAACAACCATTGGATGTCTTAACAGCGACTGATTCGGCCTTAAATTTTTGAAATCAAAGGAAATTGAATGGAAACCCGTTTACAGGGAGATCTGCATAGCTTTTTTCAGTATAATTCAATCTTCTATAATATTTTTTAAACCGATCAGATTAGCGTGTTTTTAAATTCTGCGATGTCTGGGCGGGGGTTGGCGAGCGTAGCTTGCAGGGGGCAGAGCCCCATAGTATCATTATAATATTATAAATGCAAAAGTGTGTCCAAAAGTTTCGATGAAGTCAACGTCAAATCCGATGAATTAATGTCATTGTACATCTGCAGATATATAAGTCATAAACCAGAAATGAACATAGGCTATATTTTATTTATTTTAATCAAATATGAAATTCAATTAGTAATTCAAAATTTCATTATTTTTCATACAGAATCAATTGGCAATTTTCCTGTAAAGTTTAACCTTCTTTCTCTTTTCGTTGCCAAAAAATAAAAACACGGTATGATAATTTCTATTCGGTAATTAATATTCAACTGAACAATTTCCACATGAAAATTGTATATAAAAAGAATTAAACAGAAAATAATAATGAAGTCATATTTGAAACGAAAAAAAAAGAATATTTTTTTATTATCCATGAAAGATGAATTTCAGATTCGTTAATAAGAGGTTTTCTGTCAAAAATCTAGTCTGGAATGAAAAAGAATTATATTACTAAGAAAATGTTTCGCTTGGAAAAATATGACGACAAAATTGAAACAAAAGTTCCCTTTTCAAGTATTCGTTGACATTACAATGAGTATGATTATTAGTAAATAATGAAAACAGATAAATAAATACGTGATATTTAAAATGAGTAACTTTAATAATTTTTACTAATATTGATTTAGGAGTCTGGATATATACGTACAAATGAGAGTTTTCATTCAAAATCCCCGTTATGCTTATAAGGAGAAGACATTTTTGTGAAAAAAGGGGGAAATAAAACGGATTAATACATTTTTTTTTACAATTTTCTCAAATGAAAAGAAAGAATTTATATTCAATATCAATAGATGGGGGGAAAAAGACGATTAAAGTAAATTTTACAAAAACAAAAAATATACTTTCATACATTTAAACCTCATGAACTAATTTATTTCACAGAAGCGAAAATCGTCTGCCAACAAATTGACATTAACAATCAAGGATGTAAATATAACTTCAGTGCATTTAAGTGGATATATTCACGGAAGTAAGAAATTCGTGGAGGTTAAAGTGTTTTGATTTTGTGTAATGTTAACAATACAACGCTGAAACCGGTTAAAATGGTCCAAAATCATGTCCAAATTCTTGCGTTTCCAAAGAGTCTGTGGGCGGCTGTGCCAAATGAGAACATTTAATCTTAAGGGATAACCGTCTTGATATTGCAAAAAGTCCTTCCGGCCAGTGCCTTTAGGAAGAGGTAGCTTTCATATTCCTTATTTTTAAAAAGCAATCTTATATTATTCAAACACACGAAGCTCAATTTAGTGGAAACCGATATAGGATATTCAATACTAATGTTTATCGATACTAAATCATTATGAATGAGAATTTCGCGAAAGTAGTCATCTTTATCCAAGCTGCTTTTATTTATTGTAACTTATATTTGGTTGCTAAATTCTGCGATATCTCGAAGTTCCTGCCATTTTAAGACAACATGGTGGATGAGGCTAACGAGTGAACATGGTCGAGACCTTAGTAATTCCTGCGCACATGCTCACTCACATCGGAATCGGATGATATATACAATTGATGTCGCAGGCAAAATTTAGATTTTTCAAAATGTCACCCACATTAGAAATTCAAACTGCTATATCTGAGCCATTTTTTAAGATAAAGACAAATTAAAAAAAAAAAAAAAATGCTCCGTAATCCTTATATAATGGTCAAATACTTAAGAAAGAAACCTTTTTCAATTTCTATTTTTTTTTTGCACCTAACTTTAAATATATATTTTTTTTATTATTTAATGGCCTCCATTTTGAAACAAAATGGTGGATGAAGCTGGCCAGCGAACTTGGTAGAGACATTACGATATACTATCCACATGCCTTCTTACATCGAAATAGGTTAATAAATACGCGTGTTATCAAGTGACAAATATCAGATCGTTTCAAAATGTCAGCCATGCTGGAAATTTAATGTGCTATAATTCAACTCTTTTAGGTAGCTTTCATTAAAAAAAGCTACCAATTGCAGCCGTTCGGAGGCAAACGATTCCGAAACATTTGCGCATATTTTCACCAATTGTGATGTGGAATCACATATATTTTTCTTAAATTATTCCTTTCTCTAAATTTCAGTTAAAACTCTTTAATTACTCATTCATTTTATCCTAACCTTTATTTCTGTTCCCACTGTAACTTTCCTCCAAAAGAAAAGAAAGAAAAGAAATTTAACAGATGCCTTTACCACTAAATCGGCTCTCGCATTCATAAAATTCATTTAGATGATTATTCACGCTGACTAGATAAAAAAAAGAATAAAGATCGACTTTGCTTTCGGCCAGTAGAAATAACTCTTTGATCTCTGCTTAATTTTTGCGTATGACTTCCTTGTTAAATCATAAACATTTCCAGAAAATGCGGTCTGTATTGTCTTTAACGCTATGTTCTCAAAACTTTCCTCTTAACGTACAAATTGGCGTTCGAATTCTTTTTGGCTTATTTTTTAGGACTGCTATGCTGGTGGCCCTGCCACGCAATTCAAAATTCTCCTCATTGTCCAAAGGTAACAGATAATTTTTCTCATATGATATCATTCATTTTTCATGTGCTCTTTTCGCCAATTGTTTGATGCCAATGTGTATATTAGAGAATAATTGGCAATTGCTCCCTTGCGCTTCATGAAATCAGTCATGTAAAAAAATCGTCTTTAGAAATTCTATCAGGCACCATCCCTATCCATTTCTGTATGAAAATGCTTTAATTTTATATAGTTGCTCCAAATAAACAGATTTCGTAAAAAGCAATTTAAAAGCATTATTTCTACACTGATCACAGCCTACAGCTATTTATAGACTCCAGCGAATGCAAAGAAACTGAACCTGGTAATAATTTACGATCTCCAAAGATTTTAAAGTGTGGATCTCTACTACAAAATATTGGTGCCTGTACAGGGCATTCGCAAAATTTTTCCGGAACTTTATGGGATGGTGCCTGCCTGTTTATTAGCCTGCTTGTCTGTTTTTATTAGCCTACCTGATGTTTATTAGTTTGCCTATTACGGATGTGAATTTCTAGACGTCTTTTCTACCGGTATTTTTGGAATGTCTATTGCCTCGATAGATGACTGCCTATTATTTATGCGGATCGTGGTCTGTTAAGTAACTTCCCATTTACCTGACTGCTGTATGAAGTGCCCGTGTTTCCTGTGAATTTATGCTGCCGGACTTTTTCTAATGGATTTCATTATTTTAATAATTATGGAGTTAGATCCCAGTGGCGAGTGTCATTTATGACTGTTTCAGCTGATTCTTCGGATCAAGATTTTTTTTCACGATGTTCGCCGTAATCTCTCCCGCTTGTTACAGCCTCTCCTTCCAATGTAGGCTTAGGAAGCTGCGGTAGCCTATTTGTGACTCTTATAGTTCGCCTCCGGGTTACTCTGTTCACCGACTTTGTATGAATCAACGCTTTTTATTTCGACTTATTCGTAAATTTATGCAGAAACATACTGAGTCAATTCTCTACTTATGATTCTAAAGTGCTGCAGATTTCCATGTTTGACGTCGTATTGTTTTCACACTGATTTTACTTTTTTTACTTCCACTTGTGGGTGCTGATATTGCCTTTCTGCAAAAAAAAATGCATTAAACTATTTTGTGTTTTGAATTCAAATTCGATATTCAACGTTCATTTTCATTATAATATTATTAACTATTGAATGAAAGCAGTTAAAAGTGTCATAAAAAAGGGTACAATATAATAATGAATATCAAATATTGATACAGTTACATCGATTATAAAAATGGAAGAGCATAAAAGAAAATATGCATATATATAAACAATTACAGCTTATCATGTGAGTATGAGAAAAATATTATATGCATTTTATATTTTTATAATTATTAATGCTCAATTTCTATTTTGACTACATGACATTTTTATAAAATGTAGTATTTAAAATAATACATTAATTTTTAACAATTGTCGTTGATTATGCATTTTTATTTTCTCATGCTCATATTTTGTTTGCATGAATAATAACAGCTGTAAATAGTTTTAGATTTCTTTGAAATTTATCACAGTTTTACAAATGCTATTTAAGAACTAAGATGCCAAACGATAGCATGATAAATTACATTTTTCAGATATCCAAAATACTTATATACTGTTCACTTTTGGCTCGAATAAGTATCACAAAGATCAAGACAATCTATTTTTAAAAATTTAAAATAAGTATTTTAGAATAAGTACTAATTTAGAATAAGTGTTTTATGGATCGCATTCTTTTGGATTTTTTTTTTTTTTTTTTTTTTTCTTCTTCTTAAAAAAAAGTTTTTATCTTTTCTCTCATTTTATTTAATGATTATATATTTTGTTTATTTTTTTAGTGCAGTTCCTTTTGAAGTATTATAAATTGACAGTTATATATATATATATTTATTTATCTTATATTTTATATTATGACTTTCATTTAAAATTTTAGGTAAGTTAATGGTCCATCTAAAATATTTTTGTTTCCAAGTAAATAATAAAACAGGATGCAGCCAGTTTCAAACTATTTTTTTTTTTTTTTTTTGACAGGAAGTCTTATTTAAAAAAAACAATATATAGAGAGATAAAGATGAATACTGGTAATGAATAAAGATTTCATTTATTATTGACATTATTTTCATTTTGAGGGATATAAAATTTTACCAGTTGAATCGAATCTCTATTTATATAAATGGTTCTCAGTTTAAAGGTAAGTTATGTTTTAATGTGTTTGTACAGTACTATTAAGGAAGTATTTTTATCTCTGCTTAAAAGTAGCCATGATTTTACTTGAATAATTAAATCTATCTAGATAATCAATATGTTTAAAGTAGTGTGCACATTGATTATATCTATTCAAGTGAAACTATTTTTCACAGTGCATTATACTATAGCGAGAATATGAAATAATTTTTCTTGTCCTTTTATTAGAGACACAAAAAGAAAGAAGATTTGTTTAAAAAAGATACAATATTTAAAAGTTTTGCATGCATTATTATTTTCCGCCAGTAACTATAGCCTTATAAGAACTTTCATTTTAGGTTATTTAGGTAAACGAAAATCTTTTGATAATTTTCTTGATGCATTATAGTATTTCTTATGCATTTGATACAGAAGATAAACAATATGATTTGAGAAAAAAAATTGGGTCAATTGAATTGACTATTTTTCCCCTTTTAATTTAATATTAAAACCCTTTTTATGCATATAATTGCAATGTTTGTTGTTCCTATATGCAGTTACTAAAAATTATTCCGTTACAGAGAGTGCAGTTTTCCGATATTTAAATAACTATTTAGAAGTTTTTTTTACATGCATTATCATGGTTTTTAACTGTGGAGTATAATACTTATTAGTTTATGGCTATATCTTTAACATTTAAAATTTTTAATATTCACTTCAAAAAAAATCTCACATTTGACTACTATTTATTATATTGCATTTAGATAGGTTCATATTTTTGGAATTATCAGATAGGGTACTTGTGTATTTGTTTTTGTATTTTATAATTCAGGATATATGATGGGTAAGTGAAAGACACACAAATTGACGCAAGAGCCCTCTGCTGTATTTAATTTTCAGTTAAAACCTAATGCACAACAGGTAATGTTTTCAAAAACTAACATTGATTCTGAAACAACTGGTTTGGATTCTAATCCTTTTAAGATTTCATGTTTAAGTAGTTTAAGTGAAACTATTAACAGATATTCTAAAACTATTGTTACAGATGTTCAGGCATTAATTGACCCTATTTTAAATGAGGCTAATCCTGAACTCGTTCAGAAGTTTAATTCTTATCAAAAAGAAATTGAATTTAAATTTAATATTTCAAATGATTTGATGGGTAGTGTTCAATCAGAGTGGAATGTTTTACAAAAAGGTAATGACGATTTACAAAGAGTAAATAAGCTGTTATTTGAAAAGGTAAGGACACTTACCTCGTCCAAACAGTCTACGCATAATGACATAGCTGTTCAATGCGACATTGATGGACCTAACTTGGATGAACCACTTAATATAATTAAAGTTAAAGATAAGAAATTTAATTCTAATGTTAAAGACTCGTCATCCAAAATTTTAGATAATGCTAAAACTCAAACAGACACAGATTCTGGTACAACTATTTCTGACTTCTCAAAAAATAAAAATGTTAATTTTATTTCAGTACCGGATTACATTTTAAAGTTTTGTGAGAACAAAACTCCAGATAGGGATTTTTCTGACTGCACAAAAAGAATTTTATTGGGTGTTGATGATAATATAGGTGTGCCAGATATTATGATAGCTATAAATGAAATGATTGGCAACACCATTCCTGCCAGTCACTTTGGAAGAAAACATAAATTAAGACAAGGTGTAAAATACAATTGGACTATTAGTGTTACATCATGGATTGCTAATTCCTTAATTCAACATGGTAAATTAAATATTAATTCTATTGATTACACTGTCAGGCCATTTATTAATATAAAACGTTGCTTCCATTGCCAACGGCTAGGCCATCTGGCAAAAGTTTGTGTATATGATTTGGCATGTGCTAATTGTGGTGAATCTCGCACTTCAGTTAATTGTAAAAATATTTCAAGATGTATTAACTGCATCGCACATAACCGTACTTACAAGAAGTCTTTAGACATAAATCACCCTGCTTTTTCTCCTTTTTGTGATACATTTAGATTTTATTTTAAGCAAAAACAGTTTTTTTTTCAACGTACAACATAACTTATACATACATCCTCCTTTCAGGCATGCTAGTGCAAGGTTAATTCTTATTCATTAATTTACACATTTTGTTACTTAACTTTATGCGATACATGGCTTTCTTCGCTCCCTTCGACCGTGAATGTTTACATTGTTCGCATGCGTTTATTCATAAAATAAACGTAAACGATTAATAGGGTTTTTTTTTTTTTCTCATACATTTTTCTTACACAAATATATTTGTTTTCTTAGGATATACAAATTTTGAAACATTGCTAGTTAAAGATTGATTAATGTCAATTATTTCATGGTCTGTGTTCTTCGTGCAATACACTTGTCTCGGATTTTCTTTCATTCAACTGTTTCAGGTCGACAGGAATAGATGAATGATTCCAAATTTCACATTTTTGATTTACTGTTAGTTTTCTTCTGGTGGTTAAGCCCTAATTGCCAGTAAGACTTCAGCGGTGGATCTCAAATGTTTTTCCTTTATTTTCTGTCTACTTTTCTTGCTTTGCTTTCTGATGTACATATTTTTTAAAAACATCACATATAGGTATACTTAGTTACTTTTTTATTATTTTAGATTACATTTTCATACTTACTTTGCATTGCGGTCACCATGATTTCAAAAAATATTACGTCTCTTTGGTCATAACTTGGTGTAGATATTCTGTTTCTTTGTAGGTCTTTCTGATCATCAATTGCACTTTTTTTTTACACGCAGTGTTTATGCGAATGTTCATTGGTTTACCAATATTACAACGTTGAGTTTTCTTACAAAGGTTTTTCTCTTTTGGTGTACTTCTGGATTTTCGCAAATGACCCTCACTCATAAAAACTTCGCTTGGCATGCAGCAAGTACAAAATATTTTTTACAAAAGGTTTCTACAATGGTTGCTACATCGTTTTACAGTGGTTTTTCTTACAAAGGTATATTTTTGCAGCATGCTATTCAGATGAAGTTTCTTACAAACATATTAATTACATGTGCAGTTGTTTGGTTAGTGGTCCTCAGTGCAGTTTTTGGAATATTTTATGTCATTTGTTTAGAATACATTGGTCGTTTCTTTTAAATTTTCATTAGTTATGAATGATTCAATACAGCTCAAGTTGCTTCCTTCCCACTTGCACTAGTGTTACCAATTATTCCATGTTTTCCTGTTTACACATGCAAATTTCATTACATTTTGGCATAATTCAGATAGATATATACACTTTTCTGCATAGCATATGTTGATGTTTATGTATGATTTACATTTGCTTCTTCAAATTTCTTTACTTTCAATTGGGTACGCATGATATACAGTAGTACTTCACGCCACATACGCGACCATTAATAGTTTGTTTTTCAGTCAATGTATACTTATACACATACTATCTGTATTGTCATTATACCTAAGGAGCTTACTGCTTCTTTATTTATAATTCTATCAAAGTGCAATTTTTTTATTACATCTGCCAAAATTCACACTTTTTTTTCACCTTTAACGCAATATTCGTTCTCTTATAATTTGTACAAGGTATTTACACGTTTGCTCATGACACTTTCAAAAAGCTTACACTCCAGTCAATTTTATACACATCGGTAAACGGTACACGCCAGTCAAGACGATAAAGAAAAAATTGCATACCTATCAATGTTTTCACACTACTTTTCAGTGAAGGTATATTGTCAATTTTTATAAGCAAAGACACTGTTATACTCCTGCTTAAAGGTCATTGCAAGTCTTTTATTGGTGTTTATACCAACCGTACATTCTATTGAGATTATTTATCGGTTTACATATTACTTTTTCTTTTTTCACACATGTCTAGCATCTTTTACACTTTCTACGTAAATGCTCAGTGTCTTCAATTTATCAGTAACTGTTTTCAGTAAAGGTATTTTATGGGTGATACCGAATAATATTTTATGTGGATTTTTTTTTTCTTAGTTTACATAACAATACTGTTTTGATAGTCAATATAATTCAATGTCTTCTCTAAATTGTAAATTTCATTTTCAAAATTTTAATGTTTCAGGTCTTAAAAAAATACATTTTAATAAATATACACACAACAACACAGTTGTCACGTGAATTAAATGGCTTATGGCAGTGTTTCAGCTAATTTTTTTCATATCCTGATTATATAGCATTTCTTGGACTGTCACCTTATGTACACGTTTGTTTAAAATCAATGCTGTGAGACAAAAAAAAAACCCCAGGAAGATATAAATTAAAAATATATATATACTTTTACTCATTACTATGGACATTATTTCAGAATCTTTTGTTATTTGTATTATGTTTTTGTTTATCTGTGTTTAATATTATGTGTTTCGTTGCATTATATTACTCGAGTATTTTATTATAATTATAGTATTGGTCAATACACATATTTAATGTTTATTATGAGAAACATTTTTGAATTTATTGCCAGTTGGCAACTGACCTGTGGACTTAGGCCTAATGTTTGTTTTATTTGTATGTGCACATTTTTGATACAGGTCATCGTCTGAATATGGCGAATTGAAAAGTGATCACAAATTTTATTGATGTTGCTGCAGCTGTTTCTAAATAGAAACAATATATAATGTCATCTGTATTTGACAAAATTTATGGTACCAATATATTTATATCATGATATACTTTTATTTTACGATGGTTGCCTACTTAGAGAGAAGTTCAATTGCTGTTGCTTTAATTTGAACATATCTGATTTCGTTTGCATGACTGCCCTATACATAATGTACTCCTAAGAGCATATGAAAATTGATTTCACGCCCTTTGTGTACATTCTTTTCGTTGATTGAAGGGGAGATATATGTGATGTGGAATCACATATATTTTTCTTAAATTATTCCTTTCTCTAAATTTCAGTTAAAACTCTTTAATTACTCATTCATTTTATCCTAACCTTTATTTCTGTTCCCACTGTAACTTTCCTCCAAAAGAAAAGAAAGAAAAGAAATTTAACAGATGCCTTTACCACTAAATCGGCTCTCGCATTCATAAAATTCATTTAGATGATTATTCACGCTGACTAGATAAAAAAAAGAATAAAGATCGACTTTGCTTTCGGCCAGTAGAAATAACTCTTTGATCTCTGCTTAATTTTTGCGTATGACTTCCTTGTTAAATCATAAACATTTCCAGAAAATGCGGTCTGTATTGTCTTTAACGCTATGTTCTCAAAACTTTCCTCTTAACGTACAAATTGGCGTTCGAATTCTTTTTGGCTTATTTTTTAGGACTGCTATGCTGGTGGCCCTGCCACGCAATTCAAAATTCTCCTCATTGTCCAAAGGTAACAGATAATTTTTCTCATATGATATCATTCATTTTTCATGTGCTCTTTTCGCCAATTGTTTGATGCCAATGTGTATATTAGAGAATAATTGGCAATTGCTCCCTTGCGCTTCATGAAATCAGTCATGTAAAAAAATCGTCTTTAGAAATTCTATCAGGCACCATCCCTATCCATTTCTGTATGAAAATGCTTTAATTTTATATAGTTGCTCCAAATAAACAGATTTCGTAAAAAGCAATTTAAAAGCATTATTTCTACACTGATCACAGCCTACAGCTATTTATAGACTCCAGCGAATGCAAAGAAACTGAACCTGGTAATAATTTACGATCTCCAAAGATTTTAAAGTGTGGATCTCTACTACACCAATCATGACCCCTAGACCCCGAAACCACCCTCCTTTCAAAATTGATATATATATATATATATATATATATCCATATATATATCTACCCTATATGTATAAAATCCTAATGAAACGAATTTATGAAACGAATATATGAAACTGCAGAAATGTATCGATTCTTTGAATTGACTGATTAAACAACTGATTTTGTTTCACGGCGATTTCTCCTAAAATATAAAATACTTTGCGATGAAATTAACACCAAAAAATCCGTGTTGATCCACAGATCTGAAAACTGGTATTAGAATTTTTAAATTCGAATTATTTTTCGAAATATTAATTTTTTTCTAATTTTAAATATATTTTTTCTAATGATGACAACTCAAATTTTAATCATAACAGATTTTTTTTTCATAATTCAGATCAGGTTACTATTTTAAATTAATTTGACGACCAGTTTGGCCTCCTTTAAAACTATGCTAAGAACAATGCTTTTTTTTTTTTTTTTTTTTTTTTTTTTTTTTTGTATTTTGCTATCATTTTATTAAATACAAAACTTTCATTTAAAAATGAAACATTTAAATTGATGGCTTTCACTTTTTTTTTTTTTTTTTTTTTTTTTTTTTTTTTTTTTTTTTAACAAAATGAAAAGAAAAATATTAGGGACAGATGTCATATACGCACAGGGGTTCCTAATTGGCGCAAAAATGGCATTATTTTGATAGACATGGTAACCCGGCTATTGTTGTTTATTTAATAATAAATGTTTATTTACTTTTATTCCTTTTTTTATTTATATAAATTATTTTGTTCTATAGTTATTATTTTTTTGCTATTTCCTTTTGAAAATCAGAGAAAATAATTAAAAAATACGGTACAATGTAGTAGTTATTCCGTCAACCAATTTCGCAAATTATATAAATCGCCAAACCACTTGCCAAATTGTACAGATTGACAAAATTTTTATTTTAAATAACGAAAGAACAAATAAATTAGTATAACATTAATGAATCTAAAAATAAAACGTCGAAATAAAAATCATTTGATGACGTAAACACGTGTAACTTGCTAAAAGTCAAGTGAATGTGACATTTACGATCAAGCATTATTGGCATTTAATCTTATAGTTCGCGATAGATTTTTTGTCAATGGGATAACCAGATAGTAGTACCAAAAATACATTTGTAACTGGTATTCGAAAACAAAGTTTTCGCCAAATTTTCGTAAAAAAAAAAAAAAAAAAAAAAAGATCATGCCAAACATGCGATATATGACATCTGGCGAAATATTAAATTATGTAACAAACCATGACATTTAATTTCACCTTCAAATCAATGTTTTGATTTACCACTCGAACAATAAAAAAAAAAATGCTAACTGGTGAGTTGAAAAAAAGATATTGGCGAGATTTACACCAGGCTTTTTTTTCTTTCGGCACAGATGTCATAACGGCCCCATATTGGCGCGATTTTTTTCACACGCCAATGTCATATACGCAATGGGGAATTAACTGGCGCCAAAGTATCATTATTTTGCTTGATATGGTAAGCCGGATGTTGTTGTTTATGCTGTTGATGCGTTCCCCAAATTGGCGTTGGAAAAAAAAAATCGCCCCAAGAGTATGTGACATTTGTTCCAAACCTTCATATGAAAGACGTAGGGATCAGATCGTATTTGTTTATGGCATTTGATGACTTGAACTATTATAATATAGATGAAATGATGGGAATAGAATAATATTTGCGACTTATCACCTGTGCCTGGATAACATTAAAGTATCAAAGTTGGATCTAGAGTATAAAAAGCAAAGTGTTCCGCCCGGAACTGTTGATGATAGTCACATGATTTAGGCTATTGTTATAGAGATCGTTTTAAAATATCGGTTGACAAAGACTCTGAATGCTTAATTCATTTTATTTTAGCTTCTTTTCAAATGTTTAACTGATCCTGTTTAATCAAAAACGAAAACAACCATTGTATGTATTAACAGCTACTGATTCTCCGTTAAATTTTTGCAGTCAAAGAGAATTGAATGGAAACCCGTTTACAGGGAGATCTACACAGCTTTTTCAGTATAATTTAATCTTCTCTAATATTTTTAAAACCCATTAGATTAGCATGTTTTTAGATTTTTAGATTCTGCGGTGTCTGATCGGGGGTTGGCGAGCGTAGCTTGCAGGGGGAAGAGCCCCCTAGTATCTATCTATATATATATATATATATATATATATATATATATATATATATATATGTGTGTGTGTGTGTGTATGATCTTTCTCATACTGTAACTCTCGTATTTATGAACCGATTTGGATAAAATTTCGCGTGTACATAGTACATACCAATGTCTCGACCGAGTTCGTTGACCAGCTTCATCCGTCATCTTGTTTCAAAATGGCGGCCATTTAAAAAATTTAAAAAAATTAAAATTTAAAATGAGGCACAAAAAAAATTAGACATTAAAAAAGGTTTTATTCTTATGTGTTTGGGATTGATACAAAGATTCTGGAGCATTTTTCGTTTCGTCTATATCTCAAAAATTAGCTGAGTTATAGCACTTTGAATTTCTAGCATGGCTGACATTTTGAAACGATATGATTTTTGTCACGCGATAATACACGTATTTATGAACCGATTTGGATGTGACAAGGAATGTGCATAGTACATAGCAATGTCTCGACCGTGTTCGTTGACCAGCTTCATCCGCCATCTTGTTTCAAAATGGCGGCCATTTAAAAAATTAAAAAAATTAAAATTTAAAATGAGGCACAAAAAAATTAGACATTAAAAAAGGTTTTTTTCTTATGTGTTTGGACTTGATACAAAGATTCTGGAGCATTTTTAGTTTCGTCTATATCTTGAAAAATGGCTGAGTTATAGCACTTTGAATTTCTAGCATGGCTGACATTTTGAAACGATTTGATTTTTGTCACGCGATAATACACGTATTTATGAACCGATTTGGATGTGACAAAGAATGTGCATAGTACATAGCAATGTCTCGACCGAGTTCGTTGGCCAGCCTCATCCGCCATATTGTTCCAAAATGGTGGCCATTTAAATTTAAAAAAATTTAAATTTAAAAGTGAGGTACAAAATATTGAGGAATTGAAAAACAATTTTTCCTTATGTGTTTTAGCTTGATACAAAGATTCCGGAGCATTTTTTGTTTCGTCTATATCTTGGAAAATGGCTGAGTTATAGCATTTTGAATTTCTAGCATGGCTGACATTTTGTAACGATCTGATTTTTGCCACTCGATAATATGCGTTTTTATGAACAGATTTGGATGTGACAAGGCATGAGCATAGTACATAACAATGTCTCGACCAAGTTCGTTGGCCAGCTTCACACGCCATCAAGTAAACTATTAACCATTTAAAAATTAAAAAACAAATAAATTTTAAAATAAAAAACAAAAAAAATAGAAATTCAAAAATATTTTTTTCTTATGAGTTGGAGCTTGATACGAAGATTCCGTAGCAATTTTTGTTTCGTCTATATATTAAAAACCGGTTGAGTTCTAGCACTTTGAAATTCTAGTGTGGCTGACATTTTGATACGATCTGAATTTTGTCACGCGATAACACGCGTATTTATGAACGGATTTGGATATAACCTGGTGTGCACGTAGTACATACCAATGTCTCGAAAGAGTATGTTGGTCAGCATCATCAGCCATCTTGTTTCAAAATGGCGGCCATTAATTTTTTTCTATTTCAATTTAATAGGAGGTACAAAAAAATTAGAAATTGAAAAAGATTTTTTTCTTATGTATTTGACCTTGATACAAAGATTCTGGAGCATTTTTCGTTTCGTCTATATCTTAAAAAATGTCTGAGTTATAGCACTTTGAATTTCTAGCATGGCTGACTTTTGAAACGATCTGATTTTTGTCACTCGATAATATGTGTTTTTATGAACCAATTTGGCTGTGACAAGGCATGTGCATAGTACATAGCAATTTCTCGAAAAAGTTCGTTGGCCAGCTTCATACGCCATCATGTTAACTATTAACCATTTAAAATTAAAAAAAAAAATAAAATTTAAAATAAAATACAAAAAAATTAGAAATTCAAAAAGATTTTTCTCTTATGAGTTTGAGCTTGATACGAAGATTCCGGAGCATTTTTTGTTTCGTCTATATCTAAAAAAACGGTTGAGTTATAGCACTTTGAAATCCTAGTGTGGCTGACATTTTGAAACGATCTGATTTTTGTCACGCGATAACACGCGTATTTATGAACGGATTTGGATATAACTTGGTGTGTACATAGTACATGCCAATGTCTCGAACGAGTACGTTGGTCAACATCATCCGCCATCTTGTTTCAAAATGGCGGTCATAAATTGTTTTCTATTTCAATTTAAAATGAGGTACAAAAAATTAGAAATTAAAAAGTTTTTTTTCTTATGTATTTGACCTTGACACAAAGATTCTGGAGCATTTTTCGTTTCGTCTATATCTTAAAAAATGGCTGAGTTATAGCACTTTGAATTTCTAGCATGGCTGAAATTTTTAAACGATCTGATATTTGTCACGCGATAACACGCGTATTTATGAACCGATTAAGATGTGACAAGGCATGTGTATAGTACATAGCAATCTCCCGGCCAAGTTCGTTTGCTAACTTCATCCGCCATCTTGTTTCAAAATGGCGGCCATTTAAAAATTTAAAATAAAAATTTAATTTAAAATGAGGTACAAAAAAAATTAGAAATTGAAAAAGGTTTTTTCTTACGTGTTTCAGCTTGTTACAAAGATTGAGGATCATTTTTATCTCACAGGCTATCAAAGCCTGAGAGGTAATGTGCCCGCCCGTTCTGTATGTATGTATGTATGTATGTATGTATGTATGTATGTATGTACTTACGTACGTATGTATGTATGTATGTATGTACGTAACGCGATAACTCTTGATAGAAACATCCGATTTGCTTCAAAATTTTTTTCTAGGTTCACTGTGATAAGGCACTTCCCTTATTAGTTTACGGAGTTCATTGGCTAAGGATAAAGGGGGAAAAACGGGGTTAGTCCACCCCCCTTAATTCAGATAAATGTGTTTTTCATGCAGAATGATTCGATTTGCTCCGAATTTGGTATAGTGGTTTATTATGTTAAGGAACTTCCCTGATTAGTTTTGGGGGTTCATTGGTTAAGGGTGAAGGGGGAAAAGGGGGGTTAGTCCACCCCTTAATTCAGATAAATGGGTTTTTCATGCAGAATCATTCAATTTGCTTTGAATTTGGTATACCGGTTTATTATGTTAAGGAACTTCCCTGATTAGTTTTGAGGGTTCATTGGTTAAGGATAAAGGGGGAAAAGGGGGGTTAGTCCACCCTTTAATTCAGATAAATGGGTTTTTCATGCAGAATCATTCGATTTGCTCCGAATTTGGTATACCGGTTTATTATGTTAAGGAACTTCCCTGATTAGTTTTGGGAGCTCATTGTTTAAGGATAAAGGGGAAAAACGGGGTTAGTCCACCCCCCCTTAATTCAGATAAATGTGTTTTTCATGCAGAATGATTCGATTTGCTCCGAATTCGGTATACCGGTTCTTTATGTTAAGGGACTTCCTTGATTAGTTTTAGGGGTTCATTGGTTAAGGATAAAGGGGAAAAACGGGGTTAGTCCACCCCCCTTAATTCAGATAAATGTGTTTTTCATGCAGAATGATTCGATTTGCTCCGAATTTGGTATACCGGTTTATTATGTTAAGGAACTTCCCTGATTAGTTTTGGGGGTTCATTGGTTAAGGATAAAGGGGGGGGGGCAGGGTTAGTCCACCCCCCTTAATTCAGATAAATGTCTTTTTCATGCAGAATGACTCGATTTGCTCCGAATTTGGTATACCGGTTTATTATGTTAAGGAACTTCCCTCATTAGTTTTGGGGTTCATTGGTTAAGGGTAAAGGGGGAAAAGGGAGGTTAGCCCGCCCCTCTTAATTTAGATAAATGGGTTTTTCATGCAGAATTATTCGTTTTGCTCCGAAGTTGGTATACCGGTTTATTATGTTAAGGAGCTTCCATGATTCGTTTTGGCGATTCATTGGTTAAGGATAAAGGGGGGTTAGTCCACCCCCCTTAATTTAGATTTTTTTTTTTTTTTTTTCAAGATTATTCGATTTGCTCCAAATTTGGTATACCGGTTTATTATGATAAGGAACTTCCCTGATTAGATTTGGAGGTTCACTGGTGAAGTATAAAGGGGGGAAACGGGGGCTAATTCTCCTTCACTTATTTTTTTGAGTGGCATTATTCATTAAAATAAGAGTATAATATACAATTAGTGTGAATAGTCTGTGAGCTCAATGCCATCAGTTTAGCTGGGCACTTTTCTTTTTTATTTTTTTTGCCTTTATCTAAAAAAAAAAATGCCGAGATATAGCAGTTTGAATTTCGAATGTGTGTGACATTTTGAAAAATCTGAATTTTTGCCTGCAACAGCACTCGTGTATGTCAACTGATTTAGATATGAATTAGCATGTGCACAGGAATTACTAAGGTCGCGACCAAGTTCATTGGTGAGCTTTGTTGCTTCCATTATGTTGTTTTAAAATGGCGGGCTATCACCGATAATTCGGGATCATATAATTATTCATATAATTCGGGATATCACCGAATTTGGCGAGAAAATATAAATCACTTTAATAAAACCACCTTTGATAACGCTGACTAATTTGGCACAATTCTCATTCATAATCAATATTGACAAAAATTAGCATTTAATCTTCTATAATCGGGTTCCACTAATTTGAGCTCCGTGTGTTTGAATAATATAAGCTGGCTTTTAAAAAATAAGGAATATGAAAGCTACCTCTTCCTCCCGGCAATGGTCGGAAGGACTTTTTAAAGATATATACGAAACAAAAATTGATCCTGAATCTTTGTATCAAGCTCAAACACATAAACAAATCTTTTACATTTTTCAATTTTTCGATAACTCATTTTAAATTTAAAATTAATATTTTTTTAAATGGCAGCCCTTTTGAAACAAACGGCGAATGAAGCTGGCCAACGAACTCGGTCGAGATATTGGTATATACTATGTACACACCAAGTTATATCCAAATCGGTTCATAAATAAGGCTGTTATCGCGTGACAAACATCAGGTCGTTTCAAAATGTCAGCCACAAGAGAATTTCAATATGCTATAACTCAGCCATTTTTTTAGATATAGACGAAATAAAAACTGTTCCGGAACCTTTGTATTAAGGTCAAACACATACAAAAAAAATCGTTTTTATTTTCCAATTTTTTGGTACCTCATTTTAAATTTTAATTAAAAAAAAATAAAATAGCCGCCATTTTGAAACAAGATGACAGATGAAGCTGGCAAACGAACTCGGTCGAGACATTGGTACGTGTTATGTTTACACCAAGGAACATACAAATCGGTTCAAAAATACACCTTTTATCGCCTGACAAAAATCAGGTCGTTTTTAAATGTCAGCCACGTTAGAAATTCAAAGTGCTAAACTCAGCCATTTTTTAAGATATAGACGAAACAAAAATTTCTCCAGAATGTTTGTATCAAGGTCAAATACATAAGAAAAAATATTTATCAATTTTCATTTTTTTGGTACCAAATTTCAAATTTTTAATTTGTTAAAAAAAATTAAATGGCCGCCATTTTTAAAAAAATGGCGGATAAAGCTGGTCAACGAACTCGTTCGATACATTGGTACGTATTGTGTATAACAAAAATCAGGTCGTTTCAAAATGTCAGCCAAGCTAGAAGTTCAAAGTGATATAATTCAGCCATTTTTTAATATATAGACGAAACAAACAATGCTCCGGAATCTTTTTATCAAGGTCAAACTCATAAGAATGAAATATTTTTTTCAATTTTCAATATTTTGGTACCACATTTGAAATTTTAAATTTTAAAAAATATTTAAATGGCCGCCATTTTGTTTCAAAATGGCGGATGAAGCTGGCCAACGAACTCGGTAAACACATTGTTATGCACTTTGTATTAACGAAGTTACATCCAAATCGGTTCATAAATACGAGAGTTACAGTGTGACAAAGATCAGATATAAATATACATATATATCTGATCTTTGTCACACTGTATATATATATATATATCAACATTTGAATGGAGGGTGTTTTTGGGGTCTGGAAGTCATGATCGATGAAAATATACCAAAATTTTTTGAAATCGCATTCCTCCGAACAGCTGCAATAGGTGGCTTTTTTGTAATGAAAGCTACCTAGTAAATTTCACGGCATCCTGCATCTTTATTATTACTTAGAACTGTGTGGGATGTATTGCACCCTATTCAGGCGAACTGAATTAAAAAAATCATATGGAATTTCAACTATTTATTTTAACAATTGGGCGTTAAAACATTTCACAAATGCATTTTTTGTAAAAAGATCTGGTAAATGTTATATAATATTTTTTTCATGTAAAATATTTATTTTTTACCGACTTGAATAAAAGGGGTTTATCAATTCAATGCGTATGTATAATGTATATATATATATATATGTATATATATATATATATATATATGTATATATATATATATATATGTATATATATATATATATATATATATATATATATATATATATATATATGTATATATATATATATATAAACATATGTTACCGGCCAAACCCGATTTTAGGCCAAACTAGTTTATCCTAACGCCCATAGGATAAACTAGTTTTTCCTAGGCCAAACTAGTTTATCCTGACGCACGTAACACAAACTAGATTTTCCTAGGCCAAACTAGTTTGGCCTAATGCTCATAGGATAAACTAGTTTAGCATGCTATTCATTGGTCTGAACTAGTTTATCCTAGGACGATGTAGTTTGTCCTAGGCCAATTCAATTTGGCGAGTTTTTATTGATCCAAGGTCCTCCTCGGCGCCAACCTTCTAATTTGTCCTAGGCCAATCTCGTTCTGCCTAGGTCAATTCAATTTGACGTGCTTTTATTGATGCCAACCAGTGTTGGACGCACAAAAAAATGAACTAATGGAAACTCAAATTCAATTTTTCAAAAATGAGTCGAGTGCAGTCTCAAATTCAAAATTTCTCTCACAAGTCCGCTCAACTCAAACTCATCTATGGAAGTGAGCAAAGTTCACTTCATACTCGTTTTTTTTTTTTTTTTTTTTTTTAAATATAAGAGAACTTTAGCATCCTAATTTACAAAATTTTGTGAATAGTCTTTTGGTTATTCGATGAACGGGTCTGTGCGGGCCCAGACAATTTCCCTTCCTGACACTCGGGCCGGTCTTGTTTTGAGAATTACTTTTTTTGAGAGGTTCGGACTGAGATGGACCGTGACTCAATTTTTTTTCTGGCTTCAGTCGGGAGTTGACTGCATTCTTCTTGAGGTCTGAACAAGCAGAAATTTTCAGTCGGTAATAAAATAAGGTACGTTAAAACCTGAGAAAAATAACCTGCCTATGACGGAATCCCGTGTTTCATTAAAAAAATGTTGATCTATGTAAAATGAAGATATTAGTACTTGTGAAAAGAATATAATGCATTTACAACAGACGATGAACCTGCTAATAAGGGAATCTGCCTATAACGGATTTTTCTTCTTCCCTATGCAATTCCGTCTTAGAAGATTTTATTGTATAGAATTTTAACAATTGTTAAATCTCCAAGTCATAGAATGTAGATTGACGATATTAATGATTCTTTTGTAAACTATATTCATTTTTTAATGAATCTCTATTTGTATATAAATATCCGAATTACTACTAATACCATTAATACTTTTATACGGAGACTTGGAAATCTGAAAAATTTTATACAGAAAAACCATCTGAGCCGGAATCACAAAGGAGAGGAAAAAACTTCGATTTTGTTAAGTTCCTTTTTTAGCAGGCCCATCGTCTTTAGCAAATGTATTATGGTTTTTTTTCAAACGGATTATTATATCTAATTTGCACCGATAAAAAAAAATCCGTTTAAAACAGGATTTCGTCATACGCAGTTTCTACTAACAGGTTTTAGAGTACTGTATCCCCATCCGTACAAATGTATATGTAATATTCTGTAAAGAGAATTTTATTTGCGGAATAATGGTAGCTTAAAAATATATGTATATTTTCGTAAAAATTGTTGACCCAAGAATGTTGTTCCTTAAACAGATTTTTGCACGGGTCAAGCAGGCACGAGTCAATAATTTTCATACATGCAGTGTTGTGACCGGACGAGAATATTTCGGGACACTTCTAGAAAGAATACAGCACAGGTCCAGAAATAAGTTCGGTTCGGACCGGCGCAGAAAAAGCATGACACGGGCACGACCTAGAAAACTGATGATCAGATTCATCCCGTCCTGAGTCCATGTAGGCCTCTAAATGGAATTTGAATGGGGAAAACATGTTGTAACAGCTGGGGTTTTTTTTATAAATTATGAAAAAAATTGAGTTTAAGTTGCAAATTCTGCTTAAACTCACAGATTTTTTGAGCTTTCGTTCAGCTCAAACTCTTTTTATAAAAAGTGAGTCAAGTTTAACTTAACGACACAGAAAGTGAGCTAAACTCATGAGATTTCGCACAATGAGTTCGCTCATACTGAAAATCTGGATGCCAACTGATGCCCATACATACTCACTGATGCCAACAAACACTCCGGCACCAACCTTGTACAAAGTAGTAGTGCCGTCACCCTCGTATAAAATATTTTATTCGATGGGGAATGGTATAATTCCCCCTATTTACTCCATTTCACCGTCATCGGTAGTTACAAAATACGTTTTATATGCCAAACTATACAATATGAACTTTAAAAATTTCTCCGTTTTACTTGAAATGTGAGGTGTTACAAGTTTAAAATATATATTTTATTTAAATTTCCTCGTACTTTTGGCCTGCAATCTCACAGCCAACGTCAGGGAATGAATGTAACGGCAATTAAAAAAAA
Source organism: Maratus speciosus (assembly GCA_963932465.1). Classification (NCBI taxonomy): domain Eukaryota; kingdom Metazoa; phylum Arthropoda; class Arachnida; order Araneae; family Salticidae; genus Maratus; species Maratus speciosus. Next base: position 415,226,270 of record OZ010795.1, on the reverse strand, counting down.
AACAAAATATTCCCTTACGATGAGTGTGGGATTGAGATCGAAAGTACTAGAAATTTTAGATAAAATGCATATTGTAAACTTTTAACACCTGTATTTCACACGAAAATCTAGCATTCAGAAATAAGGCAACGTCAAAAATCCGGGAACGAAGGCCAGCTCTCCCATTTTTTTTTTTCTTCCAACTTATGGGACAAAGAAAAATAGCAAATGTTTATGAATTAAAAATTTCGAGATCGAAAGAGATGGATTAGCGGACACTGAGATCGCTCAAGCTGTGCTAAATAGAACCGCCGATAACGCTATATTAGCAGCTCATAGGAAGGAGAACGAAAAACTTGCAGAAGAAAAGATGTCACTTGAAAAATGTATATGTTTCACTGGAAAATTACTAAATGGTTTAGAGGAACAATACTACATTTCCGAAATCGATATTGTTCACTTATAAAATCCAAGAAAAACTTGTTAAAGAAAAGCAGAAACTACAGCAAATAAAATTTTATCGATTGACACAAGAATTGATTTCACTGTTTATTAGAATTTATGTACCGTAGAAAAAATCAATGCTTTTTTTTTATTTATTTATTTTTCCCACTTAAATGTCACTTGGTTTTGAATTAATTATGAATAAATGCACCATTAAGATATCAGAAGTACATTTGATATTCTTTCAGAAATCTGGGATTTTCAAAAATCCGGCGAATTCCTGTCCTGACGATGCCGGATTTTCGATGTATAACTGCACATAATTAATCAATTCTCCAAATTATTCCTCTCCTAAATTTTATGATAGCATCGCACCCCATTCTTGGTCCTCCAGCACATAATTTGTCATATGGAACATATTTTGTAACTAGAGATGGCAGTGAAATGGGAAAAGTGGGGGAACTGTATTCCACTCTTCATCGAATAAAATATATTATACAGCGGTGACAGCAATACTACTTTGCACAAGGTTGATGCCGGAGTGGTAGTTGGGATCAATAAAAAGACGTCAAATTGCATTGGCAGTGAAATGGGAAAGGTAGGGGAACTGCATTCCACTCTTCATCGAATAAAATATATTATGCAGCGGTGACAGCAATACTACTTTGCACAAGGTTGATGCCGGAGTGGCAGTTGGGATCAATAAAAAGACGTCAAATTGCATTGGCTTAGGATAAACTAGAATGGCCTAGGACAAACTAGAAGGTTGGCGCCGAGGAAGTCTTTGGGATCAATAAAAGCTCGCCAAATTGAATTGGCCTAGGACAAACTAGATCGGCCTAGGATAAACTAGTTCAGACCAATGAATAGCAGGCTAAACTAGTTTATCCTATGAGCATTAGGCCAAACTAGTTTGGCCTAGGAAAAACTAGTTTGTCCTACGTGCGTCAGGATAAACTAGTTTGGCCTAGGAAAAACTAGTTTATCCTATGGGCGTTAGGATAAACTAGTTTGGCCTAAAATCGGGTTTGGCCGGTAACATATATATATATATTTTTTAATTCGTCAAAGTGACGGCATTTTCATTTCACCAGCTTCAAAATTGAAAACGCAATCTTAAAATAACAATACACTTTTCAGAAATAGCGTTATTCATCAAATCTCATACAATTTCAAATAGCAGTTTTAGCTTTCAATTTAAATATAATTTTTTACTTGAAATTTAGTATTTAATAAAATTACTGTTTCAATGTTTTTCTAAATGTACAATAATATTCAATTTCTATAAGAGATTTCATGTTTTAAATAAATTAAAATGCATATGTTTACATGATTCATGAAGTGAAATATTTTTTTTTTAAATCTCGAAAAGTATTATTCAGTAGGAAAAAATAACCCGGTTAAAGCGTCATCATATTTTAAATCCTTATCCGATTTTCATACAGAAAATAATAGCATTTTATAGCAATTACACAAAATGGTGTGATTTCAGCAGAATTTATCATTCATAAATACATAAGTTTACCATCCTTTTACCGTACAATCTCCCACAATGCCGGTTTCAATGAAATTTTGATAAATATTATCCTCTTCAGGCCCCAGGGTTTATTATTATATATATTTTTACTTCAGTTATGAATTCATATTAACAAACTGATAACTAAGAAAGATTGAAAAGCGAAAAAAATTAAAATGTATTTTTTGTACATAAAATTCGATGATACATGGGAACCCAATAAGTACATTTTTTGACAATTTGTTAGGATTCTTTATTTTACTTTTTTTTGAATTGCATTGAAAAAACAATGCAAAACGTGAAATAATTATACATTTAATAATTTTTTATTTATAATGGACTCTACAAATGGTATCTTAACGTACTGAAAAACTATTTACGTTTTCGTTTTTGCACATTTCGTGCATTTTTGCTGCAAGCCATCATTATATAACACGTATCTCGCTAAAAAAGCACTGTAAGAAACAAGTTGCTATTTTGTTTAGTTCTGCTATTCATATAGCTCCATAGACACCTATTTCCTTTTCTTTTAACATTATTTATATGCGTGAAAAAAATTGTAAAGATGTGTATCCTATATGATACATCGGATCTGAGGAGGTTCTACAAAAGTCGATGAAAAAAAAAATCTTTATCAAGTTATTTTAATTGAAGATGTTATCGATAAATATAATTTAGATATCATAAATTAATCAAAAATGAAGTAAAGGGCTTTTTCCATTCAATCAGTGAGATTTATTGCTATCATAATCCTTTTGTAAATTTCTAAGTAATATTTATTGATGTTCTAATAATTTTGTAAATCATTAAGTGTTGTTTATTGCTTTATATGTTTATCTTATGTTACGCAGCTGTGCCCAATAACGTCAGATATTCTTTCTGACGAAAGTGTAAACGGGAAATAAGTAGCATTAGTATGCTTAGTATGCTTAGTATGCATTAAAGTTTTGATCATGTAACTTCTTTTCGTAATCTTTGAATCCGAGTTATTTTGTCGCTTAGAAGTGCCGTTAATTGCTATGACAGTTGTAGTTTTTTATGAATTTAAATTAAGTTATTAGAGATACCATTTGGCGCGAAAACGTGGGGCACGACATAGCAATTATGGATATAAAAGCGTTGAAACTAGAAAGAAAAAATCTGCGAATAAGTTTTACTTCGTGCACGAATAAAGTTACAGAAGAATTATTGAAACTAGAGATTGATCTTAAAAGTCTGTCTGTGTTACAGAAACAATTAGAGGATAAATTTGGAAGGTTAGAGGAATGTCAGAAAAATATAAGTAGCATACTGTTGAAAGAAGGTTCCGAGAAGGAGTGTGAGGAAGATTTTCAAGCAGCCGAAGAATATCGGAATAAATACCTTGAGTTGAAGACTGGAGTAGAAGAAAAAAATATTTCTTTGCAGACGCCCGTTTTTGAAAATCGGAATGAATCTCTCGAGAAGAGAAGTTTTAAATTGCCGAAGATTGAATTGAAAAAATTTAATGGTGATGTTAAGGACTATTTGTCTTTCTGGTCCCAATTTCAGAAGATACATGAAGGTAAAAGTATTTCGGACTCTGATAAATTTCAATATTTAATTCAAGCGGTCGTTCCGAATTCAAAAGCAGCCAGAGTGGTGGAGAGCTTTCCAGCTACAGCTGCTAATTATCATCAAGCAATAAACCAAATCAAAGAAAGATTTGGTAGAGAAGATCTGCTCGTACAAATCTATATACGGGATTTATTAACAATGGTTATGAAAAATGCTATCTCTGGCCGAGTAAAAACGGATTTGCCAAAGTTGTACGATGAATTAGAGGGAAAGTTGCGATCTCTGGAAAGTTTAGTACGTACGCAAGAAAAATACGGCGATTTCCTGATCCCGTTAGTAGAATCGATCCTCCCTGAAGAAGTCTTGATGTCATGGAAAAGAAAACGAAATGCCGAAGATGCGATGCACGAAGAACGTTCCCTCAAAAATTTAATGTCTTTTCTAAAGCACGAAGTGCAAAGCGAAGAGATGGTTGCTTTAGCGCGTAGTGTTTTTGGTGCTAATACTACTAACAAAAGATATGACCGGGATAATAAAACTTACCCTCCTGCCACGGCTTCATCGCTAGTAAACACTTCTTTTGGAAGTACAGGTAAGCGAGAATTTACTTGTATTTTTTGTGACAAAAAGCATTTATCGCGAGATTGTTTTGCCGCTAGAAATATGACTTTAGAAAATAAGAAAAAAATTTTACCAAAGAAAAATGCTTGCTTTAATTGTTTTAAGCCTAACCATATATCTAAAAACTGTAGACTTAAATGTACCTGTATTAAGTGTAAAAAATATCATCATTTACTTATGTGCCCAGATTATAATAGTGAAAATGATAAGAAAGAAAATGAAAGTCATGAAACTAATACTATGACAAATCATTCAAATAGTGAAAATGTTTATCTCATGACATTAATGGTTAAAGTGAAAAACAAGAATGTGGAACTAAAGGTTAGCACTATTATTGATTCTGGTTCTCAAAACAGTTATGTTAGTAAAAAGGTTCCTAAGAGGAAAATTAAAATGACCCATTGCCTTTTTGGGGGGAGAGAAGCCTCAGTTCAAATACATGATGTTTATGATTTAATTATTTCTGATTTAAATGATTCCTTTAGTTGTAGAGCTGAGGTATTCTCTGAAAATAAAATTACTGGTTTTGTACCCAAACTTTCTAGTGAAGAGGCACTTATTGAACTTAGAGAAAAACAAATTACTTTACCTGATCTTGAATCCGAAGATTCGGAAATTAATTTACTTTTAGGTGCCGATTTAATTGGCACATTATTCACTAATAAATGTATGAAATTAAATTCAGGTTTATTTATGTTAGAAACACGATTGGGTTGTGTATTAACTGGAAAACCCAATCAGAATTTGAGTAGTAATTATGATAGTAATACTGTTTTGTCTGTTGTATCTTTGTATGTAAAAAATGCTTCTATTAATGAGTTATGGGATCTTGAAACGATCGGTATTAGGGAGCCTGTAGAAAGTTTGAAAAATCAATATGAGCATTCTAAAATAATACTGGAATTTAAAACCAATATTAAAATGCATCCAGGTGGTAGATATGAAGTTTGTTTACCTTTTAAATCTGACACGATTTAATTACCCAGTAATAAAGAAATGACGTGGAAGAGACATAAAAAGATGTGCGAACGCGCACAAAAGGGGGGTCTTCTTATTGATTATGAAAATGTTTTCAGAGAATGGGAAGATTTAGAAATAATTGAAAAAGTAACGGGGGACGTCCAGAAAGAGCATTTTTTGCCGCATCGGCCTGTGGTGAAAGTGGACAGTGCTACAACCAAAATTAGGCCCGTTTTTGATGCGTCCGCTAGAGAATATGGAAAGTGTTCCTTAAATGATATTTTGTATAAAGACCCGGATTTAATTGAGCAAATACCGGATATTGTCGATAGGTTTCGAATTTATAAAATTGGTCTTTCTGCGGATATCAAAAAAGCCTTTTTGCAGAATAGCATAAACCCGGATCATAGAGATTTTTTACGATTTTTTTTATCCTTCTGTGAACGAAGAAATTACTTATAAACATTGCAGGGTGGTTTTCGGAGTGAATTCAAGCCCATTTTTGTTGGCAGCGTCGATATCTCATTTGTTAGATAATGTATCTCTTAATTATAGGAATATGGCATAAAAATTGAAATATTCATTTTATGTTGATAATTGTGTTACAGGTGTTTCGAATGCTGCGGAAAAAGACGAATTTATCGAGCAGGCTAAATGCATTATGTCTCGAGGGTGTTTTAATTTGAGAAGTTGGGAAAGTAATGTTAAATCTCAAAATGTTTCAAAGAGTTCGGGTGTAACAAAATTGCTTGGGATATTGTGGGATCTTGATTGGGATATGCTTAAGTGTAATTTAACTTTTGATAAATTAAATAACAATGAAAATTTCACTAAAAGATTAATTTTGAGCTCTATGCAGAAAATTTTTGATCCGATTGGAATATTGTGCCCGGCAACTTTGCCACCCAAAATTATATTACAACAAACCTGGAAATTGGGTCTAGGTTGGGATTCTCCATTACCGGAGGAAATTCAAAGACCTTTTAAAAATGGTTCAGCGAAATAAATGTATTAGAGGACGTTCAAATTCCGCGACATGTTGAAATAAATGAGTCTACCGAAATGCATGTTTTCGTGGATGCATGCAAAGAGGCATATGCAGCTTGCGTCTTTTTTCGAACTATAACCCCGGAAGCTGTAAAAATTCAATTAATTAGAGCAAAAGCTAGAGTTGCTCCTATAAAGCAAGCGTCAATTCCCAGATTAGAATTAATCGCGTGTAACATCGGAGCTAGATTGGCACATTCAGTACAGCAAGCACTTTGTGTCCAGAACATGAAAACAATTTTTTGGAGTGACTCCATGGTTGCGTTGTACTGGATAAGTGAATACGGTGAATGGTCCGTTTTTGTTTCGAACAGGGTGAAAGAAATAAAAGGTCTTTTCCCCAATAGCGAATGGCGCCATGTGCCAGGAAAAATGAATCCTGCGGATTTGATTTCGCGTGGGTGTTCTCCCCAGCAAGTGCTAGAATCTCGATGGTGGGAAGGGCCTAAATGGCTCATGGAAGAAAGGGAAAAATGGCCCAGGACTGAGACTCTTGATAGTGAAACTCCTGAGATTACTAGTGAAAGGAGAAAAGTGAAATTGTGTAATGTAAATACAACAGTCAAAAATATTCCTTGGTACGCTAGGAAATTTTCAAAATTTGAATCTATTATTAGACTAGTTGCTTGGGTATTAAGATTCATAAATAATGTGAAATCGAGATACAGTGCAAGGAAGAATGGTAAATTATCAGTTGAGGAATTAGAAAATGCTGAAAAAACTTTAATTTCAATTGTACAAAGTGAGTTCTTTCCAGATGTAGATTCGATACCTAACCTAGTCTGTTTTAAAGATGAAGACGGTATAATTAGAGTAAAGACAAGAATTACAGAACGCATTGATACACCATATTTCTTGTCGCCAATTCTTTTACCTGATGACTGTATTTTCACGGTTAGACTAATAGAACATTTCCATGTAGCGAATTGTCATGCTGGAACTCACATTCCTCTAAGTATTTTGCGAGAAAACTATTGGATTCAAAGAGGTAGAAAAACTGTCCGAAAAGTAGTAAGTAAATGCATTCCTTGCCAGCGCTACAATGTTAAATCACGTGAATCCGATCCAGTGCCACTGCCTTTAGATCGCATTACAGATTCTAATTTTTTTGAAATTGTAGGCGTTGATTTAGCTGGACCTTTATTTATTAAAAATGCGGATAAAGCCTGGATAGTGCTCTATACTTGTGCAGTCTATCGAGCTGTTCATTTAGAGCTTGTCTCCTCTTTGTCAACTGATGCATTTTTGCTGTCTTTGCGACGTTTCATCGCAAGAAGAAGCAGACCTAGAATAATCTATTCTGATAATGGCACCAATTTCAAAGGTGCCAATAATGATCTGTCAAAGATTGATTGGGAAAAATTGACTCGTTTCTGCGACCTGAAACGAATCATTTGGAAATCCAATCCTCCCTCAGCCGCCTGGTGGGGTGGCTGGTGGGAAAGGCTGATCCGTGTGATCAAAGAGCTTCTCCGACGAACACTTGGCAAAGCTGTCGTGACTTTTGAGGAACTGCAAACAATTTTGTGTGATTGTGAAAATATTATAAATTCTCGGCCTCTCACATATCAATCCGAAAATCCAGAGGATTTAGTTCCATTAACACCGAACATGTTTTTAGTGCAAAACTCTAGTTCTAGTGTCACGGACATTGATGAAGTTGACGCAACACAGTTTCGCAAACGGCTGCGATACAGAATTAAGCTCATGGAACAATTAAGAATGCGTTTTCGAACTGAATATCTCGGTCAACTTATTCAAAGGCGTCGTGAAATCGCCCAGTTACCCGACTTGAAGCTGGGTGAACTTGTGCTCATTGGGGACGATGTACAAAAGCGTCTCAATTGGCCGCTAGCAAAGATTGTGGACTTAATTCCTGGAAAAGATGGCAAAATTAGAACAGTTAAATTAAAAACTGAACATGGTGTTGTTATCAGACCCATACAACGAGTTTTTTCATTAGAATTACCTCTTACTAATTTTATCCCTCTCCTTTTCAGCTAGAAAACAGTAATCAAGGTGCTTTGATGGGGACAGATTCTTCAGACTTGTTGACAGAGTCTGAGCCAACTATTTATAGAACCAGGTTCGGTCGTGTGACCAAAATACCCCAGAGATTTGGAAAATAGAATTTAGTTTTGAGTAGCTAGTCAGCAACTCAAAAGGGGGGAGAGTGTTATCGATAAATATAATTTAGATATCATAAATTAATCAAAAATGAAGTAAAGTGCTTTTTCCATTCAATCAGTGAGATTTATTGCTATCATAATCCTTTTGTAAATTTCTAAGTAATATTTATTGATGTTCTAATAATTTTGTAAATCATTAAGTGTTGTTTATTGCTTTATATGCTTATCTTATGTTACGCAGCTGTGCCCAATGACGTCAGATACTCTTTCTGACGAAAGTGTAAACGGGAAATAATGTTTAGTATGCATTAAAGTTTTGATCATGTAACTTCTTTTTGTAATCTTTGAATCCGAGTTATTTTGTCGCTTAGAAGTGCCGTTAATTGCTATGATAACTACAGTTGTAGTTTTTTATGAATTTAAATTAAGTTATTAGAGATAACAGAAGACTAAACTTTACATGTGACATCATTTATGTGTAAAGAGACTATGTCACTAATTAAGCAATAAATTCGTCTTTCCCCTCACCCCCTCTAATTATTAAGTATATCCTGATTATCGAAAAGAGCTAGAGAATTGCCACTAAAAAAATCCGGGTAATAATCAGGTATCTTTTTGGATTTTTTTTTTTTTTTTTTTTTTTTGATTTTAAAATATTTAAGTCTACAGTTAAAAATATCTCTGAAAGATGACCATTGTCTGCCGTCGGAGCATTTTCCTGCAAATTTCGAAGCTTCCATAATCCTAAATTACAACGCAACAATCGATATGAAAATGTTTTTCCGTAATCGGTGTGCCTTTTCTATAAATATATTTTTTTTCCGCGGCTCACAATATATATATACAAATTGGGATCATTAGAACTTTTTCTACTATAAAATGTGATAAAGGATTAATTGTATATACTTTAATTTACCGAATTGTTTTCCTTAATTAATACATTTATTCTTCTTTAAATGCTACGTGAATATACATTTTACTTTTTACAAAATATCAGATACTTTTATTCTGAATTAAATATTAAATATTAAATTACTTATTAAATATTTCTTTTATTAGTGCAAATTTTAAAAGGACAGCAAAAAAAGACAGATCGACTAAAGAAACAGAAAGTTGAATCGAAATTTGTAATCGAAGGATTTATTACATTCAAACTCTTTCAAGTGTATTAAATTCTATGTTAATATTTTTATTTTTATTTTTCTTAGCTTAAAACACTTCTAAGATATTTCTATAGAGAATGTATAATAAAAATAAAGTGTTTTTTCTGTTAAAATATGCAACGTCCAACCAATGTAGATAATTATAATTGTTTACCATATAATAACATTCAATTAAAATCTGTAATAGCAATAGCATTTTTATTATTCTTATAATAAAATATTTTTCAAATTCGAAAAAAAAATTATAATGTCTTCCAAATTCGAAATAAAATTATAAAATAGAAAGAAATATATATAATATTTTACCATTAAATTTTAAATTATCACATACTTTATATCTTTTGGAATTTTTATAATATAGAAGTTTTTTTTTTTTAATTCTGATGTTTAATTATTGAAACCTTCAAATTTATTTTTTTCTCTTTAAAAATGGTATGATTTGACAAAAACTGAAATTTCAGAAGTTTTATGTATTAACTAGTAGATCTACAAGGCTTCACTCGTGTCAATAATAAGCGTCCACCCGGGAAAAATACATTAAAATGAAATAATACGGCAATGACAATAACTGAGATTGGTGCATTACCGTCCACGAATCGTTAAAAAGACCAAAATAAGAAATATAAGTAAAATAGTTTTAATTGCGTCTACTATTAACTATACCATAATAATGTATATTCCAAACAAATGTCATAACATATATTAATGTACAATTATTTGCTTAAAAAGCGTCATTTAAATTTAAAAAAAAACATTAAAAATATTAAAATTTTACATGTTTCGACAATTTCATTGAGACATCTTCAGAATATATATATATATATATATATATATATATATATATAACTAGAAACACAATGCCAATTGTGACATTATACTGATGATGGCAATGACCTAACCCATAAATTTTGCCTTTACTAAAAATTTTTTAACTTATGATCATCATACAATTTCGTTTTTCTCACTGTCGAATAGAAAAAGCTTCTGTCAAATGATATTTATTTGGAAATTGTATCTCATTTTTTTTTCATGTGAATGGATTTTAAAGTAATTTTTAATCATGGATATTTTTGATTTGCATGCAGCCAGGGATAAGATTTCCGCATTTTTTCTCACCAGTATTTTGTTAGAGTAAATGATATTTCATTTAATCGGGACACTCTCTTGATTTAACAGAACAACATTTTCTTTAAAAGATACCGGTGTGCAAAAACATGGAAATCTCATCCCTACATGCAGCCCAATTACGAAAGATATACCTGTTTGCTCGTAATGCAATATTATAAAGTAAAGACATTGATGAACTATGAGTAACTCTAGCATCATATGGTTGGTGGCAACAACCTAACCCAACCATAAATTTAACTTTTACTGCAATTTGAACTTTAAACATCGCACATTAGATTAATCTAAAATCTAATAGAATACAAAAAGTACTTTCAGTAATATTTTTTTGAAAATCTTATCTCAATTTACGGATTGTTTATCCATTTTAAATTAATTTTCAATCACGGATATATTTTTAAATATACCTGTAACTCAATTCAGAAAGATATATCCGTTTGCTATTAATGCAATATTATGAAGAAAAGACATATCTATGAGTAACGCCTAGCACCATATTGTTGGTGGCAACAACCTAACCGTACCATAAATTACGCTTTTACTGCAATTTGATCTCTAAACATCATGCATCCCGTTATTTCAATGTCTAACAGAAAAGTCTGTCAGTCATGAAATTTTGTTTAAAAAAGAAAAAAAGCTTACCCTAAAAAATAGTAGCTATAATTTCTATTTAATATAAATCTTACAAAAATCGTATTTTATATAACCGTATTCGATACAAATCGTAGAATGTTATCACTGCATTTCAGGTATTAAAACATTTATCTAAATGATATAATTAAAGATTACAAAGAAATAGGGAATAAATTGTAGCATCCAGTTTTTAGAGCCAGTTTGAAATTATATTGACGACATTGACGTCATATCTAGCAAACGATTTTTTTTTTTTTTTTTACTATTATCATTTTCCTTAATTGATTCTTGATATTGAAACAACTTCATTAAAAGAGATTTTTTTAGATTCAACTAAAGTACTTCTAAGGTCATTTTAAAACATGCTTAGTTAAAGTTTTTACATAAATATATGAAAAATGTGCATTTTCTGAATAGAATGATGTCGATTTCAAAAATGTAAAAATATAGCGGTCGAGTCTGAATTTTTATTGGCTAATAAAACAAAGTACTCGAGTTATCAATTTTTTAAAATTATTGAGCAGTTTTTTAGATGTGTGGCAACAGAAAAGAAGCTATTGAATTTGAAAATTTAAAATGAGATATTTCTATAATGTTAAATTATGAAAGATGATAGAAAAAAGGGATAAGTATTGGTCTGATGATTTTTTAAAGTAGACAGGGATCTTTTCCAAGTTCTAAAACGTATATACAGCAAGTTTCGTGCAAATCCGTGTAAAATTGAAGATTTGTATGAAGGACATACACACAGAGAACGGCTTTTATATATATATAGATATATATTTTATGTCTTCGATCATTTTTTCTTTATATTTAACGACTTCTGGCGATAGTTTGTGACACTTTCCAACACATTTGACAGCATTTAGGGCTTTGGTTTGTTTGTCACCTACCGTCTGGCCGTGCTCTGCCACCTGTAAATAAATTCGGATTGCTATATAATTAATATATGCTGTTTAGATTTATTATAAAACGTTTTCTATTGAAACGGAACGATGCAATGTCTGTAGTTCGATTACAGGAAACACAAGAGTTTCCCGTGCCATAAAGGTGTAAGGATGGAAATGTTTTCAGAGCATTTTAATGTTGTTACACTATTCCAAACATACTCAAATAAGTGTGGTTTTCAGGGGTGCGCTGAAAGATATTATTTCTTGGGCAATATGGAGCCTAAAGCAATTACAGTGTCATACAAAATAATTCATTTACATTATACTCTATTAGAAAATCCTCTGTATTGTATATTGTTTATGTTACCGTATTGCAAACATAATGAAATTGTTATACATTACTCTGTAAGAAGATGATGGATGTCAAATATTATCTGCACAGACCGTTGGCAGACAAGTGGACACAAAAATAATACGGCTAACCTACTGTCAGCGAGTAATAACTACTGGTTGTGCATATTCATTTGTGATATACGCTTGTAACTATATGATTGCATATTGCGTTAGAACGTATAAATCCCACAGATAATTAAAGAGCTGCGGAAAAAAATGTCCGTATTAGTTTTTATGGTTGTGAATTGCTTAAGAGTGATTTTAAAATGTGATATGCAAATTCCTACTAAACTATTGTTTGTATATTAAGAAATGTTCTTATAATATAGGTAAATTCATATACACGGTCACACACACACAAAAAAAAAATAGATATTTTGGCAACTATAGATGGTTAAATACTGAAAAAAATGTTTTAGTTGTATTATGCATTTATTTACATGATTAAAATTTTAATTAACTAGGGGGCTCGGCCCCCTACGAGCTATGCTCGCCAACCCCCGTCTAGACACCGCAGACTCGCGGTGTCTAGACGGGGCACGCTAATTTGATCGCTAATTTGATTATGCACGCTAATTTGATCGGCTTTAAAAAGATTTCGAAAGATTGAATTATATTTTAAAAAACAGTGGCGATCTCCCTAGAAACGGATTTCTATTCATTTCTCTTTCATTGGGGAATTTTAACGCCAAATCCGCTGCGGTACTACTTGATTATCCCGTCGACCAATTTCGCCAAATTATATAAATCGCCAAACCACTCGCCAGATTACACAAATTGACATAATTTTTATTTTAAATAACGAAAGATCAAATAAATTAGTACAACATTAATAAAAATACAAATAAAACGTTCAAATAAAAATAATTTGATGACGTAGACACGTGTAACAACATTTCAAAATAAGCTAACATAAAAGGGATTAAGTAACCAGTCTTTGTCTCCTGGTATTTTTTAACAAAGTGAAAAGAAAGTTCTTTTAAATGAGACATTTTAAATTAATCGTTTTTAATCTGACGTAATTTTGACAAAGCTATTCTTTCTCTTTTAAATATGCACGTGAAAATACTTTTGTTAGAAATGAAATATTATTTGCGCTTTCCTAACAAAAATAGTTGAAAAGATCCTCTCAAAATATCAAATACATGTCTAGCTCAATTTTTAAATTTAAACTGTTTTGCAATATTTTGCATTCATTTTATGTAATAACTGTAATGTGACGTAAATATGACGTAATTTCTCCTATTTCAGACTTCTAACGCATGTTAATGAATTTATTATTTTACAATATCCTTTCTCTTTTAAAATTCACGTGTATACTTTTTATGACGTAATTTTTAATAAGTTCCTGCTTTTTGTACATAATTATTTAATTTTAATTTGAAAGGTTTTTTTTCTGTTTATAATAGTCACGAGTAAATAAATTTTTAATTTGAAGCAAACATTATTTTTTCCGTTGTTTATGCAGTTGGCATCAGGTTAAATTAGTACAATTTTCTAAAATAAGTAAAAAATATCTCTCGAAATGCTGAAAATTTGAATTTAAAATAGAATGAAACCTCGAAAAATGAGTCAAATGAAAAAAAGAAATGAATTCTGCACACCGGGAAATTTTAACGTGTAAAATGATCTAAAAATTATTAAATTCCGATGTATAGTTTTTGCTCCTATAAAACTTTTTTAGTGGAACGATTTTGTCCAACTTTAGCATTAAATATCTCTTAAAATAATTCTTCGATTTGAAAAATGTCTGCACCAGCGTGTTTATCAAACATTTCTGTATAATACTACCGATTTTCATATTTTTGTATGCATTATTTTTCTTAATATTAACGAAGAAATACCTCCGGTCACAAAAAATTCAAAACCGGCGGCGGCGGTGACAGCGGTAGTTACTTTTTTTTAGAATAGAGAGATATGTAGCGTATTTAAAAAGTATATATACTATTAAGAACTGTATAAACAATTTATGAGGAATTCCGTCTTTTGATAGAAATTTACATCGGTCAATTTTTAACTGTGTTATGCAATTTTTCCATCAACTAAATTTTAGCATACAATGTAGTATCTATAAAAATCTGTAAATCATATAAAGGGTTGCACAAATAATTCGAAAAAAATTCTGCCTGCGACCAGTAATTGCTAAAAGTTGCTTTTAAAAGTGTTATATGTTTTCAAAACATTTAGATTCAGTTACCTTATTTAATGGAGAATTTGCGTTACAGTATTCTCGATTTATTGGAAAATGTCTTCTGATCTAAGTCTGGATTATGATTAAGTATGCTTTTTATTCTCATAAGATGATTAAGAATTTTGTGAATGCTTATCAAACCTCCATTTTAACAGCTTCCAATGATGTTGAAAAGAGTTTATGCTTTCGGTTGTCTGTCCGTCTATACACGCTTTAACGCACGTAAATATAATAGGATTTTCATGCAATTAAAATATGTTGATGATGCTTACCATGGCATGTTCGGTACTGTATTTGAAGTGCGCAGCACTAATAGTTCCTTTACTGAAACACTCAAAAGAATTCCATCACATTATAGTATATGGATATAAATCGTTTTCAGGGTATTTTAATGGCATTACGCTATTTCAAATATATTGGTCCGGATATAAATAACTGAATTTCATTACATGATGATTACATTAGAATAGGGCATTCATAGCATTTGTAGTTGATTTACAGGGACACACAAAATAAATCGGTTACAGCACTGCCGTTGAACAATAATTGCTGGAAGTGTGTTTTCAATTTCGGTATGCGCTTTTAAATTTAACTAATAATTTGCTGGTTGCATATAAATTCTATACTCTATATACTGGGCTGCATAAAATAATTCACTTACCATTCTCCTTATTAGAGGCAATTGCTGAAGGGGAATTTTCAACTCATGTATTTATTTCCAAAATGAACTAAATTTGTCCATGCATGAACTTAATATATACAAATGTATATATATACAGGGAACTCAAAGAATTTAGATAATAATCCGATTGTAGATGGGAACATCTGAAATTAGGTTTTAATGTTCTATGCGTTTCCATTTGTTTGAATTAGTCATACTATTTTATCTTAATTAACGGTAGAGTGTTATTACATTTTCCTGATTGTTTTGGAAAGTATTTCATAACGTATGTTTGACGCATGATTTTTCTTTCTTTTTACTTTCTTCTATCTTTACAAGAAGAAAGTATTGGATTCGTGAAAAATTTCGACTTCCGGTTTTCGACGGATTTATACATTTTAGAATGCCCAGAACATGATTTGATGTTTTTTAGAAAATGTCTGTCTGTGAGTCTGTATGTCACTCTGTCACTCTGTGAGTCTGTATGTGACAAAAATTTTGTGGGCGCTCTATCTCAAGAACTAATGCACGGAATTTCACAAAACATCATATTTAGTTAGACCTTGATATAAACTGGATAAGATTAGTTTTTGGTGAAAATCTCCAGACAGGTGTCGCTGCTATGCGGCAATTTTCACGATTTCTGCAATACTTATATCTAAAGAACTACTGCACGGATTTTTATAAAACTTCAGATTCAGTTAGTCCAGGATACAGTTTGCTGCTGAGTACTTTTTTGTGAAAATCGCCCAACAGGTGGCGCTGCTATGCTGCATTATTCATGATTATCGCAATAGCTCTAACTCAAGAAAAAATGTACGAAATTTCATCAAACTTCAGATTTAGTTAGTCACTGATATAAATTAGTACTGTTTAATTTTTGATGTAAATTGCCCAACAGGTGGCGCTGCAGTGCTGCATTTTCACGATTTCCGCAAGAGCTGCATCCCAAGAACTATTGCACGGATTTTCATCAAACTTCAGATTTAGTTAGTCCTTGACATGAAATGACGTATAAATTAGTGCTGTTTAATTTTTGGTGTAAATCGCTCAACAGGTGGTGCTGCTATGCTGTATTTTTGCAATTTCCGCAATAGCTTTATCTCAAGAACTAACGCTTAGATTTTCAACAAACTTCAGATTCAGGTATACTTAGATATCATTTAGTGCGGGTTTTTTTGTGTAAATCGCTCAACAGGTGGCGCTGCTATGCTACATTTTTCAGAATTTCAGCTATAGTTCTATCTCAAGAACTAATGCACGAATTTTCATCCAACTTCAAATTCAGATATACTTTGATATGAATTGGTGCTGAATTCATGTAATTTCTTGTACTATTTAATTGACGTGATTTATATACAAGAAAGTTTTGTGATGGCCACAACATACTAGTTTGTATTTATTGTTAATAACGTTGATATTTACCTTTTTACTTCTATTTAATGTCATTTATATTTAAATGTATGGGATTTATTTTTATTTACGTAAGCGCTAAGAACAATTCACGTTAATTTACTTGTCTTGAAAAATCACATTTAGTTAAACTTTTTTTTTTTTTTTTTTTTTTTTTTTTTTTTTTTTTTTTTTTTTTTTGACCTCGATCCAAAAAAGCATTACTAATCGTCAAATTAAATATTTATATAAAAAAAAAATGAATATTTAAAGTGCTTTTGTTACACAAATTAATGACATGAAACTCAATAATTAAGTCTTAAATGATGCGTGTGTTGACGCCTGCATTCTTATGTTTTACATTTCGCGTATGCATAATTTAAAAGTTCTTTCCCATTCCAGTTACGCGTAAGTGATACTAAAAATAAAAACTTAGCGTAGCTTTCAAAACTATGAATATGCATCTTGTAAGTGGAATTTCAGATAGAAAAATATGCGAACAGCGAAAAGTAATTATATTTCTTTTGAAAAAGTATTCGCTTCATAAAATACCTTTCTTCGCTTTTTATTTTATTTGCGAAAATTCCCAAATGAAAAAATGCTTTCTGTAGGAAGTAAATACTCTAGGATTTAGGTGAGTTACATTAACGCATGTAAAGTTAATACCCTTCTTGCATATTTTATCCCTTTAAAAATTTCTTTAGCTTACGAACATTAATAGTTTTGTTTATGTTTTTTACTGTATTGTATGTTTATTTTACATACAAATTAATGGGATTTGAATTTCAGCCTTATTTAAACTTTTTCATCCTTTACCTTTAATATATTTTTAATAACACATAGTTTTAAAGTGATTTTTAATTATGTTTTATTTTCTCTAAACTTTTGAAAGGAGATTTTTTTTTTTTTTTAATCTTTATTCTTATGTTTTCAAACATTAACTTTAAATTGTCAGTAAAAGACAAGATTAACTATTTTTTTAATGCTAATTTAAATTAAAAAAAATAAGTAAAGTTTATACGAAATTTATTTATTTATCATTATCATATATTATCATAGCTGTTGAACATGAGAAAATGACCACAATCGGTAAAGCATAAGTTCATTTTTAGTATGCTAAATAATAAAGTAGAATGAAAATATTAAGCTCCAAAATGTAAGATATTACTTATTGATCAATCAATTTTAAACATGTTTAAGTCTTTGAGATTATAAATATTTATTTTGTATGTTTTTTATTTTTATTTCCTACAAAAATTATCGCTTCAACGTCTGGCTTACAAGTTAGTCAAGTTAATTTTTCGGATTTCAAAGTGTATACAATTGTTAGTTGAATCAAAGGTTTATTACTCGCATTATTTAAATTATTTTTCTGTTTTAATATTATTTAAGAAATTCAATTAGTTTACGACGTGAATGTTGGTACGTCAATCAATAATTAAGATGTGACAAAATACTCCACCTTATATTTTTGCTCTATGCCTCAAAGTAATATTGTTATAAAATCTGTTTTTTGGTGAAAGATTTAGCGTAAAATGAAAAAAAGAAAAAATTCAGAAATGAATTATGTTTTAATATTATTTTTGAAATTCAATTAATTTACGACGTGAAGGTTGGTTCGACATTGAATAACTAATATGTGACAAAATACTCCACCTTATATTTTTGTTCTATGCCTCAAAGTACTATTCTTATAAAATTGCTTTTTTGTGAAATTTTTAACAGAAAATGAATATAAATAATTCATAAATAAACACAGAATGTTTATAAGAATATTGTTAAAGTCGGAGCATAAATAAATTTTATGTTATGGGAATTTTACCTGCCTGAATTAAAAATTTAGCATTGGGTTATATATATATTTTTTTCATTATTATTTTTCATTTCGTCTATTAAAAAGATACTGGTATATGGCTATTGGTTTTAGCAATGCTTAAATTTTCTGTTTGTATTTAGAACATCAAATTTTTGTTTTTGTCACTAATTTTAATCCCTGCGATTTGAAACTAATTTTTTTAGAATATTATTCAAAGCGACATGTCAAAATAATATTTAAGGCATCGTTCTTTAAACAACAATTACCTTCAATAAAGAAGATTTTATTTTAAATGTTTTCTTTAAAAGTTTAAAATTTTATATGAATCATTTTATAACGTATTGTTATAGCCGATTGTATGGTTTTTATTATTTATTAGAAAACAGATTATAATAGAGGTGTAATAGTATAAAAAGTAATTTGCAGTTGCGATAATCCTTGATAAGTCAGAATATATGAAAAAGCCATTTTTTATAATATCGAAATTTAACTATTATTTTTTTAAATGTATATATTAAATAATAGCCTCGAATTTTGCAACTGTAAAGTAATAATAATTTATATTATAAATAAAGTTTAGATTTTATAATTTTGGGTGGATTAATATGTAAAATATATTTATTAATTTTTAAGATAAATGCAGACGATAACATTAAAAAAAATTAAAAATTAAACTCTATAAAAAGTGTAATGCATTTGATTAGGATTGCAAAGCATCAATTACAAATTTAAAGTTACACTTAGAATTTTCAATTTTCGTCTGAGTGAGTCAGCATTTTACTTTTTTTATGTAACATATGTTTTATATATATATATGTATTATTCGTTATTCTTTATGAAGATTTCAATTATTCCCAACTTCTCTCTCTCTCTCTCTCTCTCTCTATATATATATATATATATACATACATATATATATATATATATATTTCATTTAAATAGCAGTGTATACGCATTATGGATTTTTAGAGGTTTATAAATTATCTATTTATAACATAATAATTATATTTGCATAATAATGAATATATTTTCATCCTTTAGATGTATAAATATAATTTATGCCCTTTCAGTTTTTCTTTTTAAGAAACACAATTTACTCATTTAACGTGCCCCATTTTTTTCTTAATTAACGTTCAATAACTAAATAAATATTGATTTAGTATTTTCACTAACTTTTTTACAATGAAATACCTCATGAAACGCATATTTTGAGCTTTATAATTCGTAGACTATTCTACAAAAAGGAATGCTTTTCCAAATATGAAGTATCATCAAGCAAATCTAAAACTCTATTTGCGAATCAACAAAATTCATATTACTGGATATTAAACTTGAAATTACCCTGCGTATTCTAATGTCTTTGAAACAATACTTTAAAATTTAAGAAAAGAAAGGTTTTAATATCATTAAATTGAAAATATTAAAAATGTTCAACTAAACATTTTGCAAAACATCATGAATTCCAATTCGTCATTTATTTTTCCTGTTAACATCTTCAAAATTTTAATGGAACCACTACTACTTAAATATTTTCTTGTGTCTGTGATCTCATTATTTGTTTAATAATTATATATTTCTTATTATTAAGTTTAATGAGTGCAGAAAAGTTAAATAAACCTTTCTAACACAATTTCAAGAATTTGCATTCATAGCATGCTCTTATAAAATACATTGTAAATAGTAGTTTATTAAAACGGATGAATAAAGTTTTAGTATTTAACCACAATATTTTGAAGAAAGTTTTTATTTTTGGTTTATATTAACATAAATTTTGAATTCATTAAATCTCAAAAATCAAATTTGAATGTTCATTATATGTTATTAATATAACTGTTGAATTCTTAAGACATGTAAATAATTATTATAAAATTGGATGTTTTATTATTCCAGGCCCTTTTTGAGTCCACTTATATTAAACTTCCCATTTTTGTTCCCATTAGGTACACAATATACCCATACTACCATGAATAATCTACGTATGGTTAAATTCGATGGGTATATGTGTTCATTCTACAAGAAGATGTGTTGAAACTTCTATAGAATGTTGATGTAGGAAACATTTTTTAATCTTTGTCTGTAGAGACTTGAATACTGTAATACGTAAGACTAAAAAAAACGATAAATATGGCGTTGACACAGGTTAATCTTTTGTAGGAAATAACAGTATGACGCGTGGTTATTACTTGCGATGTTGGCTTCTCGTTTGTGCAAACTTCTCTTCATGAAATTTCGGTATGAGGTATAAAGAGGCCGAACTGGAAATATTTCTTATTCTATCGATATCGATCTATGTGGCAGTGTTTGATAAAACTGTAGTTAAAATTGCTTAATCAAATCACTCATCTGCTTCTCTCGCATCTAATAATATTTAAGCACAAGTTTTCTTTGCAACTTCGGGACTGGTCTGTGATCTCAGTCAGCCAGATAGCAGAAGAAATAATAACAACTGATGTTAATCATAATAATAACTGATGTTAATCAGATATGTACACTCGTGGAAAAGAAAAAGGTAAACTCCCCATACTAACTCTGTAAAAAATTATTGTGGATAAAAGTTACTGGTACAAAATGATTTTAAATAAAGCCTACTTTTAAATGATGTATATAAAATATGCTTAAGAGGACATCTACAAATAAAAACGAATCCAAACATTGTTTTTGTGAATAGCAATAGCCACGTTTGACAACATAAATTGATTCTAAACCATTCAATTAGACTAAATCCAAATGTTCATTAAATTCCTACTATTAGTTTCCGAGAAATTAATTATTTTAAAATGAACACTTTTTAGGATATGCATCCAAATTGAAGTTCGGTACTCGATTGTCGAAATGCTACAGAATGGTTATGTCGCTTCTATTAATGTATAATGTATCGTATCTATAATGTATTGTAATGTATCCTTTGCAATATTGGAATCTAACTCGTTTCATTCATATCGACTATTGCCAGACCAAGTGATTCATTATAATGAGTAAAATAGATTTTTTTTTTTCAAATTATGCTTTTTTGGACATCATAGACAGCACTAAACCGTCATCTTGACGTTTTTTGCTGATAAATAGAGAACTATTTGGAAGAAATGTTTGAAAGTGAGAATTTGCATAAAGCAGGACATAATAAACATAAATCTGTCAAAAAAAATGTGGATTGCAATTCATTTTGTTTTCAAATATAAATTTCATAATACATATTATAAAAATTTGTAAAACTAAAAATTAAATGTATTTATATTCACGTTTTTTAGTATTACAATCAAGCAGAAAAATCATCACATTAGAATGGTAATTTCAGGAGATATAAATAAAAATATGAAAATGTAATATTGGAAGCTCTAAACTCTGAATGTTTATAACTTAAAAACTTATTATCCAAATGACCTGAAATTCCATTTCTAGGCATAATTTGAATATAGGATTTAAAATATCTTATTAAAATAGTATGAGGCCATTGAAAAAAAAAAAAAAAAAAAAAGTTTGGTCTTGTTATGATTTGTCGATGTCCCCTAAGTAAATTTTACATACATCATTTAAAAGTACATTTTTTCCCCGATCATTTGGCACCTGTAATTTTAATCTATTATCAATAGTTGCAAAGGGAGTGTTTGATTTTTTTTTTTTTTTTTTTTTTTTTTTTTTTTCAACGACTGTACTTTTTATGGAATATTCGTTAATTTACAAAATATTTTTTTATTCGTTTGTTGTATTCATAAGAAATATCACTTCCGTAAGTTCAAAACAATTAGAGTCTTATTGATTCATAATTTCTTTCTTTTATCAATTTTATTTATTTTTTTAAGAATCGTTCATCGAAAATCCTAATAATTTTAAAATCCTGAGCGAATGGAAATTATTCGTGGAATTTTATAATACTTCATTTGAACTCAAATTTCTTTTTACATTATGTAAGAAAAAAAATTACTGTTACAAAGTTAAGGATAACAATTTCTATGCCTTTCCACTTTTAACTTATACGGAATACGTCTGAAGTAACGCTCTACTTTTGAATTATTTTAGTAGAAGATAACCTACAAAACGTTGTCCGGGTCCGTTATAAAACATCATGCATTGCGTAAAAGGTCTGAAAATCACAATAATAATCGCATAAAGAGAAAAAAAATTACTAAATTGGGCTAGAAGATTCAAACTGCATTCCTTTTACTAATGTGGATTAATCGAAGGAAATCGAGAAAACACACTAAAAATAACATAAAAAATCACGAAAACTACAAAAATTGCTGTACAAAATCCGAATAAACTTCATTGATAAAAGAGCAGAATTTACTATATTATAGGTAAAAACTTAATTGTCAAAAAATCGCAGCGGATCACAAGGAAATATAAAACTCGCTATAAAAATCGCAAAAATTTCAAAAATCACGAAAGTCAAAATCTATATATATATATATTACGCTATCGTACGTGGCACAGAAATCGAGATTATTTGTTAATTGTTTAATGGCAACGCCCGAATACAACGCTTATCATTGGTTATTGTGTGAAAGTCCTTTGGCAGGATTGAGGCGGAGGTAAATTCTGTTTTGTTTATTTACGTTTTTATGTTTCCCTTTATCCATAGATAGAATTTCACAATATCGTTAGAAATGCCCGTAAAAGATCTCAGCGAATGCTTGAAAGTGAAGAAGAAGTCGCATAAGAAGAGAAAATCGAAAGAGATTTGATCAAGAGCGCCGTCAATCACAGAGCATAAGCGTTCGCCAAAATAGGCTTAATAACCGTCGCATAGGCGAACTCGTTGCTTCTGAAATCCAAATTACTGATTTCAACGTTCCAGAGCATAACTGTGGGGAGCATAAACATCTATTTGGTTTCTAATGAAACTGACGCGAAAAAAAAAAGAAAAGAAAAGATTACGCTCCGATAGGGAACCTTCATTTACAAAGTTGTCCGTGTAGCATTTGTGGCGTAGACGTTTAACGCCTAAGTTTTCTGTACGAACGTACTCTGGTTCGAAACTTGATAGGGCTAAGTTGAAATTTGAGTTAGTATAATTTTGCTATTTTAAGGATTTCATTCTTCTTTTAAGGATATCTAAAGTGAAAAAGTGGCCATAAAGAAATTAATACATACAGTAAATATTGTTAATTTTAAGACAATTGAATTATTAAAATAAAAAAACTGCAAATAAATGAATCGAAATATTAAAAAAAATACTACCTTTTATAAATATCATTGTTCAACGTAATTAATTAAAAGAAATTTTGTATTTTTTTTTTTTTTTTTTTTTTTTTTTTTTTTATATACAATTTTAAGGGTTTCTAATTATTTTTATTTATAAATCAATTGAATTATTTGAGAAAAAAATTACGCATAAATTAATCGAATAATAATAATAAAATTACATTTTACATTGTCCAGTCGATTTAATTAAAAAATTTTTGTTATATGTATATATATATATTTTGCAGTTTTAGGGTGTTTTTATCCATACAAATAAAATCATTTCTTTCACTTATAAAAACCCTCGCTAATGGCGCAGTTTGTGTTTTGTATTTTTGTGTGTGTGTGTGTGTGTGGGGGTGAAACCTGGTTTTTTTTTTTCAGTTTATTGCATGACTCCGTCATAAACAGGCTCTACTCTATTAGAAAATAAATTTGATAGGTAAAAACTTTTTTAAAAATCCATATAGTAGTATTTGCTTGCAATTTTATAATTTCTTTTTCAGTATTACAGTTTATGGTGCATTTGTAATTACTTTTTCATCTACAAATTTGAAATAAAAATTTAAAATATTGAAATCATAATTAAATTTTAATTGAATTCACCAATTAATTTTGAATAAAAGAGTTTAAAGTGCGAGACAAATAAAAATTCAAATCCTTAACCACTGACTATACAAAACTTTCCAACTGAACAAAAGCCGGGTCCTGGTAATTTGCACCGTCTCTAGCCTTTCACCCCCACCCCTCTGTACCGACCTGTTATACAGATTTCAGGCTTATTTAAAAATATTATTACGGGCCCGGGCAACGCCGGGCGGGGCAGCTAGTTTACTATATTTGGATAAAAGTTTCAAATATCATTCCTTTGAAGAAATTCAGGCCGTCAAACGCTGAAAAATGCTAAAAAATCGCGATAGAAAGCGGTTAATTAGCAAAAATCGCACAGCAGAAAAAAATATTTTAGGCTTAAAATTTGCCGAATAATAATTTGAAGTACTTTTCTGTATCTCAAAAATTCACCGCGAAAAAAAAAAAAAAAAAAAAAAAAGCTAAGAAACTGTATTAAAAATCGCTACAGTTCAAAAATAGCATAGCAGAACATTTATCATAATAGGCTAAAGATTTGAAACCCAATTCCTATTATGCTGGAAGTTTTAATGAGTTTTGCAAGTTTGAAGGCTGGAAGTTAGAAAGACTAGAAGCATTGTTGCAGAATCCCTTTATAAAAGTCAAAAAATCATTGTGAAAGCCGGAAAATCGCATTAAAATGGCAAAATGTTAAAAAATGGCCAGGGGAAATTTCGCTATTAAGGGATAGGACATTTCAATCGAAAAAATTCTATATTAGGCAAAAAGTTCGCAATAGATATCAGTTTCAAAGTGTCAAAAAATCGCCACGAAGCTCGAGGAATAGCTAAAAAACACATGGAAAATTGCATTAAAAAACGCTAAATAAGACTAAATGTTAGAAACCGAAATCCTGTTTCCAATGTTTAAAAAAATGCCGCAGAACTCGAAAGGTTAAAAATCACGGAAGACAAAATTTATTATAGTAGAATAAAAAAGTGATACTAAATTCATTTTCCAAATTTCAAAAAATCGCCTTGGGACTCGGAAAAACGCTAAAAACAGAATCGAAATATGCATTAAAATTTGTTGAATATTAAAAAATATTGGCGAAATGTATTGCACAAAATAACACTGTAATCAGAAATCTTTCAAGAACAACAAAAATGGAACGTAAAAAATCCCGAAAAAACAATAACAAACGCATTAAAGTTCGCGTAAAATCAAAAATCATTGATGGCAAAATTTACTATAAAAGTTTGAAACTGATTTTATTTTCCGAATGTGAAAAATTCGCCGTGGGACTCGAAAAAACTCTAAAAATAACATTGAAAAATGCATTACCAATCGCTTAAAATTCAAAAATCGCAGGAGACAAAATTTACATTATTGGAGTAAAACAACGATACAAAGCGCAAATAATCTCTAATATCACACTAAAAATCGCTAAAATTAAAAATTCGTAGGCGACAAAATCTACTACATTAAGAAAAACTGCTGAAACCAAATTCCTTTTACCAATGTCAAAAAAATCGCCGTAGCATTCATACAATCGCTGAAAATTGCATTGAAAATCGCATTAAAAATCACTAAATATTCAAAAATTGCAGGGGTCAAAATTTATATAATGAAGTAAAACATTGTAATAGGAAATCTTTTATGAATTACAAAATGGCAATGCCGAACATAAAAAGTGTAAAAAAAAAATGCGTTGAAAAATGCATTAAAAATTACTTTGAAAGATAATATTAAAATGTATTAGAAATCGCTAAAATTGAAAATTGTAAATGGCAAGAAATACTATATTAGGATAAAAGATTGAAATCAAATTTTATTTCTGTATGTCAAAAAATTGCCGTAGAACTCGAAAACCCTTAAAAATCCTATTGTAAAATGCATTAAAAATCGCTAAATTAAAATCTATGTATCTATCTATCTATCTATATATATCAGGGGTAAAAAGTTACTCTAATAGGGTAAAACATTGTAATCGGAAAAACATCATGAATTAAGTGATTAAATCGACGCTGAACACAAAAAACCTAAAAAAAATCCTTAAGAATTGCATTGAAAATCGCTAAAATTAAAAAATAGTAGATGAGGAAATTTACCATCTTAGGTTAAAAGTTTGAAAGCAAATTCCTTTTTCGAATGTTAAACCATAACTGTGAGGATCAATATGATGCTAAAAATCGCATTGAAAAATGCATTAAAATCGAATTGAAAAATGTATTAAAATCTCTAAATATCAAAGAATCGCAGAATTCAAAATTTACTCTAATGGGTGAAACATTGTAATCTGAAATCTTTTGTGAATGATAAAAAATCGACGGAGCACGTAAAAAATATTGAACAATCGCATCGAAAAAAGCATTAAAAACAGATAAAGATCATAATCGTAAATTTCGAAATTAACTATATTAAGCTAAAAGATTGAAACAAAATTTTATTTCCGAATATCAAAACCACTGTAGAAATAGAAAAAACGCTAAAAATGACATTGAAAAAATCATTAAAAATCGCTAAATATTGGAAAATCACAGGGGAAAAAACCCACTGCTACGGCCTAAAACATTATAATCGGAAATATTTCATAAATGACAAAAAAATTCGGAAAATCGCTAAAAATCGCATAGAAAATCGCATTAAACTCACATTAAAATATCACTTCAAAAATCTTAGTACACAAAACACTATTAGACTAACACTTTGAACTAAAGTTCCTTCTATCAAAGTCATAAAATAGTCTCAAAGTGTGAAAAAAACTCTAAGAATCGCATTAAAAAATTCGCTAAAAATTAAAAAATCGCTGTACGAATTCAGAATAAAATTTCTTGAAAAGAGAACAAAATTTACTATTTTGGGTTAAAAGATGAATCCGTATTCATTTCACTGATGTGGAAAAATCGTCTCGAAGCATAAAAAATGATAAAAATCGCATAAAAAATAAAATGAAAATAAATCTAAACAACAACAACAACAACAACAAAAGAAAACCTAAATCAGGCTTCGAGGTGCATACTACATATATAGAGGTATCTTCTTCCCAAATTTTGTAGTTCTACTACGTGCAGTGGTCTCTTTAGAACAATGTCCACACACACACTCACAAACTTCTTTCCTTATTATTATAGAAGAATTCCCTTTCCTGTTCAAGTAATTTGAGACATACTTAAGCTATTTCTAATAAGAAAATTTAGTAGAATAATGTTACAACTTTTTTCTTATCCATTTAAATAAAAGGTACCCACACATCCATTAGTAACAGCTATGAAAGTTTCTGCTTCCCTTTTTCGTGTAAGCCAAGAATGCGACACTGCTAAACTCTACGGAAAAATTGTGGAAATCTTGAGACCAATTTGTTAAATTCATTTGATTTTAGAAACAAATAAAGTTAATCCCAACAAAAAGTTTTCGGTAAAAAAAAGCGCCAAGTTCTCCTTAATGTTTCGGCCAAAAAAAGTAGTGATATCTGAATTTCGCAGAAGTTAAAAGCCAAACATCCCAAATCTTTCATTGAAAATGGCTTCCTGCGACTAGGCCGTTAATGCCTTCTACAGCATTTGAAAATTAATGATTAGAAATTACGCATTTATGAATTATTTAAATATTAAAAGTAATATTAAAATGCAAAGAGGCAAATTCACATAAAGACATTATAAGTAAAAGACTTCTGATAAATACCATTCAGTTACAACAAACATTATTTTTAATTGCACATCATTTAGTCCACTTGTGGTTTAATTGCATTTTGTACGATCTAAAGCTAAACTCATTAACGTAAAACACAAGAAATAAAACAAAATTTACTTACTTCAAATCTCACAATATGTTATATTATATTTTATTGTATAATATTAAAATCTTGTGCATTGACGAAAGAGATTTTATTCGTTTGAACATTTATTATAGTTTGTTTGCAGTCATTAAGAGGTATTCGATTTATAAACTGTTAAAAGCTGATACTAATTATGATTTAGCAATTAGGGATATTATCTTCTGAATACAAGTGTTTTGTTATTCTTAACTTCTAAGCATTTAAATAGACTGAAGTGGTATAAATGCATTTTTTAAATGTGTATTTTATTTCTGTACTTTGTGCCACAAAATGGCTAAAATAATCAAAAAATGTTGTTGGTATGTAGTTCATTTGTACATAACTTTAAAATTTGAAAAAACCATCTCGAAGGCATTAACGGCCAAGTCGCAGGAAGCCATTTTCAATGAAAGATTTGGGATGTTTGGCTTTTAACTTCTGCGAACTTCAGATATCACTACTTTTTTTGGCCGAAACATTAAGGAGAACATGGCGCTTTTTTTATCGAAAACTTTTCGTTGGGATATCACTACTTTTGTATGTTTTTTCGAGTTTGTTTTTCTAAACTATATTAATATATAAAAAAAACTTAAATTTCGGTACTTTTATGTTAGCCGGGAGCAAATCTCCACATTAGCATTTTGTTTTTTCGGCAATAGCAGTTTTCATTTTTCACATGTGAAAAATTAGAAACAGTGCTTTAATTTTTAATAAAATATTTTGGTTTATGTTATTATTTCTTATTTATTCATTTATTTATTTATATGTTAAATATTCTATTAAATAAAATGAGGGAAATTAATCTATTTTGAATGAAATGACTGAAAAGTTTATATTTTTAAATGAAATGAATGCAATATGAACAATGGAGTTGGCAGCAGTATTTGGCGATTTGCCACTTGCGCCCGGCTAACGTAAAAATACCTAAATTTATGTTATTGAGCTTTACAAATTTATACTTTATTTATTTTTAAATTAAAGTACTAGCCGCCTCTAGCAAGCAGTATTTACTCTATTAATTGCATGTTAAACATTGCATCATGTTACTGTTATTAATAATTTAATTTAATTGCCCATTCTTTCGCCAAGTCGGAAGCTTTTGATAGAGAAATCAAGAACTCTTTACGATCATGGAAGCACATCATATATTTTGTGCTGTTATGTATTTCATCTTTCGTGACAAATATCTCTTAACTCACTTATGCATGTTTCCTTATCAGTTACGATTCGTTCTCTAATGCGGAATTTTTTAATCCTATTAAAAAATCTTTTCTAGTTGGGATCACTGCCAATTGTTGTATTTTAACTGATACGATTGGGTACAAGTGAAATGGTTCTTATGAAATCCTTTGACAATATCTGCATTTACATTAAACCATATCGATGCTAATATCTTTTTGTTTCGCGTTAACCTTTTCAATAGACTCGATTACGGAAGAATCGAAGGGCTACGGGCCCACTGCCATGATCCATTTGAAAATCTATCATTCTTCTCATCTGATAGTATTGAAGAATTAGCCAATAATGTGCCATGGTTTTAAGATTTTAGCTAATTTTATTCGAAACCTGAAAAACTAAAATGCGAGGAACCGGATTATGGAAGATTCATTCTAACGTACATATCGATTATCAGGTTATATATTATAGAATTATAATAATCATAAGGAGAACTGGCAGTTTCTGTGCTTTAATAGTTGCCGTAAATTCTCTTTATATAATACAGAAGTTTTAGAAGAGAAAATATTAACAACATAGTCACAGTAAGTGTAATAACAGTACAATATAATAACAATAGCAGAGGTTTTGTGCAGTGACGAAACTATTGGCACTTTGGAAATATTCGTACGTTATACAATATAACTATTCAGATGATATGCGGAAAAATATAAATAGATGGCTCGCACTAATAATTAACGCATTGAAAAATAGCCACTAGCGTCAAATACTCGCAAAGCTTGGCGACATTTAGCGAAGTGTCGCCAAACTTGGTAATATATCATGTCAGTTTTCAAATTTGGCGACAAACATGTTTTCTTTATTCTGACATCATAATGATGCATATGTATTATGTATTATACACATACCTATAATATGTATGATGCAAATGTATTACGTATTACATGCATATGTATTATTACGTATTATATATATGATGCATATGCATAAAGTTCATAACATCACTAAAGCGCACTTAACGGAATAGTGTTCCATAAATAGTACGGATATTTGCCAGATTGACCAGAGTGCTATTGAGATTGATTCCGACATTTATAATACACCGGGAGGCGTCTGCACACACCATCACCTCATCGAGTTTACACCTGAAATTTTAGGATTAGTTAAAACTAGATTAGCATATTAATATGCAACTTGCCTGTTAAGTCATATCTTGGTAGAAACCACCTGAAGACCTAATTTTAGTGGTTGACTGATAGGTTTACTATTGTATTTTCCTGCATCCAAAAGTATGGTAACATGGAGGAATGGGTGCAGGAAAACACAATGGAAAATCCACCAATTAACTGGTAATATCGCGTCTGTAGACGGTTTCCACAAAGATATGGCTTGGCAGGCGAGTTACATTTTAATTCGCTAATCGATTTTTAACTAATCCTAAAATTTCGGCCGTCAACTCGATGGGGTGATGATCTGTGCAGACGCCTCCCGGTCTTTAATAAAATTTGTTTTAAGGATGTAAAAGATAGTAAGATGAACAGATAAACTGAAAGATTTGCCTTATTAAGATTTTTGTAAAAGCGTATAAAAATTCATTCAGCTTGAAATCATGTAACAGCTTTATAACTCAGGCTAATTTTCTGTAATCGGGTTTTGGCGACCAGCTTTTCTTATCTTTAACTATAATCTTTCTTTTACAGGTTTAAACTTAACAATAAATTAACAGTAAGTAGGCTAATAATACAATATAATAACATTAGCAGCGGACTTCGGACACCGAATCTGTCGCACATCGTTAAAGACAGTTTATTAGTTAGACATTTCATTTAATTAAAAGGAGATTTTTAAACTTTCATATATAATTAGCATATTTTTCCACTATAGGGAACTTGGCATTTAAAAAAAATCTTGGCGCAATTCGGACTTCAGCAACTGAGATATGTTGCCAAATGATATAAACAACTACGAAAACAAATCTGGTGAACTTTTATGCTATTTACATATGTATTTATATGCATGTAAACATTTTATTTATACATGTATAAAATATTGTTTTTTATCTACAAATTATTTATGTTGGTATATAAAAATAAATAAACGGGTTCCTTAGATTAAATAAATTGTATACATATGGAAAAAATTGCTTGTGTATATGACACAGTAAATAGGTTTTCTTAAGTACGTTATTATCAAATTTATTTTCTCGTCAAGGCTATTTTCTCTATTTCGCCAAGGCTACTATATCGCAAATGTACCGTATTGCGGTTATATTTTGTTAAATGTTTTATTGTTTTAATATCGTAAATATATCATAACCTATACTGATTAAAATTTTTAGGTATATTCATTTTTTCTATTTAACAAACATCTTTGGAAAAGCATATACATAAAATTTTATTCTGCTTGAAATTACGTGACCCTTTCAAAACTCTGTAATCGAGTTTTGGCGACCAACATTGGCACAATTGAATATGTTAAGGAACTGTTTACGGCCAAATCAACACCCCCCGTTTGAAGGGTTTAGAGGCGGAAATTCTGTGTTTTCAGATTTTTCTGGTTAATTGTGCTACAAACCCGACTTGCTTGTAAAATTTGAATATTCTACGACTTTTAGAAGTACATTAGTTATTTGATGATGCGAAGTGAGTCAGTGGCAAAAAAGCGCTTTTTCGGAATTTAATATTTCGAAAACTACTAAATATAGTGCTGGAAGTGTATCATGTAACTTACATAAATACCCTTGATACCACTTCAGCAGGTTATTATTTTATTTTATTGTCATAAAAAAATACTATTATTTACATATTTTGATTATTATTATTATTTTATAAAATGCATATATATTTAGAGTGTGTCTTACATATAGGTATTTTTATTATTATTGTTATTTAATATAAATATACTCATATATGTATTTATGCTATAAGGTCTTAGTAAGAGTAGGGCCACACAAGGAGTCCTATCTGTAGAGGGGATCTTTTCAGCGAGTCACGGAGTCTGCAAGCCTGACAATAGTTTGACATAAAATGCCAAGTCGTATTTATGACGGGATACTACTTTATTTATGATGCCTAATAAAACAGGCCACACAGGCGAAAACTCGGGGGCCAGAAACCAAGATCGCTGATGCTCAAGGGGCGGAGTATGGTATACCCCGAAAAAAGTGCAACACCGAATCAGAGGTTTGCAGGTCGAAGGAAGAAATGGGGGGTCAGCAAGGCCTGCCGATCATTCGACGGAGGGGGCGAAGGACCTTCCTCCACATTGTCATCACGAGGTGATGTCGTAACTAAAGGAAGAAGTTACAATCAGATTGATTCAAATTTCTATACCATGTAGACTTAAAAATATGGAGATCGATTCAAGTTTCTATAGGATGATGACTTAAAATAATATATGGATGTAAGCCCCTAAACCATGAAGTCTTAAGGAGATCGATGCCAGTTGTAAAGTTATGAAGTACTAAAATAATATGGAGATCGATTCAAATTTCTATACAATGAAGACTTAAAAATATCAGATGGATTCAAGTTTCTATATGATGATGACTTAAAATGTAGTTCGATTAAAATTTCTATACCATGAAGTCTGAGAGATCGATGCCAGTTGTAAAGCTATGAAGTACTAAAATATTTGGGTCGTGTTTTCCCGTTAAGGGATGGCCCTATGGATAATCTGTCCTCGGACATTGCTTCATCGTCAAGTGTTTAAATTAGTGAACTTTACCGTGAGTGTGAAAAAAAAAGTCATTCAATGTGTCAAGGATTCAAGTGTGACCTTAACCACACGTGATCCCTCTCTACAGAAGGTTTGTCCTTCTTAATCTTTTTGTTTTCCCATTGTGTGAATAATTTATGTTATATTAGGGAGGTACAATTTATGGTACTCAAGCAATTAAGTATTAATTTTAATGGTGATTTAAAAGGTAAATTTAATGTAATTACTAATTCATTTTCGTTCTTTGGAACGCTGGTGTCTTATGACACAATTCTATTTTGTTTCTTTTATTATTTTGTAAATATGTACATTACTGTAAATAAACCTTTTGTTTATTATTAACTTTTGGCTATGCTTTTAATACAACATGAGTCCATTGTTTTACTTTAATGTAAGTTTTATTTCAGATGACAGTCTGCTTTATGATGCTATTTATGCGTAGTTTAGATAGATCTTATTTAGATATAGCTACGCGGTCTATACGCTATTTCTTCACTAAAATTACACAACGCAGCATGGGGCGTTTTAGAGATGTGTTTCCTCCCGCTTCAATTTAAGATAATTAAGGTTAGTTTAATTATCAAGAATAGCCAGAACCAGTATTATATAATTACGATCACAAATGTTTGTCTATAAATTGTAATGTTTAAATACCCACTATAATAAGTCAGGTATTTCAGGTTCAGTAATTGAGGGGTAGTTAACCTCTCTTACTCTCTTGGGTAATTACCCCCATTACCCAATTATTATTTCCCCCATTCTTCAAGGTATGTTTGAGTAGTTAAGTTGGTTCCGGTAAATGGACCTGGATCTCTCCAGCATACCATTTCTATAACTTGCGTGGTGCCGTTCCTTTGCGGAGCGCCTGTGGTTATTGTTAATATTACTCCTTATATGGAGTTAATATTATTTTATTATAGTGGTATTTTTAGTCAAAATAAGTATAAAAACGCGTTACTCATGTTTGCTAACTTTAAAATAAATTCTAAAAAATAGTCTTGGTACCAATGAATTGTATGAATTATTTCTGACTTGTTTTTCCCCAAAAAGTTTATGGCTCAGCGAATTTATATTTTGAAAAAGAAAAGTATTGTCATGACACAATATTTTATAATTGAAGTGTAGTTATACTGTGTGTATAGGGATTTTCAGGTTAGGTTACTAGAAAAGGTTGCATTTATTCAGTAAAAAAAAAAAAAAATGCATTTACTTCATGAGAATTTTGAAAGTGTTGAAACAATTAGTGAAATGAAAAGAGAAAAATCTTTTTCATAAATAAATTGTAATTATTGAAGTATGATAAAGAAAAATCATACATTATTGAAAAATAATTCATGGTTATGTTTAAAATCAGTCAGAAGTGCTGAGTATTTTTGAAAAATTATTGAAGTGTATTTATGATACTGAAAAAAAATTTTTCACTTGATTTTAGTAGAAAGAATTTATTGATTTATGTGTTATTGTGTATTATTTGTGCATTTTGGGGTGGAAAATCACGAAAATTATTGTGTATTATTGTGTATTTATGTGTATAGGATTTTAGAAAATTTACTTTATGACAAATAGAAATTATCGCAAAAGTAAAGATAATTCTAATTCAAAAGTTACTATGCGTAAACAATTAAAAGAGGCAGCTAAACAATTAGAATCAAATGTCTCACGAAAAAGAGGAAAATTTATTATCTCAGGTGTTGAGTTTAATCAACCCTTTTGATATAAAGAAAATTCCGAATGTAAAATTCTATTTAAAAGAATTTGATCAGTTCCTGGATAGGACAAATATAAAAGAGGATTTTAGGCTACAGATTCTAAAATCAAAATTTGTAGGAGTTGCACATGAAAAATTGGTGCAAAATGACGATTTAAATTCGGAGCAAGACTATTCCAAATTTAAGCAGAAAATTTTGGATGTTTTTTCAAAAAGAGAACCTTTTTCGGAACATCAGACAGAATTTAACTATATAAAACAAAAGCCTAATCAATCGGTAAAAGACTTTATAGAAGAATTTAACATTTTGGCCTATAAATATTTACAAACGACAGGGTATCATACCAATAAAGGCGCGAAGGAATTCTTCGAATTAATCAAAATAAATAAATTCCTAGACGGAATTGCTCCGAATATTTCTTTGGAACTAAGGAAACTAGACATAAAAGAATTCTCAAAATTATGCGAAAAAGCTTTGCACTTACAAAATGTTTTCAATTCTTCAATAATTGAACAAGTTAACAATATGACGGAAAATGTAGAGAGTAAAGAGAAAATTTATGAGAATTTATTGGAGCAAAATAAAGATCAATTAAAATATATCGCACAATTGTCAGAACAATTGAATTCATTAAAGGTAAAGAAAAGTAGCGAAAATAAAGATGAAAGAGTTCAGGAAAATTATTGCGCGATCTGTAAAACTAGTAAGCACGATTTACAGAATTGTTATTTTAATGGTAAAACGAATACAAATAAACCTAATTTTCTTAGAAAGCAGAATTCTGAAAATTTTAATCATAGCAGTGATTATAACAGATTTAATGCAGGTTTTGGATATCTATCTCCAAGTGTTCAGGGGTATCCCAATTTTCATCCCAATTCTAATCCCAATTTTAATCCCAATTTTACACCTAATTTTATACCAAATTATCATAACAATCAACAGTATGGTAATAATCATGGTTACTTGCAACAGAATTTTAGGTATGGGAATTTTGAAAAGTCTAATAGACAGAATTATTATGATAATTTTGAAGGAAATCCGAATTTTTCAGGGTATAATTCTGATTATTGTACGGGTGATAATTTTTATCCCAGGGGTCATAATAATGGAAATTTTGCACAGCATAGGCAGAATTATAGAAACTCTAGTGTTAGAAGTAAGGACTCGCAGAGGGATAATTTTGAGAGGAAGAATGGTTCGCAGGACACTTCTAACAGGGGTTCGCGTAAAAAGTACGATAGGGATAAAAGTAGACCTCCGGAGAAGACGTAGAATGAATAAATAGGGTATTCAATTTTAAATATAGGTTGTACATAGGTATTTCAGAAAATTTATCTGAGGGATTGTCGTACTTTCAAAAAAATAAAAAAAATAGCAAAAATTATAAAATCCAATCTTATTAGATAATATTTTCTCTAAATTTGTATATATAATTTTTCTTTTCCATTTAGTGTATTTTGTGTTCATTTGTTTTTATTTTAGTGTAGTGTATTTTCAGTGTATTTGGGTTTAAGTTCAATTATATCAGGGTAATTAATGGTATAAATTGGATTTTATGTCGTTAAAGACATATTTTATTATATATCTCTGAGATTAGTAGATATATCATGCGTTTGTAGTGTAGAAAAGCGATAGAATTTCGTTTAGTTGGGAAAGTGTCAGGTAGTGACATGTTTTGGTGGACGCTAAAGGGTTAAATTTTGAAAATTTGGATTTCAAATAAAGTATGGTTAATCTTTTTACTATTTGCAAAGTACTTAAGCATATATAGTTTAAAATATAGGATTTTACAGGCTCCAAAGCAAAAAGCAGCTTTTGTAGGAGTTGAAAAAAAAATACTAAGATAAAAGCATAACTTTGGGATAAAGTTTCAGGAAAAGGTAGCTTACGGCTTGTGCGAACTTGGCGGACGCAGTGCCGTGCTCCCAGATTTAACAAATTTCAGCTATGTAGCAAAACTTTGTGTGACTACACGAAAAACATTCATTTTGAATTTTTGCCTAAAATTCTTTTACACAGACTATTTTAATCTTAAATTACCGTCTTATCTATAAATTTATAGGGAAGGACGTTTTATTTTAGTAATCTGGCCTGAACAATCCACTGAACCGAATTTGATAATTCTCTTTTTAAATGAAAGCAGTTTTATTGTAGATGTTCCTGTACTCGTTGTTTTTTTTTTTCTAAAAATTCAATGTTTATATTTTAATTTAAATTTTGGTGGCAATCGGATTACAATTAAAAATACGTTTTTTTACATATTTTTTAAAAACCGCATTTTTACTCATAAAGCTGTCACATTTCAATATTTTTTTTTTTTTTTCATTTCACTGACACTGGGATTGAAACGCTAATTTAAGAGTGCTTCAGTAAGTGAAAATGTCGTCCTAGTAAAAATGAAATGAGTTTTTCTTTCACAAACTTTATATTTTACTAAGAATGAATGCAACTAAAAGTATATTTCAGTGCTTGGTCTGCACGAGGATGGGAATCACAAGCCATGAGCCAATGCTTGCTTGCAAAATTTTAATTTTCAAACATGACATCAAGCTTGAGAATATATTTATTAATAATCTATTACCCATTAAAATATTTTTAAAATAGTGAAATCGAATATGAAAAGTAAGCACGTAAATTTTGCGACGGTGAAAAGAAGTTATTTTTTAGATTTCTTTAAACAAAAATTTTAGATGTGTTATAGTGGCGCAATTTTCGTTGATTTTTCATTATGCAATTCCAAAGTTCAAAGCCCAAATTAATAAATTCATAATGTACTGATTCATGTAACTGATTACGTATAACAATAAAGTTTCATTTTTTAATAATTTGAAAAGTTATAATTTGAATTTAGTTAAAAATAGTATTTGTTTCAAGAGTTGGGTCAGCAGCTGTTTTTATTCGAAACTTGTTACTTCTGAGCAGTATGAACAACACCCAAGATTGTGAAGAATGTTAATAAGTTATCTTGAGCTGTAGTTCTGGTGAAGCTGAACGGACAGACTTCATCTTTGATAAATACCTTTCATTTTAAATATAGATCAAGTCAAATTATTGAATGTTTATTTATATAAAAAACTTAAAAAAATATTACTGTAATTATATAATATTCATATTTAGTATATATCGCATTTAAAGCCACAGAAATGTACTGATGTGAAATTTTATAATCTAAAATTATATTTAAAAATAATAATAATCTTGTTTTATGATGTAAAGTGAAGTACTATATTTCAAACAAATTTCGTGGAAGAATAAATATAATATTAAAGATTATAAGATGTGTTATAAAACATTTAATAATATTTTAAACATTTAATCTAAATTGACTGATGTCTAGAAATACTTCAATTTGTAATTAAATTTCTAACACATTTAGTATTTTGAAATTATACCTACTTCATTCATATAATCATGTATACTACTATGACATATTTGACATTGAATGACATATTACAAACAATTTTTTAAATTTAAATTACAATATTTTTTCAAATTTAGTCATAAGTGTGACTCTTCCGGTAGATTTATAGTTTTACAAGTAGAATATTAATAACAGTTCCTTATTAAATGTTTAAAATTCAGTTAACTTTGGAACCTTAAATAAAATTAAGATAAAAATCATATAACTCAGTTATCTAAATTTGCTCAGAGAGGGTATGCCTACGTATGCAAAATCATAAGCATAGTTATAAAAATTAATTTATAAGTTGCAGAAGTAGTAAAATAATTAGAGTTCCATGTTTAACGTTTAAAACTGACTTATCAACTGGAAATTAAAAAAATAAAATTAAAATCAAATTAGTCAGTTTCCTGAATTTGTTCGGTGAGCATATTTAATTAATAAGCTGAGCAATAGCTTTAATTATTTTTGGTTTGCGCAGTAGATAAAGATATCTAGTAAATTAAAATTAGTTTCGAAAGAGATAAACTTGGAAGTAACTTAATGTAAGAAATTTGTATCATTGCGCATAATTTGATTAACATATTAATGATTACGGTCTTGTCATTAGAACTCAAAATTTATAGTTTTATTAGAAATGTATTGAGCTGAAATTTCTAAATATCAACCATTGTCTTAAAAATTATCCATTAACATAAGTAATATTTCGAGATATTTCGTAAACTGCATAAATTACAGTTATATTTGATTGTGAGTAATTAGTGATTTTTTTCAAATTAAAATAAATTTCATAAATATATTGTGGGACAACATCAACGAATAAATTTGAATATATCTGTACAGCTATTAAGGTTAGCTTGACAGTACTTGGTGGAAAAAACTCAATGGCTTAAATGTTGGTTCAATGATTTTTTTTCTGCATTCATATTCTATTAAACTTTTAATTATGGTATTGTATTTTATGTTCATATTGTATTTAGAAAAATAAAGGTTTTTTAAATATATACGATGACGTCAGGGGAATCATGAGTCTTATTTTCCATCTATACTCACAAAAAAAGTTTCGTTCTGTTTATGCAAGAGTCAGCGACGCCTAGTGACACCTACAACATCCAGAAATCTGAAAATTCGTATCATAATAATCCAAAGTAGTTGCAGGTCCGAATGCATGTGAGACTCAGATTTTTCATTTCGTTAATTATTCGGGATATTAATTAAAATCAACAGTGAACTATTATCTCTTTTATTCTAAAATGGCAAAAGCGCTGACACATGTTCAGAACTTGATTTAAAAAGCGGAAGGAAATGAGGAACAGAATGATGGGATTTATAGTCGTTCTTTTACAACCTATGTCGACCAAAAAGTTTAATGTAGTTAAAAACAGAACACATATTCTGAAAGACGCTACTATTTCGTCTTAGATGGCGCAAACAGGTTAAAATATACTGTTATTAACATTTTGAAAAAAAAATCAAAAAGCGTTGTTCTTGAAGTTTTCTTTTTCTCCCATATGGCATCGCTTCTTTGTTTTAACAATTAAATTAAATACGTATGTAAAGCTAAGAATTTCTTTTCCTAGCCGAATATCTGTCACCAGAAATATCATTTTTAACCATTTAACAAAACTAGCCACCTCTGATCAGGTAGATACGGAGAAGATTTTTTTTCTGTGGTAAAATTGCCTAAACTTTTGTATTTGTAGACAATATTTTCAGATCATCACGGCATCACCTAAAGAAATTTTTGAAGCGTTCGGGACGTTAAAAATAATTTTTACGTAATAAAATATATGAAAATTTCGACGAAAATATTAAAAACCGAGAATATTCAGCGCGGTTTCGCTTGACTTCGGGTAAGTTTTCACTAATAAATATGATTTTTTTTTGCACGAAATTTTAAAGAACACTTGGATACAGTTCTGTTTATAAAATAGTGAAAATTAAGAAAATTTCGAAGGTATGTACCTTTTTTTTTTTTTTTTTTTTTTTTTTTTTTTGTGCTAACGAAACCAAGCAGAAAAAAAAGAAAAAATGTAGCAAGAAAACGTGTTTCTTTATCAATTAGATATCGATATTTGTTCAAGATTTTTTGTCACGATGTGCATAAGCATCACTCTGAGAATACATTATGTTTTTAACTCCTAAAAATTTTAATGAGTTTGGACGATAACGAAAACATTTTACATTTAAATTACAAATCTCTTCTCCCCACCTCTCCACGTTTTCAACTTATTTCAAAATTAGACATCGACTGCGAAAATCAACTTAAGGAAAAAAGTAAGTGCCAACCAGCGTGTACTTTCAGTTCTCTTTCCGACACTGCAAACCATTTAAAAAAAAAAAAAAAAAAAAAAAAAAACGAAAATTAAGCATCTGGAAAAAATTCATTCCCAAATGTAATTTTTTTTTTCTTTAATTAACATTACGCAAATTTTGATTATAAAAATACACTGCGTTTTAGACAATTGCTGTTAAATTTTAATGTTTTATTATATTATATACACATTTAAAATTATGTATAAAAAATACAACATAAAACCTTTTAGCAAATGACCGAGTATCAATTTGGTTCAGGTATAATCGTATTTATGATTTGAAATAATTTAATAGAGAAAATTTCCCGATTTTTCACAAAGTATGTGGAAACACATTTTATATAACATTTTAAGCATCTGGACAACTGTAGGTTGTAAAATGTATTTTTGTGAAAATTTGGTTAAATTATTTTGTGATTTGCTTTATATTTTGTGAAAAAATACTTTTTGTAACGAAAAGTGAAATCATGTTACTTAAATAAAAAAAAATCTTCTGATGAGCGCTATACATATTTTCTTTATTTAAAAATATAAATTCATACAAAATAGAGTTAAAGTTATAAAATCCTACAAATTTGAAGCTCCTTTAAGGTTATCATCACGGAAAATCTGTGCGGGTCAGATAGTGTTTTTCAAAAATGAAATAGATTTACATCCACAATCAATGTCCAAATTAATAGTTTTCGGTAACCATGGAAGAATTCTTCAACATCTGATTGTGGTATTTTTGGCAGATAAATTAGAATGCCTTTAAAACAGCAGCTAATTTTGTGCTGATATCTCTTCCTATAAAATATCATTCTTCAAAATATAAAAAGGAATTAAAAATCAAATGATGTAATTTAAAGAACTTTTGCTTTTTGTTGACTCTTTGCTATTGCACAATATTGACATTGTAGATAAAATTTCGTAAGCCGGTGTATCGTTATGGCCTCAAACAATAGAGATCTTGGCATAAGAGCAATAAGGAACAATAGAAATTTGAACGTATCAAGATTACATCAATAGTTTTCTCTCATGAAAATTTAGGATATTTGTAGAGTGTTTATGAATGTATTTGAATTCGTCAAATGAATTAGATTTAACCAATAAATATATAAAAAGAATAACTGAAATATAATGTATCAAAACTTTAAGATTTTGGATATATAACCAATTAAATACATTCCGAACTTAATAGAAGATATATTTTAATTTAAACTCTTATTACAAAATTGATTAAGTTATAAAGTAGATTATAACAATGAATTTAAATTCGTACAACAACACGCTCAAATGCCTGCAACGATCCCTTAAAATATCCCCTAAATCTGGCATAATATTTTAAAAAGTCATAATTTTTATATATTTTGCAATATTTCAATTTTCCACTATTTCACCATGAACTTGCTTCAACGTAATCCGTTTCTCCGTCATAGATGGTGGCACTTCGTGGTCTTCAATCGAACATTCAATTTATTTTGAGCTTATTTCGTTTAAATTTTTCTTTTGTACTCACTAGATGGCACCGCTGCAGTTTTCTAATCATGTAATTTGTCAAGTCTTAACAAATGGTCTTTCATACATTACGCGTACGTTTCTAGACTTTTGAATCATTTAAACATCATATTTTACCCTGAGGACGACTGCAGAAGCAATTCGAAACGTATATATTATTTTTTATCATCATATTTATTTGTGTAATTTCATATAAATGTTCTTGTTATGTATATCATTTAGCAATTTTTGTTTTTTTATGAATACTTTCTTTTTTACAATTATTACAATTGTCGATATACCAGCTTAAAAATCTTTTCCCAAAATTTCATATGCATTTTTTTGTTCATAATCATTGTTAAGAATAACTTTTTTTTGCGTTTAACACAATACTTTCACATTTCCCAACCATCTATAAACGGCGTGTCCTAAAAATTTAAGTACTACAGATTTTTGATCCCTTGTGAATGACAGTAAGTCAGCACATGGTATAATGCGAGGTCTATTTTAACTTATCGTAAGGAACTTTGCCGAAAACAATATTTATCTAATAGTTTCTACAGGCTTCCATCATTATATAAATCTCACATTTTCTATATCAGAAGACTCCGTCCGAGCTTTCCGATTGCAGAATATACTACACAGTGAAAGTTGCTTAAAAACTTAAACTTTAAATTAAAATTTTATAACTGTTAATAACCTGATGTACAGAAGATAGGCGAAAATATTTTTTAAGATGAAGACATTTTAGATTTAGTATATTTTTTTAGATTCCTCGACAATACATCAAAACTAATTTTACTACTTTTTTATTAGCTGAATGCTAGCGGTTAATAGGGAAATATTTTACCATTTATTGCGATAAAAATAAATTCCTTTCTAAGATCATTGCCATAGACTCTGTGGCATCTGCGTTAATTACGGACATGTTATTGTTTTATGATATCAATTTATTAGACTGGATGGGGACCACATAAAAATTTAAGCTTACTAGCATCATTCGAAATACAATGTTTTGAAAACTAAGCTTACGGTCTGCCTGGGCACATACAACTACAAGAAAAAACCCGAAGTTTATCATACATTGCATCTCACATACAGGAGATAATTTTTGAAACTCTGGTCCTGATCAATAACAAATTGCATTGGCACAATGCATTCCGTCATCTTCGATTACGGAAGATTAACCGCAAGTAAAATTGTTTAAACCTGTCAAACTTCATGTTTTAGAAAACAATACTTAGTTAAATGATTTTATCGTGTTAGCCGTTATTCTTTTATAGGAAATTCTCTATTCTGAATTTCTTCGAACGTGTTTAGACAAATTTTACCGAATCGGGCACGCAGTCAGATCTTTTACTACTGCCCGGATTAGAAAATAAATAAATAAAATTTTAAAAATCATTATCAAGCACGATATCACCCATAATTGTTTTAATAAACAATGACTACTACAATTGGCGAGAAATTTGATTATGGAAGAGAAGTTATAAAAAGTTGCTCAAACCTATCAATTTTATTTTTTATTTTTTTTATTTTTTTTAAGGATTTGAGACATAGTTTTCTCGTAGAAAGATTTTATCATGAAAATTGTCGGAAATATTACCGATTTGTAGCATCATTTTCAGTACAGACTTTTTTACCCGCCAAAATGAATTTTCTGAAATTAGAGACCTATCTAGATTTCTTTTTTCGTATTTGAATTAGCATAGTAGCCTTGATTTGTGAAAATCGTTAAAAGACTTTTGAATATGTAGAAGCATTTTTAGCGCTGATTTCGTGCTGATTTATTTTAAACGTGTCAAGAGGAAGTTTTACAATTTCGGGCTTAAACCATTTATGCCTGAATTTTTGTTTTCTCAAACTTGTTGGTAAAATCACTTTAAAATGCCGAAAAAAAAAATACGCTAAAATATTTTTGTATTTAAATCAAGCTTTTAAATTGCATATTATACACTAGAATTATTATTTTTATGAATTATGTTTATTTCTTTACAGAGACTAATACCATTTTAAGTTTTATTAATAATAAATTAATAATAATCGTATTTGAGGCTAAAGATAATTCATTTCAAAATCCTCTTGAAAAGGGCCTTAGATAAATAACTGTCCCTAAATGGCTAATAGAAATATGTACCAATTTGAGCCTAGCGTGCTGTATTCTGTACGTTAAAAAATGCATAAAAAATAGGCTTCAACATATAATTTCGAAATAAAAAAAATATTTACTTCAACGAATTCTACAAGCTAACATTATGGCTTATTTATTTGTTTCCTTGGTACAAAAAATACAAATAAGCTTACTTTTTACATTTCGCTAACTTGAAAAATAAGAAAATCTATAAACACCGAAAAAATGCCTTTATCATGCAAATATATATCAGTCTTATACTCTCATTTCTCTGTAATAGATAAAAAATATTTATAGACAATTACTTCATACGATTTTCATGT
Organism: Maratus speciosus; assembly: GCA_963932465.1. Lineage (NCBI taxonomy): Eukaryota > Metazoa > Arthropoda > Arachnida > Araneae > Salticidae > Maratus > Maratus speciosus. The sequence goes on along the minus strand of OZ010795.1, from coordinate 415,181,956 downwards.
TGTAGCGAAGAGGAAAATTATAAAAATGTATTAACATTCGGAACGTCCCAAAAATGGGTTAACTTGATCGTTCATTGTTTGTCGAATCAATCTTGGAAGCATGTTTTGTGAAAGCCATTGGAGCCGTATTCGAGATCGTCCGGACAATAAATGTACGTTTAATGTGCACTCGCATGTGATAAATAAGAAAACTGGTTTTATTTCCAATGCGCCAAAAGAGTCTTTCTTTACTATTAAAATTTACAAAAACACGCAGGTTTAAAGAAGTTTTTTCAAATAAAAACAAATGATAAATATCTTTAACTTTTGCAAATTACTTTAAAAAGTGGAATAAATATTTACTTACAGAAAATTCTTTGAGATAGATTTAACAAATAGTACATTAATGCAATATATGACAGTAAACGTTCACCAGTAAGAATATATTTAAATGTTCGTAAATTATGATTTTTTCCGTTTTTAACACTCTCCAACAAAGTTGAAAAATGTTCATAAATTCAGTTTATCTGTCTGCCTGTCTCTTCGTCTGTCCACCCGTGCTTTACCTTGCGTAAATATAGTCCGATTGCCGTGAAATTGTCAAATATTATTGGGTATCACTATGACATGTTTGGTATTGCAAATGAAGTGGGCAGCATTTATGTTTTATATACAGAGACACTCAAAAGTATTCCGTTACATTACGGTATATGGGAGGGGGGGGGGATCGTTTACGGTATATTTTAATAATATCATACTATCTTAAGCATATTGAAATGTATATATATATATATATATCACTGAGGTGTACTACAGCGCTTACTGAAGAATATGATGTGCACAGAATATATCCTTCATTTACAGGGACGCATAAAATGAATTTCGCTAAAGGAGAAATTTAATTATTGAAGTCTATGAACAACAATTGATGGAGTTTGTTTTCAGTTGTGGTACCCGTTCTTAATTTAACTTTTTTTTTAAAATATTGCATGGTGTGGATACATTCTATAGATTGTATACAGGGCTGCACAAAATTTCTTAAGCACATTTCCGTTTATTCACGTAAACAGGTGAAAAGAAATTTTCTGCTGTGATCTGTATTTAACTGAACTAACTTTTAGCATACAATATAGTATACATATAAATCCATAGAGTATATGCAGGGCTGCACTAAAGAAACTGATGGGGTTCGAAGATGGTTTGGTCGAGGAGCGTGAGAACCTTGTCCCACATCCCCTTCACATAAGATTGTGCAAGTTAAATGGAATAACAAAATTCATAGCAGCGAGGGCATAAAAAGTAAAAAATCTGACAGGAAATAATAGGGAAAAGAGCTCAAAAAATAAAAATAAAAAAGGAAAAGTCTAGAAGATAGTTGAAGTATAGGATTACAAAAATAAGATATATTTTTGTATTTTATAATATTTTTAAATTTTTGTAAGTTTTTTCAAATAATTTCTTTATACATTTTTTATAATTTTTGAGTATATAGTAGAAATTTCAATAGAAAGTGAGAGAAACTGATGTTTTCTCGGCTTGATTGTAATAGCAGAAATTAGGTTTTCAAATGCGGTATGAGTTTTACAGATATTTTGTTTAGACATCATATTTCACCTTAATAAACTGTAAAGTTTTGTAACAGCATACTGACTGTGTTAGATATTGTTACCTATTTTATGCTACCCGCATGATTTTTCCTTCTTGTTTATTCATCTAAGCTGTCATCCTGTATTTTTATGATTTACGGTAATTAATTAAATTTGCTTCTGGCTTAAATAGTTTAAATAGCATTACCTATAAAGAAATGTATTATAATACGAAGGCATAGAATTGATAAAAAAATAAACTACTTCTTGAAAAATATATTTTAATGAAAATATAGGAAGCTTAACCGATGCTGAGGGATTTAAAATATTCTTCTCAGTTTTTATATTTGAATTTCATTTATTTATAATTAACTTAATCTAACAAGAAACAAAATATTGCCCATCTGTTTTTTAACGCAAAAGTGGATGACATTTTTTTTTTTTTTTAATTATTATTCTGTATCAAAAACTAGTAAAAGTAAAATGAACATATCCCAAAACAAAATTTTAAACAGTTTCCCCTTTCACACTTTATTTAACTTCAGAGCATTGGTGACACTTAAAATTTTTAGAAATAAATTTAAATGCAATTTTTTAACTGCATTAAAGTTTCATAATACAATAATGCAGAGATATCTACATTTTATACATTGTGATGTTCGATTCAAACATTTGAAATTTTTCGATAGAAAAAAAAAAAAAAAAAAAAACTTCAATCGATAAATTTACCCTCTTTAAAAAAAAAATATGAAACAAGAAAGGTAATTTCTGAATTTTCTGAAATATCTATATTATAAAGGACAAACATATCTGTGCGTAACGCATACGTCATTCTGCGAATGGCAACACTTTGAAATTTGAAATGAAATTTCGGTTTTGCAATTTTCGCTACTACAAATTTTTAAACTTCTAACATCCGACATTTTAAATGTTTACACCGTCGTATGCAGAAAAAATTGCACTTTTAAATGCAATTTATTTGAAAGCTGTATCTCAATTTATTTTTGAGATATTAATTTTTTTACAGTTTTTAATACAAATTTTATAATCGTGGCAACTGAAGTACTTCATTTCTATTAAAAGTGGTTTAGTTATCTTTATTGATTATATTCTTGCTGATGCCATTTTCTCATTACAATTAAAAATATCTTTCTTAAAAATTTGAACAGAAAATGACGTTACGCTTTAAAAAAGACATAATTTCCCAGATGATGCTCTTATAGTTCACTATTTTTTGATTTCGCTAATATTGAGTTTGAGACAATAAGCTAAATATTTCAACGATTGAAAATGACGTCATATTTAAAAGAAAACGATTATTTTATTTGATAAAACCAGATATTTCCCCTTGAATACGTCTAAAAGTTATAAATTTCTGGAATTTTTACGCGCACGCGCATGCAGAGATTATACTAAGACCTCAAATCACGAGTGGGAATTTTAACATGGAATGTTGTAATAGTTGACAAACGTGACTTCAAGCTTGAAAATATATTTATTAATAGCCTATTTCGCGTTAAAATATTTTAAAATGGTTAATATGGATGTGATACGTGGAAAATGACTTGATTCGGTTTAGATTTAAAGGGCGGGGGGAAATTCTATGATTATGTCAAGGTGAAATCATTTTTGCCCATTTTTCATTACGTAATACGAAGAATAAATTGATAACTTAATCAAAATTACTTATCTTGATTATATGTTACTGATTACGTATATGAATAAAGTTTAATTTTTCAATAATTTAAACAGCTGAAGTTTATGAAAATAGGATTAAAATTATTAATCTTAGGTTAAACCAAAAGACATATGTCTCCAAAGACATATGTCTTTGGAGAATTAAACCAACAAATGTAAGATGGATTTTTTATTAAAATTATTGTTGTCGATGTATTATAAATTTGATGCAACAGTTCCTTTCTAAACATTTTCTTTCGTCGAAATTCGACGGGATCCACCTCGTATACTTAAAGCATTTTTGTGTTTAGGTAAAATCGTAAAAAATATATTTCACTGAGAACCAGTATGTATTATGCTACAGATCTCACTTTGCAAAATGAAAACACAAACATATATACAAAATATTAGTGTCACAAAAATAAGTTTAATACACTATTGATTTTACGCTTCTTTATATCTATTGAGATGTTGAATAATTATTTTTGAAATTCATTTCATATTATTCAGGAACACTTTGAAAAAGTATTTCTTTAACTTCACAAACTAATTTTTCCATTTAAACTAAACGATACCATTCATGGGCTAAATTTTCTTGAATAATTTAATTCAACCATAAATATCCAGCATCGATTTCGAAGCGACAAATGTGTTATTTTAATTATGATGTGAAAAAATATTGTCGTGCATAAATTGAATTTCCAATTACTGTTATCATTTGTGGAAAGCACAAGTATAATACATAATCTGCTGCTATCAGAAATGATTAAAATATTCCATTCCTTGGTTTAACACATTTCAAAATTAAATTACTATTCAGATTTCAACATTTAGGAGAGTTCTTACATTCATAATTCAGAATATTTTTCTTTAAAATAATGCCTAGTGTTTTATATACGCGTTTTTTATAAGTATTATATAAAATAATTTTCTTCAGATAAGACTTTTATAGGCTAATTCATTGTGTTACACGATAATAATTGAAAAAAGAAAAAAAAAAAAAAAAAAAAGTAACTTCCTTACTTTATCCTGAAGAGAAACTTTTTCTCTGCTCCCATAGCAACGAGGGACGCGCGATGCGCGCGCATCCGACCTTAGAATGCGACTTTGTTTTGTTGTGGCTGGAACGATACGAAGCAATGTTGTGATTTTAAAAAGCATGACCGCTGTAATTTTTTACAGTTTGTTGATGAGGCTAAGCCTCCCTTATTTCGAAAAACCAAATCAAGTGTTTGATAATTCTTGCTGTATATATGTATATAATCATGATCTGTAAATAGTCATTAAATATTTAAAGAAAAGAATCCAGAAAGCACCTCCTTCTTTGAGTTGATGTTCGACTGTCTTTGAAATTTTCTTCAATCCATTTGCTGTGCAATATCATACGTCAAATATGACTCAAAATTTTCTTAAATCAAATTACAGCTATCTATATATGGCAGCAAAACGAAAAGATAGAGTAGGTGGGGATAAAGATACGCACTTTCCACACATTTTGATTTTTAACGCACACATTGATCTAAGCTTATGTAATGAGTGACTAAAATGTTAGATTAGAACCTTAGCCAAGTGCCACCATCAACCGACATTCTGTCAAATTATAATTCTGTGAGAAATTGCAATTTTTAAAAAACATTGCTCTGCGTATCTTTGCCCCATCGGTTGGGGTAAAAGTACGCAATGGTGGGGCAAAGATACACAGTGCGTATTTTTGCCCCATTACTGTGGGTTTTTGCCCCATTTCCAATAAAACGAATGAGTTATTCAAAAACATTAGTAAATGTCACTAGTATTTATAGTTTAACTGAAAACTGTAACTTAAATTATAGAAAGAAAAACAGCGGTCTGTGAGATCGAAAATAGCAGTTAACCTCTAACTACCATGACAAAAAATGTTGCATAAATATCGTGAGCGGTCCCAAAGACCCCTTTATTGTAGAATGAATAAAATTATTCACTGACTCATAAGATACAGTTTTTGTGCTAAACTTTATGTAAAGGCCTATTATAATAAAAATTATCCTCATTTTAGAAGTCTTTAACGATACTAATATAGTTTCCAAATGAATCAAAATTAAATTAACATCAATAGTTAAATTGAAAATTACGAAATAATCTATGAAAATTTAATATAGCAGTGGTCTGTGAGAACTTTAGCAGTAGTTAAGGGCTAAGACTTAAAACAAAATCTTTTTATGAAACAAGAATATTGATTTTAAAAAGTAGGTAGGAAGATACATACGTTCTATATTGAAAAAAAAAACTTAACCAATAAAAGGAAAACATAGTTAATTAGCTTATATTAGTTAAGCAGCTATTATATTTTATACAATATAAAAAATAAAACTTTCCACAACGTAATTGTGGAAAGCTTTGCATCTAGCTAAAACGATAGGACAAAGACCCGAATCTTAAACTAAACTTATCTTTGCCCAAGACGGATGCGTACTTTTACCCCGTTCTGCAGTATTTTACTTAACCGGCTACTGAGAAGTTTAAACAAATGCGATCGAGGTAAATTATACGGCATTTAGAAACTATAGAGCTTTCGTTCTCCACTGAATTTTTGGAATTGTAAAAATCCGAATTATTGTCAGCTAAACAATAAAGTGAAAATTTAAAAATATTAGATCAAAATGCGAAAATTTAAACTTACCTCATTTTCTCGGCACGAAGTGCTACGTTTTTCACAATGTTGAACACGCAACTACTACACTTGAGACCAAACTACTACTCAGCGGTCATGATTGTAGAAATGTTTCTTCATATTAAATCAACCAGTGCTTTGCCCCGTGCGTATCTTTAACCTCACCTACTCTATAAAAAAACTTAAAACTACCAAAGAGATGATAGCACTACCAAGGAAGGCCTACATGCTCAGAAAAACTTGAACAGAATACAGAATGTTCTTCTCTTAAGGTTATATATGTTTTTAAAACAATTTCCAGCAGAACCTCGATATAGCGCCCGTAAAATAATAATGGAAATTTCGTTTATTTGGCGATTTATCAGTGGTTGGCGATCCAATAAAATTTCAAAAAATACGCTTTTATGTCAAATAGTCTTTAATCCCTTGGGGAGGAGCACCCGGTATTTGTGCCGCGTAAGGTTCACAGAATCAGTGATTATTCTCACGAGTAAATTTTTATTGTAAATTTTGTCTTATTTAATCCAAGCATTTTCCTGATTCAATGATGCAAAAATTTCTGTTTTAAAAAATCGTTGACAAAAGATTAAAATTTCTATAAGAGACGCTCGTCCTGAAGGTGTTAGGGGAAAATGTTTCATATTGAATTTGTTTAAGCAAGTTTAATTTAAATAAGTTTAGTTTTGTCAGTTTTAGTTTGTTTTAAATATAGTTTTTCCATATATATATATATATATATATATATATATATATATATATATGTATCTATAATGAAATTAAACTATCATATTTTTACCATTTAAAACAAAAGTTAAGTTGATTTAATTTTTTTCAAGCTCAAAAATAAGTTACATTAAGCACAGTCGATTTTATTTAGTTGCTATGGTAACAACGACATTTTCGATATGGAAAATATAACGGAGGCATTCTTTACCTGGTCTTTATTTTTGAATATCCGTTTAAATTTAACAAATCATAGATTGGAGAATAAAGTAAATTGTCCTTCAAATCGGTATTTAAAAGAAAAAAAATAATTAAAGGTATAAAAAGTATAAAAAGTTAATTATTTATTACTTAATACAACATTTTAAATTAATATTACTGCAAATGTCATAATACTCGCAAGTAAATATTTGCAACATTCTTACAAAATACAAAAGAAACAAATTGAATAATTAAAAATAAAATGTCAGCTTGGCTATAACTTAAAATAAATATTTGAAATATTTAAAAATATTTAAAATAAATATTGAAAAACATAGGAAATAGTTTTTTTTAGTTATAAATAAAATAAATACAGCAACTAGCAACATGTATATGTAATACAAAATATATAATAAACTCGTTCATTGTTTAAGTTTAACCCTCTAAGTGTTTGGGGCGTAATATTCCGTTCACTAAGGTTTCACAGCAATACAAGTAATATTTAAGATAGTATCATTCTATAGATTCATTGAATTTTAAATACATTGAAGAATGATTAATACTCTCCAGGATTACATTCATATTTGTAATTGAGTTTTTTTTTTTTTTTTTTTTTTTTTTTTTTTTTTTTTTTTTATATATATATATATATATATATATATCATGTTGAAAGAATCATATTTTCTTAGCATTTAAAACAAAATGCAAATAAAACAACATTACAATTTTACCCTTTTGCAAGACGCTCGGAGGGTTAAATTCATTAAATACCGCGCATTCTAAAAATCAATTAATAAGTGCTTTTCAGATGCATTAAAATCGTTTACTTTTGGCGATGAAAAAAAAAAGTATTGCTTGCCGAATAGAGTGCCGCTTTCGTATTTTCGTGGCAAATAAAATTATTTCATTTTTTTAAGACTTTCTACTGGAATTTCGCCGCTAAATTTGACGGGTTCATTTATTGCATATCAAAGCAGTTTCATTAGCATTTTTTTTTTCAAAAAAATCTGTATGCGCTGACCTTCCTTTAAGAAGGGCAAAAAGCATGACAGCAACAACAAACTATTTTAATCACCCGTAACTGAAAAAAAGAAACCGACTTTTCTTAAAATAACGGAAAAAATATATCCTACAACTGAGAAAAAAAAAGGAATCTTTTAATAATAAAGTACCCTCCTCCACTCCCCCTACAATGGAGAAATGCAACGGTAATTCTTCAAGTAATAGAAATACACCAAATGCAATGCTGTCCGTAAAATTTCCGTATTTGAAAGAAATAATTTCTGGGAATGTTGGAAAAAGTTATATTTAAGGTAGAATTATTCATTGTTTGAAGAACGGGGAAGCGATAAGAAATATATTTTTCAACCTATCGAATAAGATGTTCGTGTAAATGTGCAATTATCTTCAGAAGGCTAGAATTATCGATTTGTGAAAACTTTTATTTCGTGTTAAGCGTGTTCTTATTAGTCTTTCAAATAGCATGTAAGATGAAGAATTGTCTCGTGTTAAGAGTAATTAGCGTTAAGCGTGTTTACGTTAACAAGGTTTTACAGTATCTTGGAATTTAAAGTAGACAGTTATGAATAGTGTTTATTATCAGGGAAAAAAAATTAAATTACTCCTCGAAACAATCCATTAAAAAATATATTATTTCGTTTGGAAAGTGTGCTGTCATATTAAAACGCGGTTAGACTGGATGTGATATTCCCGATTCGTAAATGTAACATTATACAGATCTGTACAAGACATGTGGATGCTATCAGTTTTGGCCATAAATATCGATATATTTTCCGAGTAAGTTAACAAATTTATACGTAAAATAGATCTTACAATACGTTTAACTAAAAAAATATATATTTTAAAGTAAACAAAATCCTATTACATACATAAAAATTAAATTTTCGTAAAAAAAAAAAAAAAAAAAAAAAAAAAAAAATCATAAAATTTTCTAGAAATTTAATTTATAAAGTTAAATATAAGAACTGTAAACAAAAATAAAGTATTTTTTTTTTTTTTTTAAGTTACTTGGAAATGCGGGCATAGTGTTCCAAAGAAACGCATTTTTCACAAATCATGAGAAGTCAAGATTTTCTTCCTCCCTGGAAAATTCTGACAGCATAAAAATTAACCCAATAGCATAATCTATATACGTATAATACGTTACATTACGTGCAGCAAATGAAATTATATATATACTAGCGCTAAGTGTAGGGAGATTGGGGAGATTTACCCATGTTTCTACAAAATGATCTTTTATTTTTGAAATATTGAAACTAGAATAAAATTTTATATATCATTTTATTCGTTATACAATCTGTTATTAAAATAAAATTGCAACTTAAGTGTAATAATACATAAGAAACTTGAAAAATTATTGATTTTAATCATGAGAAAATAATGGGTGAAGGCTCTCCACATATGGGAGACTTGATCCACTTTATTTTATATTGAAATATTTGTTAAAGGAAATAAAATTAGTTTAAAAAATGCAGACTCATTTTATGCTACATGAATTAATTATAATTAAAAATTATGATGCGTAAGCAAGCCTCCTTATGCGGAATTCAAAGCACAGTAGAAGAATTTCGTTCTAAACACATGATTGTTTTGGCGGTAGACTTGGGAACACTAATTGCCACATAGTTTGGCTTCATTTCATTTTGTTCATCTTGGTGAAATTTGTCTACACAACTTCCTAATGTGTTTTGATCAATGTTATGTTATTTAGCAGAGGCATGAACACTTGACATTTCTCAAGGCTACTTCTTTCACCATTTCTAGTCTTTCCATTCTTCCTATTTATGGGCACTATTTAAATGAAGTGAAAGTTCCTATCAACTTTCCAATTTACATTTCATTAAATTTCTTTTTGCTTCTATAGAAATGATTTTCATTATACTACATTATTTCATATTATAGCAACACCTTCCTTTAATCAATATTAAACATATTATATGTAAATTTCCAAATGGGCGAAAAGCGTACGGACCAGGAATCTCCTGGCTGAAGCCACCAGTGCTCCACCCTCTGAGCTATCCCGGGCGAATCTTGTGGAAATTTTTCCACCAGCTAACCTTAATGATTACAACATCTGGTCTAAAACCTGGTTCAGCTCATCAGAATAAATATCAGGTAATGAAATTCCAGAATTCGCCCAGTTGGAAATTTACATCTAATATGATTTATTTACCAATTAGAATAATTGTGTTAAAATTAATCTAGTGTAATTACGTATTCAGCGATTTCTGGAGATACATTACCTGAGATTTATTCTGTTGAGCTCAACCAGGTTTCAGAACAGATGTTGTAATCATTAAGGATAGCCGGTTGAAAGAGTTCCACCAGATTCGATCAGGATAGCTCAGATGATAGAGCACTGGCGACTACAGCCAGGAGATTCCTGGTTCGAGTCCTGGTCCGGACATTTTTAGCCCAGTTTGAAATTTACATCTAATTTGATTTATTTACCAATTAGAATAATTGTGTTTAAATTAATCTAGTGCAATATTAAACATTTTCATTTCTATCTGCCTATTTTACAGCAGCTTTACAGAATAAACTTACATTAATTTAGAATATAACTATTAACCCTTCATTATGTACAATGCATAATAAAAAGATTTCCAAAAACACCTAATTAAGGGAGCTTAGACCATCTAGTCAATCTCCCCTCATATTGATTTGGTCAAGCCTCAACACATAGCCAACTTTTTAAAAAAATAGAGCACATGGTTACTATGCAATCTTTATACCTGGAATGAAAGCTCAATATTTCTGCATTACTTAAATTTCTACGACATTTTTTGTGATAGAAAATCTTACAAATTGTTTCTAAAAAATAAACTTTTTTAAGTTGAAAACTCTTTACAATTGATTAGTCCACACTTGTGTCAATTGTCTGCATGAAACAAAGACCATTGTTTGTGCATATCAGTGTCTATGTTTGCCATAAATTGGCAAAACTCTGAAATTCCTTTAAATATCAAAACTGAAGAGTGAGTCAAGCCTCCATTATGATCAGCCTTCCCCAGTATCCCTTATACTTTTCCGGACTGAATTCATATGGATCCCGATAATCTTTCGTTAAAATCAGCCACTTTATTTTAATTTTCAAAGGTTTATTTTTTTCAATAAATCTTTCGTTAAAATCAGCCATTTTCTTTTAATTTTCAGAGATTGTTTTTTTCAATAAAGCTACATAAGATTAACCTTTTTAGAAAGAGTGTGAAAAACAGAAACAACTTGAGTGATGAGTACATCGAAATATGCATGTTTTTCTATATATTTTGTGTTGAAAATCGAATCACCCAGCAATCAGCGATGGTAAGCAATATGAGATTCATTAAAATATAGACCATGAATGTAATAATTTTGCTCAATGGGAATATAAAACATGCAAAGCTAAAAACATTTTACTGCTTTTCAGTGTTTTTTACTTAAAAAGTAAAAACGGATCCACTGTAGGATAACTCCTGGTACTGCCTGTCCGTCTGTAACAGTCATTTTACTCGAAAACTATGGACGTGGAAAGTTCAAATTGGAGAAAGTAATAAAAAATACTGACACACATACTTACAGATTATTAAACATTCACAACCCAGGTCGAAATTCATGCTGGTATTTGTTTACTAGACAAGCAGTAAATCCTGTATTCCAGCAAAGTAAAATAGCATAAACTGCCATAACAAATTTTCTGGTTCCACCATAATTATCTGCAAGTCATGGTGTGTATTGGAACACCTTACTGCTTGGCCAGCATACATATTTCAGCTTGTGTTGATTGAATATTTTGTTGGCCTAGCAGCAATCAGGACCACAACTTGCTTGTAATTTCTGCCATTCCCGCAGTAATTCACAAGCAACCAATACTTTTTTTATTGCTATTCTATCATTGCATTTCTATCATCAGTTGCTTTTAATTTTTGCGTTTCTAGCATCACTTGCTTTTAGTTTTCGCTATGCTGGCATTACATTTCTAGTGTTACTTGCTTTTAATTTTTGCTATTCTAGCATTACTTTTCTAGCATCACTTGCTTTTATTTTTTTTTATATTCTCCCAGTTAGAAAAAAATATGATGGTGCCGCCATCTAGGGAGAATTTCTGAAGTATCTACAATTTTTAGAAGGGGAAACTTACGTGGAGTTTTCTTTGACAGGGACAGAACTCACTACCTCCAGTTTGGGAACAGAATGCTCTACTTACTTCGCTAATGGGCGGTGTTTGTAAACCATTTTAAATGTGAGTAATGATTGAAGAGCTCATTCTGCTGTGTGTTGATATTTTTATAAGATAGAGGGTGAATTTATCGAAGCTGTTATTCTCCAAGATTCAGTTAGTAAGGTTAATTTATTATTACGTTTTTTTTTTTTTTTTATGTTTAATGGATAATTAGAATATGGCTTGATTCTTGTAATTCATTAGTGGAAATTTCTTTGCTTAGTGAATGGTTTGAAAATGGACTTAATTATTTGTTGCAGAAAAATAAAAGATTTTGAAGTGTATTTTGGATAGAATTTATCAATTTCAGTTGCGGGTTAAGATTTTAAAACTTTGGTACTTATCTTAGGGGAGGGGGTGTTTCTTCCGTGCATCATAATTGGCAGTGAGAGGGCGCTGCAAGCGCTCTGGACTGAAAAGGGCTCGGGAGAGAATTCCCCGCCAGTTGAGTATGATGTGTTTTTAGACGTAAGGACAGTGCATCAACCGCTGCCAGTCCCTTTGGAATATTTTTGTAAATAATAAATGTTTTTGTTAAGTTTCGTAAATGTGGACAATCCATCGAGTACGCAAAGCAATTCATTTAGTATTTTTAAGTATTTTCTACAGTCCATAATGAAGCTATCGCCGACAAAGATTTTGGCCCTTTGAGCCGCATCTCTCATTTAGAACACTGTTTGAAGAATCAACGCCCTTGGATTAATCGAATTACCTTGTTATAGAATTTATAGATATATTATGTCTGTTTCTACTCCAGTGATTTCAGGAACCGTGGTCCTGAATCGAAAACGAGGAAATATACGCGGCCAAGTTACAAGAATATCAAATGCATTGAAATCGAAACTCGGCCCTAAAGAACTGGATTTGAAATTAAATTATCTTCAAATATTAAAAAGAAGACTAATGAATTAAGTAACGAAGCCTACTCCATAATATCTGATGAGGATTTAGGGGATTTTGAAAATTCCTTGACCGAAATCGAAGAACTGTTGGAAGCTATCGAAATAAGTCTTCTTGATTTAATAAAGCCTTGTATTTCTAATGTCGAAAGCCAAAATATTAGTAATGATAGAAGCAGTTCTAATGAGGCAAAAATCAAATTGCCGTCAATTAATCTACCCCAATTTTCGGGTCGTTACACAGAGTGGATGAATTTTAAGTTACAATACACCACATTAATTGATAATAACGTTCAGCTAATTTATGCGCAAAAGCTGTAAACTGGCCCTGTGAAACAATTACAAAATATTGATGATTCTTATACTTCCTTATTCGAAGCTTTAAAAAAAAGATTTGAAAACAAAAGATTATTGGTAAATAGTCATATTTCAGAGTTATTGAGTAATAACAAAACAAAAATTGAAAACACGAAAGAAATACGCAATCTGGTAGATAATTTATTGAGCCATTTAAGAGCCTTGAAACAGTTAGGGCTGAACATAACAATTTATCGGAATCCATTCTAATGTATTTTGATTTACAAAGAATTGATGACGAGTCAAGAAAAGCTTTTGAAGTGTCTCTTAATTGTAATGAATTGTCTGAATGGAATATTTTTATTGATTTTTTACTGAAAAGAACTCAAGCTTTAGAAAATGTACAAAAAACAAACATCGTTACGAAACCTATGTTTGAAATTACCCATAAGCAAAAAAGTTTTGTTTTATAGAATGAAAAACTTAACTGCGCATATTGTAAAGAACCGCATTTGATTTTTCGATGTCAAAAATATTTAGATTTATCGGTTCAAGAGAGATTGAATCAAATACGAAAATTAAAGTTATGCTATAATTGTTTATCTTATCATAACGTTAATCGGTGTAATAAATTAAATAATAAATGCAAAATTTATTTCTCTAATCACCATAGCACACTCCATGAAGCTAATTTTTCAACATCTTATTCTGAAAATAAGCAAAGTAATTATATTATGAATCAACCTCAGATCAAAAATGTAGATAACGTAAATACTAATTCAGTGAAATTATTTCAAATGCGAAGACCTTGAGCTGTCAAAACAATTCTGGTTAGAAGCTGTTTGGATCTGGCGCCAGCTATAATGCCTTAATTTCGACAGCTGTGGTTTATTTCAGGGGAAGAAATGTTACTTTTTCCGCAGCAGACATGCTGGGATTAGAGAAATATAAAGTCACTGATTTCCGGATTTAATGATGCAATCTTTAAAATTAAAAACAGAATACATGTCGAAATTTCAAACAAAGATGGGGCATTTAAGAAATTCTCTAACATGTTTTTAGTTCCTAAAACAACACATTTAACACCTACGTGTACCGCAGAGATCTCAAATCTGCACCTACCACAGAATTTGATTTATGCGAACCCAAGATTTTTTTAACCTCAGCGAATTCAGGCGTTATTGAGGGCATATGTATATTATGAATTGTTATTGGCTGGTCAAATAAAAATTCCTGACACTTCTATAATTTTAAAAACTCTCACTTAGGATGGATTGCAGGTGGAGTTATACATGATAAAAATGAAACTAAATATAATTGCCAGTGTGTACACGAAATGTCGCATTGTTTTTGATGCGAGTTCCCATGAAACGGGCAGTTATCACTAAATGACTGCTTGGATGCAGGCAGTAACCTAAATCCGAACATTTTCCATTTATTGATTTTTTTAGATTAAATAAAATTGCTGTGTTGGTCGACATAGAGAAGGCATTTTTACAAATTTCCATCAGCAAAAAAGACAGGTACCTTTTAAGATTCCTGTTTATAGATGACAATCCTGTCAACGGCGATGAGTTTGAAGTTATTATGTACAGATTTATATGCCTAGCATTTGTTTTGAACTCAAGCCCATTTTTATTATCAGCAGCCATCAAACATCTTAGTAAATTTAGGAAAGAATATCCGGGAGCAACCGAAATCCTCAACAGTCGTATTTACGCGGACGATCTGATAGCCGGTACCGACACTGTACAAGATGCACTGAACATTTCACAACAGTCACACAGAATTATGAAGGAAGCTAGAATGACATTCCGAAAATGGACATCGAACAACGAATTAGTTATGGAATCGTGGGAGAAGAACGGGTTTAGTACTTTACCTCAGGTCTTTGAGGAAAATAAAACACATAAGGTATTAGGACTGTTGTGGCAACCTAACCAGGACATGTTGATGATAGAAATCGATAATTTATTAGAATTTTTGTGCAAAGCAAAAAATACAAAGAGGTTCCTTCTGCAAGTAGCAAGCAGAATTTTTCACCCCTTGGGTCACATATCGCCATTTACCGTACGAATAAAATGTTTGTTTCAAGAACTATGGATTAGGAATTTAACAAGGAATGAAGAATTGCCCCCCGATATTTGAAAGCTGTGGGAACAATGGTGTTCCGAGTTACCCCAATTAGCAAAACTAAAGATTCCTAGAAATGTGTTTCAGTTCCCTGAAGACTCTGAATATAAATTAATACTGACACCTTTGCCGATCCCAGTACCAGGACATACGGTGCTGTCATATTTTTACAAACATATTCCAAGACCCAATCTTCCATTAATGTGCTTACATCAAAAAGCAGAGTGGCACCCTTGAAAAAGGTGTCATTACCCCGGCTAGAACTCTTGGGTGCGTTACTAGCAGCGCGTTTAACTTGTGAAGTGAAGAAGGTGCTAGATCGCGAGGGACAATCTTCTATGTTTCTATGGACAGACTCGCAGACTGCTCTTTATTGGATCAAGGTGTCTGCAAATAGGTGGAAATCATTTGAGTCCAACCGTGTAAAAGAGATCCAATTGCATTCCTTGGATCTGCATTCCTTGGATTTTGAAATTTAACAAACTAATACTTTTTTCTCTTATTTTAATAAACGCAGTTAATTTAATCATTTCAAGAAAATTAAAAGAATTAAGTACTAAAAGAAAGCGCATCTATGAATTGTATTCCAGTTCGGGGGAAGGGGGATTTTCCCCTTTAAGTCTACCATGGAAATTATTTGTTAATTTTTTTTTTTAAATTTATGTGTTAAAAAAATATCTCAAAAGTGTTCAAGAGGGAGTGCTTAATTAATGTGGCGGTGACACAGCTCAATAAACAAAATTTTATTTTTCTCCCTTTTATAAAGATATAGAAAATTTATAATTTACAGGTAACCTAAAATAATTTAATAATAAGAGGAAGATCAGTTTTAAAATTTTCCGTTTGAAGAGGAGGGGGGGGGGGGGAGTTACACTTCTGTATCCGTCTCGAGAATTAATTTTTAGTTTTGTTTCTTTTGATATTTAGATGTTAAGAACTAATCTCAAATGGGTGGTTTAAGACAGCATTGAATTAGGAGAAGGCCAGCCGGGATTTTAGATTTTAATGAACATAATTTTCTTTTTCTTCGTTTTTTAAAGACATACTGAATTTTTTTCGAGTAAGTTAGAATATTCAAACTCTAAGAAACCGACAAAAAAAAAATTCCTTTATAGGCGGAGGGAGGGGGGGGGGTGAGGGTTTCCCTAGAAAACTCTCACAGATGTTAAATCTTTCACAGAATTTAACCACCTCATAGAAATTAATAAAAAAAATAGAAGTTATATTTTACATGCTGCAAAATTGCAATGTACAGTGAAACCTCCATAACGCAAACTCCTGAATATTCCGTTAAGGGAAGAGGCTTACGTGATCCATTAAGCCTCCCTCGAATTTGAAATTTAACTATTTTTTTTTCTCCGCCTTTCAAAATCAAATTGTAATTTAATATTTTCTCTTAGCTTAAAATAAAAAAGAATGTAAAAATTTTCTATTGAGGGGGGGGGGGGGTGGAGGTAGAAGAGAGATATTGTCTCTCCCCGGATTTGAAAAAAAATTTAATTTATAAATAAAATTTCCTTTTCTTCAATTTTCAAAAACATACTGAAATGTATATTTTTCGAGTCGCTAAAAAAAAAAAAAAAAAATTATAAATAAACATTCGATGCTGACAAGCATTAACAAGCACACAATGCTTCATTTAACTACCTATCTCATCATTAATTGGAAGAGACTTGTGTAGAAAATTAGCACATCTTACTGGTACATAGTACGTCATGCTGTTTTCTATCAAAACTGGTTGCATACCATATTATGCTGGCAAGCATAAAAAAGGCATATATCTACCCTATTTATATAAAATCCTAATGAATCGAATTGAAACAAATTTATGTAACGAATCTATGAAACAACAGATTAAACAACTACGTTTCACGGCGATTTCTCCTAAAATATGGAATACTTTGCGATGAAATTAACACCAAAAATCCGTATTAATCCACAGATCTCAAAACTGGTATTAGAATTTTAAAATTAGAATTAATTTTCGAAATATTGATTTTTTTCTAATTTTAAATACGTTTTTCTAATGATGGTAACTCAAATTTTAATCATAACAGATTTTTTTTTTTTCATATTTTAGAAAATTTTATTTTAAACTAATTTGGCGACGAGTTTGGCCTCCAGTAAATGTATGCTAAGAAATGCATCATGTTACTTTTATTCAGAATTCAATTTGTATTTCATTATCATTTTATTTAATACGAAACTTTCATTTAAAATTGAAACCTTTAAAATAAATGGCTTTTACTTCATTCTTTTTTTTTTTTTTTTTTACGAAATGAAAAGAAAAATATTAGATACAGATATCATATACGCAACGGGGTACCTAATTGGCCCCAAAATGACGTTATTTTGCCTGACATGGTGACCCGGCTATTGTTGCTTATTTATTAATAAATGTTTATTTGAATTTATTTTCTTTTTATTTACAAAAAATGTTATAAACTGTTTTGTTCTATAGTTATTAATTATTTTTTTTATTGTTATTTCATTTTAAAATTAACAGAAAATCATTTAAATATACATATGTAACAAGTATTTGAAAACGAGGTTTTCGCCAAATTGTCGCAAAAAAAAAATCATGCCAAACCCCGTGCGTATGTGACAATGCAACAAATCATGAGATTTAATTTCCACTTCAAAGCAACGTTTTAATGCTATTACTTCTCCGGTCGACCAATTTCACCAAATTATATAAATTGCAAAATTATACAAATTGACATTTTTTTTCAATAACAAAAGAACAAATATATTAGTATAAAATTAAAAAAAACGCAACTAAAATGTCGAAATAAAAATCACTTGATGGCGTGAACATGTGTAACTTCTTTAAAGTCAAGTGAATGTGACATTTACGATCAACCATTATTGGCATATTTAATCTTATAGTTTGGCGACAGATTTTTGTCGATGGAATAACCAAGAAAATTAATTTACCACTCGAAAAATAAAAAAATGCTGACTTGCGAGTTAAAAAAAAAAGATATTGGCGAGATTTTCACCCGGCTAATATAAAAAGTACCAGGAATTCTTTGTGATCATGGCAACTTTTATGTAGTTTTATTCGAAAAAATAATTTTGATTCTTTAATCAAAATGGAAACCTTTCTTATGAAAAGCGAAGGAATCAGCCCGTTTTTATGGCAGTTACATGACTTGGACTATTATAATATAAACGAAATAATGTGGATAGAATAATATTCGGCGACTTATCACACCTGTGGCTGGCTAACATTAAAGTACCAAAGCGGCCGCTTGGAATATAAAAAGCGAAGGGATCCGCCTGGAGCTGTTGATGATAGTCACATGACTTAGGCTGTTATTATAGAGATTGTTTTCAATTTTAAAAACAGCGCAAAGAATAATATTTCCTAACGATTAAAAATTTATTTTCACGTGAGTATTAAAATCTGAGAAAAAAAAAAAAACTTTAAAATTACTATTAAATGAGTACGTGTTAAAGGCAGGAAAATATTGAAAATTATGTCCTGAAAATTGTATTTACACGTGAATATTAAAAAAGAAAGGAAACATTAAAATAATAAATACATTAATATGCGTTTAACCCTTTCACGGACAAGGCACTTCTATTCGTAAAATCTTGAAATCAGTGAATGGCACCAGAATTTACAAACAAATTTCGAAATACGAAAAGGCTGTTGTTCACTTACTTAATAAAAGGGAAATTTTCATCTCAATATTCTGGAGCTAACGTGGTATTTAAGAATTAAAATTAAGTGGTCCAAAAATGAATTACCGCCCTTGAAGGAGGTTAAAGCAGCAAATTTTAGTAATTGTATTATGTCAATTGTTTTATAACGCTGTTAAAAATACCGAGAGACAAAGACTCTGTTTACTTTATTCATTTTATTTTAGCTTCTTTTCAAATGTTTAACTGATCTTCTTTAACCAAACACGAAAACAACCATTGGATGTCTTAACAGCAACTTATTCTACCTTAATTTTTTGCAATCAATGGGGATTGAATGGAAACCCGTTTACAGGGAGATCGCTATAGGTTTTTTCAGTATAACTCAATCTTCTCTAATCTTTTTAAAACCGATCAGATTAGCGTGCTTTTAGATTCTACAGTGTCTGAACGGGGGTTGGCGAGCGTAGCTTGCAGGGGGCAGCGCCCCGTAGTTAGAATATAAAGGTACATACCTCTCCATGCTTTGACAGCAAATAAGCACATAAAATGTTTATACATAGGTTGTCATGCTACTTCTATCTGAGCTGGCGCATTGCATATTATTTGGGAAAGCATAAAAAAGCATGTAATAGAACGTTAAGATACCTACCTCTCTATGCTTTGAAAGAAGCTTAAACAGCAAATAAACATAACATGCTTGTACATAGCTTGAAATGCTATTTCTCAATAAGCTGGCTGCATAGCATATTATGCTGTCAAGCATAAAAAAGCATATAATAGCACGTTAAGGTACCCACCTCTCCATGCTTTAAAGGAAGCTTAAACAGCAAACAAGCATAAAATGCTTGTATATATAGCTTATCGTGCTATTGCTGTGCAAGCTGGATATATAGCATGTGAAGCTGGCTAGCATTGTAAAGCATTTACTAGAATGGAAATCTAGCAGACAAAGCAATACAGAGCAATAACTAGCATATTGTTTATGCTGGTACTAGCAAGAGTATTGATCTGGGAAATATACTTTGGGAAAATGTAGAGGAGTTAATTAAGTTACTTGGAAAAAAATCTTTTCTTTGTATATCGTGTGGGGGTAATGTGTGAAAGATTCCGTAACATTGAAATTAAAAGTACATTTCTTTTAATTTTAGCTATTATATTTTCAGAGATATCGTCGAATATGTAAGGCAAAAATGTATCTCGCCCTATTCCCGAATCTACTATTTCCGAATCAACTGAAGCTAAAATTATGAAAAATTTCGAGTTCGAAGACGTTAAATTTAAAACTTGCAGGAAAATTATAGCGATTACCCTAGGTCACATAGTTTTTTATAAAAGCGGATTTATCCGTTACACAGAATTTTTGATTTACGAGCATTCATCAAAGGTGTTGAAGAGCGCTGCAGGTACCTATCATAGCAGAAGTATAAAAGCATTGTTGATAATGATTAAAAAAAATCGTCATTATTTAGCTGAGATTTTAACCCTTAAAGTCACGGACGGTTTGGACATGCATAAGGACAGGGGCGGCATACTCTATGTACCATCGGCTTTTAAAGCTTAGATAACAATTTTTAATGATAGATTTGTGTAATGTAATGCCCATTGGCTGTATAAATGAAATAAACGCCAATTTGTTAAAAACATACTAATTTAATTAGAATTAATCGTACAAATAATATGAGATTCGCGACTAGTTTGCATTGAGAGGATCTCTCAATACGCCTTATGTGTCCTTAAAAGTTAATTAAAAGCCTATCTGGAAAAACGCGCTATGGACCAAGGTGTCGTTGCAACTTTGCGACCTCCTTTCGAAGCGGGCTTAGTACAATGCCAAGTTTAAACTTTGAAAAGTGTTTTGTTTAAGGTACACATGAAATGAAATGATTATTACTACGCTGTATTTGGTTAATGAAATGCCAAACGAAGTTTAAATATGCATTTTTTTATTGTCTCCACCAGTTCCGAATTAAGTTCATCATAAACAGATTAGGATAAGATTAAAAAAAGTGTTATGCAGAATAGCAATATTTGAAATTATTTAGCTTCATATTTTTTTTAACTTTTATGGTATACCCAATCTTAATTTTCTAGTATATACACCTATACTCAACCTACGGTGCATTGCTTTTTACAAAGTCTTATTATGCCTAATGGCGAGAACAAATATTTTTTTCAATTGGATTAAATCATATTTAAGTCTGGATTCATACACTGTAAAAAAAAAGTGGTAACGTTCCATGTAAAATCCAGGAACGTTTCGCCTTTTCTCAGGTTTTCAGTATAATTTAGCTCTTTCCTGTGAAATTCTGGTTTTCTTATCTGAAAAGTTCCTGCACAAAAGTTGGAAACAGCAAAACGCTGCGGCCGCCATTTTATTATTTTTTTGCTATAATCCGTTGCTTGCGCGCGAGTGTCGAAAACGAATTCCTTAAATGAATGTAAAAAAAAAAATCAATATGGAATGCAAATAAGTCAATAGACGACATAATCCTTTACGTCTCTATAGTCAAGACCATTCAGATGAAAATGCAATACCTCCGTGACATCGCTAAGAGATTATCCCTCGTACTTCTCTGTGGAATGTTTAACGAGCAGTCCGTGTAAAAAAAATACACCTATTATATGGATCTCCATTAACCAGGGGACTATCAAACATGATTCTCACAGATTTTGATTAAATTAAAGTATGTTTTAGAGTTTTCATCTCTAATTATTCTTGTGAAAGGATTTCTTCAAATGGGCCTTAGATTTTCAGAAATTGGATGTCAAGGTTTAGCATACGTTTCAAATACCCATTAGTTTGTAACTTTCAACGTGTTTTTCATGGTGTGGACGCAGAAGGCTCGCACTCTACACGTACGGCCCGAGTTCGGTGCTACTTCTTAACTTTTTTTTTCTTTTTTAATTAATTTTATATTTTGACACTTTACAATTATTTTGATTTAAATTTGATATATATTTGACACTTTGAATTGCTGCAAATTTGATTTTTTTTATATTTTCGGAAAAAATATACAATTACGTATAGGATTTTTTTTTTCATGAAAATTTATATGTATTTTATCTAACTTGTAAACTAACATAATTACTGACGAAAATCCAAAATATTTTATGTCTAGGTTTTTTTTTTAATTAGTATTTGCATTTATATATTTTTATATTTTAAGCAAAGTTCAGAAACAATATATCATATATATATTTACTTTATTGAATTTTAACTGAAAATTTATTTTTTCGTGTAAATTATAAATAATAATTTTGATGTCAATTTCAAAATTTTTTCATTCTAACAAATAATGACAATAAAGCAAAAATTGTCAACTGGAAATGTAAAAATCGTCTGCGGATCCCGCATGACATATAACTTGTGATATATATTTTAAAAGAAATCGTTAGATAGCGTTTCATAATAATATCAGAATAGATTGAAAAAACATTGATATATTTTATGTTCTTTTGAATACAAGTACTAGGTAAGTAGTTATGTTCTATTACAGGAATTTTTTTCGTATAAATATTCCGTTTTGAATATCTCTACAATATATGTCACTCGATTAATTGTATATTTACTAAACTTAAATGCCAAAGTCAGTAATAGCAAACAATTTTGTATTCTATCATTTGTCATATTTTAATATATTGAACAAACCAAATATTTAAAAAATATTTATTTTGTTTTTTTTTTTCTAATAAAATATTGTGCATTATTTGAGACTTGTATTTAAGATATAAAAATGTAAATAATAATAATATTATGAAAACAAACTTTCTGCACATATTAATTTGTATTTCCGTCAACGGAAAGGTTAGTTTAAATATTACATAAAAAATAGAAGTTTTCGTGAAAGATAAAAAACATAAATCGATTTTGAAAATATCAAAATTTCGAAACTGTAAAAATTCACAACTTTGATTAAAATTTGTAAAGTGTCAAAAATATGAAATTAATATAAAAAAATAAACAGTTAGGAGTTAGCATCGAACTCGGTTCCTCTGGCTGGCGGGTGAACACTCTGAGATCACTCCACGTAACACTCGTTGAAAGTTGCAAACTAATTAGTATTTGAAACGTATGCTGAACTTCGGCCCCCGATTTCTGGGAATCTAAGACCCATTTGAAGAAATACTTTCACTAGAATAATTAGGGATAAGAGCTCTGCAATATACTTTGAATTCATAAAAATTGGTGAGCATCATGTTTGGTGGTACCCTTGTAAGACTACATATTAATTCTAAATCTTTAGTCTAAAACTAGGGATTCTATGTGAGCTTGGTTAATTTAAATGAAAAAAGAAATTAATCAATTATATAGAACATCCTTGTTGGGCATAAAAAAAATTTTTTTTCTCCCATTTAAAGGATTATAAATTAAAAGTAAAACATAATCGTAAAAGAGTAAGTTGCTATAAATATAATATTCTATCTTGTTCCGCTAATATTTTTTATATGCTATATTATTTTTAGGGCAAATTTGTTTTTGACATATATGCGCCTTAATATTATTTATGCTTTAACGGGTTTGCATTTAAGAATTAAATATTTATGTCTAAGATTTAAAATTAGTTAAACCACATATACGCTATTGTTTTCTATTTTATTATTTTTTCATTTTCACTCTATCTATATAACATGCAGTTGTACAGTTTTATTTATTTTAGCTTTGTGAGCTAAATCCAGAAGCATTCCAGAAATGTTATTTGAAAATAATGGACAGTTGGGTTGCCCATTACTTATACGAGGTGTTTCTGGAAAATAACAGACACCTTTTGAGCACTTCTGAAACGTTCCGTAGAAAATAAGGTAAGCTTTCTGTGAAGTGTCAGTAATGTGTTGCTGTCAACATAAATATTCCTGGTAATTCGCAGGAAACTTACTGGCATTTCTGTGGAAACTTTTTAACATATACAGTAAAGTTCCAGTCATTTTCAAGAAATGTTTCTTGGAAATAATGGGCAACTCAGCTGCCCATTTTTTCCCAGGAACGTTGCGGAATTTTTTTTACAGTGTACTTCAACTGTGCTACTCCAGCCTTTAATATCCCGAATTAATGTTTTACCAAGCAACGATGTTTTTATATAATACAGTTAATAACTCATATATTTATTGTATGGAACCCCCTGACCGCGAGTAATACTCGCACTTAACCGTTTATTTGGAATCATTTCACAATTTAAAAAAAATTGTTTAATTATGTATGTTTCCTAATCATTTTTTCCATTCATTAAATTATAGTAGAGGAGTTCATTGACAATAAAGTGGCCTGAACAAACTCCATGCATTCTCTCTTAAAATGTACATGAACTCTCTTAAAAAATGGCAGTTCAAGGAAAGCGAATGTGTGTATTAAATGAAACATTGTTAGAATTTTTTTATACGGGCTGTTTTAAATTGTTTTTCACAGCCATGAATGATTCTTGAAGATGCCTCCATGGCTATTCCTAAAAAAATATGTTCTTTCAAGTGGAATCATTAGTGAAAGAATAATGAGCGGCATGCAAGATGTTAAGCTAGCGAGTCAAAGCCAGGAGTCGCGGGATAAAATTCAGGATTTTCCTGAAAATTAAGTTTGAATGAAAAAGGGGGCTGTTTTATAACTATTTTACCCCACATGACACTATTTATTTGATAAGATAAAATTTATTGCTGCATAACTCTTTTTATAATGCAATGCTATATCATTCATAGAAAAATGGAAACACGTCATTTTGACAGGCTATCTTCTAGTGTATGAAATAAAATTATAAGCCAGTACCGTATACAATACTTGTAACATTTGCCAGGTTTGTCACACCTAATTCCCATTACACTGTTTCAAAAAAAATGATAATAATAATACACACACACACACACACACACACACACATATATATATTTATATATATGATGAGGAATAAGCCAATAATTAATGAATAAAAGGTGTTTACTGTTTCTTGATTACTTTTACCTTTCAAATCAACACAGATATTTACAAAGTTACGGGAGGGTAGGGATTTTTTTGGCATCTGAGACTTCATACTGGACCCTAGTCCGGTTTCGCAGCGACTTTATCTCTCGTTTATCTTACTAGATCCTTCTGACCTCGGCCGCTTCGAAATGAAATCTGAGGTTGGGCTGTTATTTGTTCCCAAGCTCAGAGATGCAAAAATATTCATCAGCAGTTAAATTCCATCTGCGCTTCTGAGGCCGGTATTTTCTCATGGGAACTGCTGATGTGTCTTGTTGCTAGGATGAGAGTATTTTGGGAACTCTAAAACCACGTCTCACACACACACGTATATATATATATATATATATATAATAACAAAACTTAAGCAGTTATATGAATATAAAATTCCTAATTAAATTTTTTACTAGATTTTACAAATTTTATTCTTATTTATATAGGAATTTTGCATCTTCCATCATTATTCGGGAAAAAACATTTGTAAAATCAATGAATTATTTAAAATATTTGGACTAATTATTTCATAATATATAGCTTTCTTTTCATAATCCAATTCTTCTGTTTACTGGATTCTAATTAAAGTATGTATACAAGTTATAACATAACATCTGATCTCCTGAAAATATGTTAAAATTTTAAGCACTTTCTGTAAAATACTAGCATTTTGTAATGCTTTGTTATATAACAAAACTTAATCTCCTCATAAAGTGTGCGTATAAAGATAAAATATCCATCTTGTAAACTGGAATTTATTGAGATTCTTCTTCTTAATTTATCTAATATTTGATAAAGATTATTATTTATTAACATACTTTGACCATTAGAAATAAATAAATTATCTATAGAGAATGCTCATTTAGATGTTTAAAAAAATCCAGTTAATTTTTAAACCACAATAATCTTATAATTAAATATTTCTGAATATAACAAATGTAAAATATGCAACATTTTGTCTAGTATTTGTGAAGAAATTTAAAAAAAAAGGTCCAAAATATAAATATCCAGGGGCATTATGTTACATAATATACCTACATATGCAAAATTTTGTCTAGTATTTGTGAAGAAATTAAAGACAAATGTTCAAAATATAAATATCCAGTGACATTGTGTTATATAATGTATCTATATTTGCAGTGTGTTTTACAGCACTTTAAAAAAATAAAATATAACTTTATCTTGACAAATATCTTTTTAGACCAGTGTTCAGTACTTTATGATTAATCCGATTTTATGCTTAATATTCCATAATTGTCAATATAATGGTTTGGAAAGAGAATGTTTTTTTTTTTTTTAAATATTTCATAATATTCACATAAACTTTAAAGCACACTGTTGTCATGATCTGAATGCTTGGAAGATTAATGTAAAAAAATAAAATATTGTTTTTAAATTTATGTCAGCAATCAATTGAAAATTGTATTTCTGTTTCTTGATGCATTATATCATTGTTATAAACAAATTGCTGGTATGATATCCCATATCCTTGTTTCTTCGGAAAGTAAAATTTTAAAGTTTGCACGAAAGCAAGAAAAACAATATTTACACACCGATAATTCAATAATGGGACAGTGCACTGATACGAAATTAACATATTTGTATTCTACTGTATTAAATGATTGTTATATAATTGTTTTATGTATTTTATTCATATTTAGTAATTTTAAAATTTGGTTTTTGTGTAACCCGTAGGGAATAGCATAAAGGAGAATGAGGTACTTTTTAGGTCAGCTGAGACACAACTTTGCAGATTTAACTTAAGGAGTTCTGGACACATTTAAAATAATTTTTATTTATTGAGTTAAAATTTCGATTTTTTTTTGTGATGGTTAACCATATCATTTGTAAATAAAATCACAGGATAAATCTTCTCAATTTTTTTAATTTAAATTTTATTAAAAAAGTAGGGTTTAAAATCGTTATAACTTGAAATAGTATTAGTAGAATTATTATTATTATTATTATTTTTTTTTTGCATTTAAATAAACATAAGTATGTAAATTTTAATTTAGATTCAGCATTTTAAAAAATACTAATTTAAATAATAATTAAAAATATTTAAAGTAAAAATTTGAAAAAACAATGACGTAACTCTTTTTTAAAAAATCATATTTTCAAAAGTAAATTAATGTAAGACAATTGAAAAAGACATTTTCCAAATTTGAACCCCTTATTTTTAACGGTTCTTGACTTATAACAATATAAAAGCGATAAAAGGTGAAAAAAGTCATCATAAAATAAAACTCATTTTCACAAAAGTCGTTTTCATGACAACCGTTGCTTGAAAGCTAGATTTTGAAAACAAGCTAAAGCTTAAAAATGAATATTTTTTTCTGTGTCAATTAAGATAGAAACGAATTAAGATAGATAGACATGATTTAAACTTCATTTTAAGCAGAAAAAATTGAGAAATATTTTATGTAATAAAAATTTTCAATAAATTTCTTAGATTTTTGTGTTCGGACCCCCTTAAATAAAAAAAAATCCAGAAATGTTCCAGATAATGCGCATCATTTGAATAAAGATAAAAATTACATATCAAATGGGTTTTTACAATGGAACTTATATATGAATTAAATTCCCATTTTAAATTTTATTCATGCGTTAGACTTTAAAATTCAGCATATTAAATGTATTCATTATTTTTACTTCAAATTTTAGGACAGCTTCGATCAAATCTACTTATAGAATATGTAAATAAGTTTTAAAATCTGCTGCCATCTTAATTGGAATATGTGTTACAATATATTCATAGAGAATTTTAGTATATCTTAAAACTTATATTCCTCATTATAAAATATTTTTATATCTAATATAAAGTGCTATCGGACAATATCTGTAAAGTCATTGAATAACTTAAATTAGGTCAGGTATTCAGTTCTTAATGCAGAGAATTGTTACATAATCCGATTATCTTAAGGGCGAAATTCTTATTTAAGGCTGCATTAAAATTACAGAACAGCTTATGAGTTCTTTAAAATAAATTCACTATTTTAAAATATATTAAAATACTTTCTGTAAAATGTATTATAGTTTATCATGCTTTGTTGTGTAAGCGAATTTTATCACTTCGTAAAAGATATTAGATAAAAATTCACCTTTTCGCTTATAAATAACTATTTATTAAGTTTATTATTATATTTTGTATAGTAGTTAATGAACAAAGCAGGAAAACTTTATGAACTGATTTTCAATATTATGTTAGTAATAAATAACATCTGCAGCAAAATATTTATTTCGGTCTAGATGTTAAATGCATGCATCTTAAATATAAGATCTGAAAATGATATAACAAATATAAAATATATATATATATATTATAACTAGGGGGGCTATGCCCCCTGCAAGCTACGTTCACCAACCTAAATTCAGACACTGCAGAATCTAAAAACACGCTAATCTGACAGGTTTTACAAATGTTATATAAGATTGAATTATACCGAAAAAAGCTTTGCAGACGGGTTTCCATTCAATTCCCTTTGACTGAAAAATTTAAGGCCGAATCAGTTGCTGTTAAGACGTCCAATGATTGTTTTAGTGTTTGATAAAAGAGAATCAGTTAAACATTTGAAAAGAATGTAAAATAAAGTGAATTAAGTGTGCAGAGTCTTTGTCTCCCGGTATATTAAAACAATTTCTATAACAATAGCCTACGTGATGTGACTATCATCAACATTTCCGGGCGAACCACTTCGCTTTTTATATTCCAGGTGCCATTTTGGTACTTTAAAGTTAGCCAGGCACAGGTAATAAGTCGCCAAATATTATTCTATCGCCATCATTTCATCTATATTATAATAAGCTAAGTCACGTAACTGTCATAAATAAATACGGTTCTCTTCCCTTCGCTTTTCATATGAAAGTGTGGCACATATATCATATACGGCCACATATTGGCGCAATTTTTTCGGACACCAATTTGGGGAAAACATCAACAGCATAAACAACAACATCCGGCTCACCATATCAAGCAAAATAACGATAATTTGGCGCCAGTTAAGTACCTGTAGCGTATATGACATTGGCGTCAGAAAACAATCGCCCAAATATGAAGCCGTATATGACATCTGTGCCGAAAGTTTCCCATTTTTATTTAAAAATCAATTTTTTTTTCGAATAAAACTACATAAAACTTGCCATGGCCGCAAATAATTATTGATACTGTTACGCTAGCTGGATGCAAATCTCGCCAATAGCTTTTTTTCAACTCGCCAGTTAGACTTTTTTTTTCAAATAGTAAATTAAAACATTGCTTTCAAGTTGAAATTAAATGTCATAGTTTGTTGCATTATTTAATATTTGGTCAGATGTCATATACGCAACGGGTTTGGCGCGATTTTTTTTTAACGAAAATTTCGCGAAAACCTCGTTTCGAATACCAGTTACATATGTATTTTTAGTACTACTTAGTTATTTCGTCAACCAAAAATCGGTACAGATGCCATATACTGGCGTATATGATATACTGCCGTACTCATATGTTGGCACGATTTTTTTCTGACGCCAATGCCATATACGCAACGGGTACTTAACTGGCGCTAAAGTGTCGTTATTTTGCTTGATATGGTAAGCCGGATGTTGTTGTTTATACTGTAGATGTTTTCGCCAAATTAGCGTCGGAAAAAAATCGCACCAATATGTATGTATATTGCATCTGTGACCAAAAATCTATCACCAAAGTAAAGATTAACTGCCAATAATGGTTGATAGTAAAACGTCACATTCACTTGACTTTAAGCAAGTTACACATGTTTACGTCATCAAGTCATTTTTATTTCGACGTTTTATTTGTGTATTTATTAATGTTATACTATTTTATGTATTCTTTCGTTAATTAAAATAAAAATTATCACAATTTGCATAATTTGGCGAGTTTGACAATTTATATAATTTGGCGAAATTGGTCGACGGAATAACTAAGTAGTATTTATTAATTATTTTCTATTATTTTTAAAAGAAAATAACAAAAAATTAATAACTATAGAACAAAACATTTTATATAATTTTAAAAACGAAAATAAAAGTAAAAAAACATTTGTTATTAAATAAATAACAACAGCCGGGTTATCGTATTTTAAATAAAATGAATGAAAGGATTATATTTTAAATGGATTAATAAAATACAAAAAAAAAAAAAAAAAAAAAAAAAAATGCGACGGGAAAAATGTTCGGGGATTTATCAAATGCGTCCCACTAAAATAAAAATACAGAGTTCTTGATTTATCTATCAGAATCTTTCGATTTGGCGAAAGATTGTACTAATTTTAATTATAAGTAAAAATAACATGATACATTCCTTAGTATACATTTAGAAGGCCAAACTGGTCGTCAAATTTTTTAAAATATCTTTTTTCTAAAGTATGAAAATATATATATATGTTTCAAAATTTGAGTTGCCATCATTAGAGAAAATTATTTAAAATTAGAAAAAAATAATATCTCGAAAACTTAGTCCAACTTAAAAATTCTAATGCCAGTTTTGAAAACTGCGGATCAATACGGATTTTTGGTGTTAATTTCATTGTAAAGTATTCCATATTTTGGGAGAAATCGCCATGAAACATAATCAGTTGTTTAATCAGTCTTTTCAAAGAATCGCTTCATAAATTCGTTTCATTTCAGTCGTTTCATAATTTCCGTTTCATAAATTCGTTTCATTAGGATTTTATATATATATAGGGTAGATATACTAACTTCAGAAATGTTTTACAAATATTTCAATAAAGCACAAGATGTGATTTTCCAGAGTGTTAAGAGTTTTGGTGTGAACGTTTTAAGATATGTACAAGAATAATTTTTCGTGACGTTCTGAAACACACCCCGAAATAACCAAAACTAAATTCACATCCATATATCTAAAGGAGTAAAACCATTTATATGCACCGAAGTGATTTTTGTTCGACGTTGTGCTTATAAGTATCATATATTATAAGAGATTGTGGGTTTCTCATTTTTAATTTCAGAAGTTTGGAATAAAAAAATTAAATATATTTGGAATTAAAAACCTCAAACACTATCTCACCTAATTTGTTGCAGTTTTTTTCACTACTTCTAAGAATAAAATCTTCGGTACATGTGAATTTTAATAATCTTTTAGGTATATTACTCATACTTCAATTTTCACTCCTCCATATGTTAAGCTTTAAAGTTTACTTCGGATTGTTAATTCGATTGACCTTTGTAATAAATTCACTCTTAAAGTTGAAAATCACAAAATTTCTCAATTTTCTTGATGTCTTGTTTTTTAAACAAAACTAGGGGGCTCGGCCCCCTACGAGCTACGCTCGCCAACCCCCGTCCAGACACCGCAGAATGTAAATGCACGCTAATGTGATCGGCTTTAAAAAGATTTCGAAAGATTGAATTATAATTTAAAAAACAGTGGCGATCTCCCTATAAACGGATTTCTATTCATTTCTCTTTGATTGGGGAAATTTTAACGCCAAATCCGCTGCGGTACTACTTGATTATCCCGTCGACTAAATTCGCCAAATTATATAAATCGCCAAACCACTCGCCAAATGATACAAATTGACATAATTTTTATTTTAAATAACGAAAGAAGAAATAAATTAGTACAACATTAATAAAAATACAAATAAAACGTCGAAATAAAAATAACTTGATAACGTAGACACGTGTAACAACATTTCAAAATAAGCTAATATAAAAGGAATTAAGTAAAAAGAATCTTTGTCTCCCGGTATTTTTTAACAAAGCGAAAAGAAAGTTCTTTTAAATGAGACATTTTAAATTAAACGTTTTTAATCTGACGTAATTTTGACCAAACTATTCTTTCTCTTTTTAATATTCACGTGAAAATACTTGTGTTATAAATAAAATATTATTTGCGCTTTCCTAAGAAAAATAGTTGAAAAGTATGCTCTCAAAATATCAAATAAATGTTTAGCACAATTTTTAAATCTAAACCGTTTTGCAATATTATTTTGTGTTCATTTTATGTAATAACTGTAATGTGATGTAAATATGACGTAATTTCTCCTATTTAAGACTTCTAACGCATGTTAATAAATTTATTATTTTACATATTCCTTTCTCTCTTAAAATTCACGTGTAATTATAGTTTTTATGACGTAATTTTTAATAAGTTCCTGCATTTTGTACATAATTATTTAATTCTAATTCCAAATGTTTTTTTCTGTTTATAATAGCCACGTGTAAATAAATTTTTAATTTATTACACGTATATATATATATATTAAGCAAACATTATTGTTTCCGCTGTTTATACAGTTGGCAACAGTTTAAATTAATATAACTTTCTAAAATCTGTAAAAAATGTCTCTCGAAATGCTGAAAATTTGAATTTAAAACAGATATAAAACCTCGAAAAATGAGTCAAATTAAAAAAATAAGTCAATTCTGCACACCGGGAAATTATAACGTATAAAATGAACTAAAAATTATTAAATTCCGATGTATAGTTTTTCTACTATAAAACTTTTTTAGTGGAACGATTTTGCCCAACTTTAGCATTAAATAATCTCTTACAATAATTCTTCGATTTGAAAACTGTCTGCATCAGCGTGTTTATCAAACATTTCTGTATAACACTACCGATTTTCATATTTTTGTATGCATTATTTTTCTTAATATTAACGAAGAAAGACCTCCGGTCACAAAAAATTCGAAACCGGCGGCGGTGACAGCGGTAGTTACTTTTTTTTTAGAATAGAGAGATGACATTTTGAATTATTGTGTTGATCTCACTTCTGAACTTAATTACCGGAAATTACTTGCTTTTCAACTGGTGTACAATACTTCTATTATCAATAAAACTATTAATAAACTCAATATTTCGAGACAATCTCTATCCATTTCAAATGCTAATTTTAAACCCATGACCGCTGTTTTACCTTAACATCTTCAGGAACTATGTTTTTATTGCGAGAAAAAAAAATTACTTTTGTTAAGATTTATTCATTTTATATTAAAAGGAATTCAGAAAGTAAAAAAGAAGGCGGAAAACAATAAATATTCACAAAATAAACGTTTACATTTGTTGCCGCTGAGCTTTAATAAAAATGTATGAGGGAAATTGTGTCTTATAAAATAAAATCTAACAGTAAATTTCTTTCTTACATTTCAAAAAATCATTCAAACTTAATATATTTAATATATCTAACATTATGTTTATCAAATATTAACGACATTATCAATATTCAAATGTTTAGCATGTTCAGAAATGAGATCCGCAATAACTGAACCTGCATACCAACATTTTCAATAATATCTACGGTTCCTGATCTTTTATAAGGTTCAAACTATACTATACAACCACACGTAGTATTAAGGCATATTTTGTAACTAAAGACATTCGGTTTGCTACGTATGATTTGTTTGTATCTGCGGCGCCTATAAGATGGCACCACACTTTCAGCTATAGAAAATTGTTGCTGTTGACATTGATAAAATAGGAATTTATAATTAAACATACAAAAATAGTCGAATTTTTCTCTAATTTGTCATCTTTATTAAACTTGATATTATCAGCCATATGTAAGTATTGCAAAATCTGCTGTAATTAAAATTGCCTGTAAACAAACTATAAATTTTACTTCGTCAATACCGAACATGCTATTTTTAACCTGCATAACATAAATCCATTGTATGACGATCCGATTATATTTTTTTTTTCAAATTAGAGCACGGAAAGATGCAGATGAACGACAGACAGACAAACATAATACATAAACATCTTTCGCCTGCGAATTAAATATTTCCAACTGAGCGAAAAAATGCCCAGGCTGGGAATGGAACCCAGATCCTTGGCTTACGAGGCCAATGCTTTTCCATTTAAGCTAACTGGGCCGACAACCAGCCAGCATATTTCGCTCAGAAAACCTTTGAACGCATTGGAAAAGCATTGGCCTTGTAAGCCAAGGATCTGGGTTCGATTCCCAGCCTGGGCATTTTTTCGCTCAGTTGGAAATATTTAATTCGTATGATAACTTTACCAGTCAGTTTGACTGTGTTAAAATAATAGTTCATATTTCGCCTGATTTGGAAAATGTGGAAAAATAGGCCAGCGGAAGAATTATGAACGGAAAGTTGTTTAAATTCAATAATAGATAAATTATTGTAATTATTAAAGATATTTATCCAGGACATTTATATGAAATATTGCAAGTAGTTTTCTTACGTTTTCTTGTTTTAACTGCAAATACCAGCTGAAATTTTTTTTTAACTCTCTTTTTTAGCGCATACAAATGGAACGAATCAACGGAGATTTTAATCTACACTCTGTTTAATACTTCTAACGCCAAAAATGCAAATGGTTTGCTTTTTCAAAATCATGGGTTATTTTATGAAGTGCTATGTTTTATAGAAGTTCAACAACACCTCTCGTCATATCTAAAATGCATTCAAATATATTTTGTGAAGAAGTTCCTGACTTCAAACAATTACATCCTATAATAATAACTTCAGTAGCTGATGGAAAGAATACGTCTTTCCAACAAACTTTAGCTTTTAATCTATAAACTATGCTGTTATTATCTACAAGGTAGCCATATGAAAAGAAACATTTGTGGACTATAATATAATCTAAACAAGGTTAAGTTCCTGTTTTAGTAAAGTATCGTACAGATACATTTTACCACCATAATAAAACTATAAAAGTCAATGGAAATTACGATTTATAGTTGTGTAGGACAACACGAAGGGATAACAACGAAAATTTACAACTGACCCTTGACATCAGAAAGACTACACAGATGGAATAACGTAAAAAAAAAATATAATTGGTATCAGCAAAACTCAACCTATACGGTTTCACCACATAAATTGATCTTCGCCCAATAAGGATCGCCCGTAAAAATGGGTGGCAACTCTTTATGCAAATTTTATAGGTATATTGTATAATTTTATGTTTGCATATGTAATGTAAACAGGATGTTGTCCGATATTTTGTTTCTGTGTATGTAAGAAACCGATTTTCACTTGCAAATTTTCTCCCGATGCAGTTGGCAGCTAAAAAATAAGGTGCTGCTATAGGCTTTCGAATATATAAGCAGATTGCTTTTGCAACGTATAACATAAATAAAAGAAATTAGCCCAATGATGGCTTAAAAGATTTGTGATGATCGATTAATTATTAAATAGTGTGCCAACAACTGGATTCCTTTTTTGTGCTGATGTGTGGGGTACTACCCGACCGACCAGAATTCTCCATGCTGCCGAGGGCAGTATACCAGGTAGAGGAAATTATGATTTTTTATTCCATTGTGTGTGCCAGTAAGAATATTTACCTATAAAAAAATACGGACTATGGTGATACAAAGTAATATAAAATTAATTAAGTAATGAATTTAAATGGGTCTAAAAAATGAATGTCTGCACCAGTTATCATTGTTGAGACATTTTTATTGTAAATATTTCATTTAATAAATAGTAAATCAAGATTGAAAATTAGTAATATTTTCTTTGTTTTAATTCTTAGGTAGCATTTTTCTTTTCTTGGTAAGAGGATTTTAAGACAATCCATTTATTTTAGAATTTTCTAAAAAAATTACTAGATATACATAAATAATTTAATTAATATTTTCAGATATTGATATGGGGAGTATACAGGCTTAGAAGGTGTGCGATCTTCGAAAAAATGAACACAGCGCATTGGTTATTTATAATTTAATAATTAATATATTAAATTTTATTCACGTTTCCCTGAAGGGAACTTTTAATTATGTCGCATACCTAGAGTCAGTGGAGCTATCAGCACTGTACGATGCTTAAGATTTGTAAAAAATAATCTACTTAGCCAAATTAATATTAAACAACCTCATTTCCTGTGTTACAATGCATTTATGTTACAGATATATTTTAGAACGTATATATCATTCCAGCAATAGTTGGCACTGCTTATTTCTTATTGAATTTTAAGAACATTCATTCCCTTTATAGCAATCTATATTCACGTGTCACTAAAATGAGAGTGTATAATTTTATTTCAAGCATATACTGATAATACACATAACACGCATTATACACGTATAACACGCATTCATTTTCCCCACGAAAGCAAACAAGAAATATCAGCTTTCTTCGAATTCATTTTTTTTTTTGCGACATGCGAACGCGATCATTTCCGGTCTGTTCTCACTTCCTGTTCTATGGAATGAAAATACCCCCCCCCCCAAAAAAAAAAAAAAAATAAATAAATAAATAAATAAAAAAAATAAATAAATAAATAAAATAAATACGTAAATAAATAAATAAATAAATAAAAATCTTGATTGATTCAAGTCCTGCCTATAATGCGCTGAAACTTCCATTCTCCACATCTGCGCTAATACGCTAATCTGACAAAGGGAAAGTTCCCGTTTTATACGTCATTCACCATTCGGTCGAATACGTTAACTTACAGTGGTGTTGATCCTAACGCCTATGGAAATCAGTTCTTCGTCACAAAGTACGACACTAGGGAAGTGAAATAAACACACCTGGATTTAAATGAAAGTAATAGCATTTTCAAAAGAAATTGGTAATCGCACTTTAACTAGAATGTTCAGAGTTAATGAGTGTTCTGATCGTGAGTGGATGAAGAATAAAAACGTGATTCAAAATACCCCAGAAAGTTCCACTGCGCACAGCTTTTATGAAATGCTCTATTTGAGAGGAAAATATTGCCCAGTAGATATTAAAAAATCGCTAAAATGGTCAAATAATACGAGAAATAGTGTTCGTTTATTTGAGTTACAACGGTCAAGTTCAAGTTCTGACAAGGCAGGGAGGCCAACCAAATGGCTTGAGCACAACAAGCTCTACCTGGCTAACTATATTTACTCTGACTCTCGTTTATTGAAAGAATTGAAAAAGCTTTTACCAAGTTATTACAGCTATAATTTCAGTTGTCTAAACGTGCTTCTAAACAATATGTTACAATGGTAAAAAAAAGAATCCCAGTGAACGTGAAAACTTTAAGGAAATAATAAAATGGTGCGATCAATTTATGAATCGCAAAAATTTCGTTCTTCGTCAATGCACAAAAGTTTCCCAAAAGTTTTTAAAAGACTTGGAACAATATCTGTTAAGTTTACAGAAGTTTGTCATTGATAAACGAACGGAGAAAAACTACGATATTCTCAAATTGGAAATACGGACGAAACGCCAATAAAGTTTGATATAATATGAAACAAAAGTCTATACTTTTGTTTCCTATTATATCGAATATCATTACAACATAACAAACAAAAAGCGTAAAAACTGCTCCATTTAAAATCTGATAAGGGAGATTAGGTTTGTTAGAAAGTATATGTTATAAGTTTCTTTGTTTATATTGATATATAAATGCATTTAAGCATCATTCCATATAACAATCACCCAGGCTGTGATTAAATGGCAAACAGGTTCATGTGATTTTTTTTCTCGGTGAGATGACCATTAGGAAGGAATAAATCCAGAATATTAATGCCGTGGGACCATTAGTTTTCATTTCGTGGTGGTGGGGGTCGGTCAAAGGTCAGAGCGCCGCTTGAAAAATTCAAGTTTTATGTTTTGCATAGTATTTTCATAGTATGAATTGAAGGTATTTCACAAAGCAAATTGCATGGTTGTATTATGTAAGGTTGGCCCTTTGCTGTTCAAAAATAAAAATTATGGAATATGTGTAATTCAGTGAGCTAGATGGCTGCAAAAATTGATTTTTTTCCCGAAATTTCACTATAGTTTTGACAGATATAGCTCTTTGCATTGAAATCGTCCCATCATTTTTAACTGTTGTATGCTTCCCTATGGTGAAATGAAACACAGAAAATTAGGCCCCACCATGGGCAGACTTTAATGCATTCCTAAATTTTATGTCAAATTTCCAAAAAAAAAAATATTTTTGCCTATATTTAGTGAGGTATACTAGACATGCATTAAAGTCAGAAGCCTCTACAATAATAATAGAAATGTAGAATAACTATTCTCCTTTCAAAATCACCAAACTGAATCATGGGCACTAAAGCAGTTTTCATGGGGTAATGGAAATCGCATTGTAATATAATTGGGAAATACTCTTCCACGATCATAGCCTTCAATCATTGCCAAGAATAAAAATACCTACAATTATTTCTGAAATACATATATTTTTTATTCTAACATGAATCTTCACATGTACAACAATAAATATTTTTAATATGTTTTTGTTACAGGCAGTGGAGATATTTTAATGAAGTGAAAAGAAGCATGTAAACCAGATGATTAAAAGCTATTTCAGTCTTGCTGCATACTGTCGTTTAAACGTAAGACTGTTTTTAAAAGTTATTTTAAACTTGGATGAACATTCCTTACGCAAGTTATCAAACAAATGTGATCGTGGGCCATATGCTGCTACAAAATCATGTAGATTATTTCCAGTTTCTGAACTCAACAGGCTTAACGATATGACATGGTAATGAAAAAAAAAATGTATCTCCAGAAAATATTTCTGAAAACGATCTCATAGAAAATCGAAGTAGAACTACCCTAGAGTTTGAGGATATGATTTTTGAAAACCACAGATACAAATTTGGAACATTTTCGACACCACCTCGCTATTGGGAACATCCTAATCATAAAATCAAGGGTAAGAAAGCGCATGGATTTGAGACCTTATACATTTTTTGAAATATGAAGCAACGTGCTCAGAATTTGGTTCGTTCACAATTGAAGGAGTATTAAGCAGGATGTTGGCAATAGCGAGGTGGTGCCCAAAATATTCCAAATTCGTATCTGTGCTTTGCACAAATCATATCCTCAAGTTCTAGGGTAGTTCCACTTCGATTTTCTATGAGATTTTTTCAGAAATATTTTCTGGAGGTACATTTGTGTTTATTTTTTTTTTTCAGTACCATGCCAAATCGTTTGGCCTAATAAGTTCAGAAACTGGAAATAATCCACTTGATCTTGTAGCAGCGCACAAATACGCGCAAACACTACACAAAAAATCCCATACGATCGTTTCGAGGATTCCAGGATTCCCAGTGAGGGAAAAAAAAACGAGAATTAAAATGGGTCCGAAGAACCCATCGGTTATAGCCTCGAGTACTGGCTTATGGAATGATTGAAAAGGTGAAAACAAGAGTTTATATATCCTAAAGAAATGACATAATGAACCAGAACTAACTGAAAAAAGGGGTCACTGCGCAGGATCCCTCCATACGAGGGATCCGGTAATCCTCGAAACGAAGGTATGGGATTTTATGTGTCATGTTTGTACGTATTTGTGCGTTAAATCGTTGTTAAAGATTTTAACTTTTGTATTAAAATTCGCACAAAGTGTTTGATTTATGCTTATATCATCATCTAGTTCACATGCTTCTTTTCACTTCATTAAAGCTTCTTCACTGCCTGTAACAAAAACATTTTAAAAATATTTATTGTTATACATGTGGAAATTCATGTTAGAATAAATAATATATGCATTTCTGAAATAATTGTAAGCTTTTTTATTCTCGGGAATGATTGAAGACTATGGTCGTGGTAGCGTATTTCCTAATTATATTACAATGCATTATATTACCCAATGAAAACTGCTTTAGTGCCCATGATTCTGTTTGGTGATTTTGAAAGGTGAATAGTTATTCTACATTTCTATTATTATTGTAGAAGCGTCTGACTTTATTGCATGTCTAATATACCTCACTTAAAATAGGCAAAAATATGTTTTTTTGGAAATTTGGCATAAAATTTAGGAATGCATTAAAGTCTGCCCATGGTGGGGCCTACTTTTCTGTGTTTCATTTCATCATAGGGAAGCATTCAACAGTTTAAAATGATAGGATGATTTCACTGCAAAGTGCTACATGTGTCAAATCTACAGTGAATTTTTTTAAAAAAAATCAATTTTTGAAGCCTCCTACCTCACCACATTACACATATCCCATAATTTTTGTTCTTGAACAGAAAAGGGCCAACCTTACATAATACAACCATGTAATTTGTTTTGTGGGATATCTTCAATGCATATTATTAGAAGTACTTTGCAAAACAGAAAAATTCAATTTTTCAAGCGGCGCTCTGACCTTTGACCCCCCACAAAATGAAAACCAATGGTCCCACGGCATTAATATTCTGGATTTATATCTTTCTAATGGTCATCTCTATGAGAAAAAAAAATCACATGAATCGGATTACTATTTAATCACAGACCCCCGATTCAGGGTGATTCTTATATGGAATGACTCTTAAGTATACCTAAAAAAAATTGGAATGTTTTCTTCTTATGATTTTAGATCAACCATTTTATATTCGCTATATACGCACACGGAAAAATGAAGTAAATTTTATAATCAAAAGTTCGGGTTATATACTGATATATATTCGGTAACTATAAATCCTTAAATTATAGATACAAGATCATAGCATTTTTAAAAATATATTTTTAGCTAATATGAATCATTATGTAGAACATTATGTAATAGGAAATGCATCTAAACTGTTATTTTAAAATAAAGTTTAAATTTTAAATCTATTCTGATTCCGTTCCAAATTCACATTGATGACGATTGATATGTTAAACAATAGTGACAGAAAAAGATGAACTTTATTAACTCACACAATAGAAACCTGTTATCACAATTATGAAAATAATAAAAGAAAAAAAAGAAATTACTATTTGGAATAAAAAAAGTTTTATTTTTCTTCTTAACAAATTTATTCATTTTAATAAAATTTTATCACAGAATTAAAAAAAAAAACACTGTTACATATTTAAAATTAATTTTTGCATTACAATATTAAGATATTGTATTATAGGAGTAATCTAAAAAAATCTGTTTAAACATATCTTTAAAAAGTTGTGTAATGAATAAACAACAACACTACTGTAACGCAGTAAAAGGAACCCATTGTTCAATTTATCGTACAAAGAATGTTAATAAGCTTATTTCTTTTCAAATCTGTAGATTAAAAAAAAAAAAAAAACATAATTCATATAAAAGGAAAATAATAACAGTTAAATGCGGGTTTGATTATTTATTCATGCTTATAATGGAAACTCGAAGAAGAGGATAAAAAATTTCCACTTTTCGTTAAGTGTCTTCAGTTGCTAAATGCCGAAATGTAATTGAATTATTGTTCTGAGTACAGGATAATTTTTTTTTATAATAAATATTATTTTATTTTATTAAAAAAGAAGTTAACACAATTGTTTCATTTTAAATATACTTTAATGCAGAAATATTGCTATTATATATATGTATATATAATTACTTTTTGAAAAATCTTCAAATTTTTTGCAGGTACAATTTTAAAAATTTATGAATATTCTTTTTAAATAATTGAAAAGAATTACTTAGAATTTATTATACTAAACAAAACCTTTTATTTTATTTTTCCTTACTAAGGAAAAAAAAAATACATACAGTTTCGAAATTATTAAATAGTTAAATTACAAAAAGAAATTAATTAATAACATTTCCTTCTATATATAAAGAAAAGTTTTGATTTGGAAATGGACCAATGAAAATCTGCGTAGATATTCCGGGTAGATCGGCATCCAATTTGAATGCTTAAGCATAGGCTTTCACCATTAATATTAGAAAATCTGTTTCATACAAAAACATGAAAATCGGTGGTATTTTAGAGAAATGTTTGATAAACACGCTGATGTAGACAGTTTTCAATACGAAGAATTATTTTAAGAGATATTTAATGCAAAAGTTGGACAAAATCGTTCCAATAAAAAAGTTTTATTGGAGCAAAAACTATGCATGAGAATTTAATCATTTTTAGATCATTTTATACGTTATAAGTTTCCGGTGTGCAGATTGTATTTATTTTTCTTATTTGAGTCATTTTTTGAGGTTTTATTTCAATTTTAAATTCAAATTTTCAGCATTTCGAGAGATATTTTTTACAAATTTTAGATAATGTTATTAATTTAAACTGTTGCCAGTTGTATAAACAGCGCAAACAATAATGTTTACTTCAAATTAAAAATTTATTTAAACGTAACTATTACAAACAGAAAAAAAGCTTTAAATATAGAATTAAATGATTACATGTTAAAAGCAGGAAAATTACGTCATAAGAACCATAGGCACAGATGTCATATACGTCATATACATATTGGCGCAATTTTTTTCCCGACACTAATTTGGCGAAAACATCAAGAGAATAAACCACAACATCCGGGTTACAATATCAAGCAAAATAACGAAACTTTAGCACCAGTTAAGTACCCGTTGCGTATATGAAATTGGAGTCAAAAAAAAATTGCGCCAATGACATCTGTGCCGAACCATATTTACACAAAATCTTAAAATAAGAGAAACAAAATCTTAAAATAAAAAAAAATCATTATTATGCGTTAAAACTTGCAAGTTGAGGAAATTACGTCATATTTAAAATTGCAAAAATTATAGCAAAACAATTTAAATTGAAAAATATATTTGCGCGAGATATTTTGAGATAATCTTTTCAACTATTAACGTGAATTCGAAGACAGCGCAAATAATATTTCCTTCTAACAACAAAAGTATTTTCACGTGAATATTAATAAGAGAAATAAAACTTTTGTGCAAATTACGTCAGATTTCAAACAATACATTTAAAATGAAATATTTAAAAGAACAATCTTATAGCGCTGTTAAAAAATATCGGGAAACAATGACACTGTTTACTTAATTCATTTTACATTAGCTTATTTCCAAATGTTTAACTAATCATTTAAATTAAATACGAAAACAGCCATTGTATCTCTTAACAGCAGCAGATTTGGCCTTAAAAATCCGCAATCCAAGGAAAACGAATGGAAATCCATTTACAGAAAAATCGCTATGTTTTTTTTCTTTTTTTAAAAATTTTAATTCAACATTTTAAAACCCGATCAAATTAGCGTGCTTTTTGGATTTTGGTGTGCCTGAACGTGGGTTGGCGAGCGTAGCTCATAGAGCGCAGAGGCCCCTAGTTTATTAAAAAAATATTTTTCGTAAAAGATAGAAAATTAAAATATATATATTTCATGATAGAAAAAAAATTTTAAATTAAATACACTTAAATCACCTTTTCTATAATTAAAGTAAATTAGCAGGAAAATCAATGGTTCATCGATGATAATTCTGTAAAATTAGGTAATATATTATGCCCACTTAAATAAAATTTAATACATATATTAAATAAATTCATAACATTTATTTAAAAGAGTTTAGGCTTTTCAAAATACATATTTATTAGAACTTCGGGTTATATGCTTGATTGACGTTTCTTTACACACATTTGAAAACCTACTTTTAGGCCTCAAAATAATGTTAAGAAAAGGCTTCAACGGTTAAACGAACAAACAGCTGCAGCTTTGCTAATAGAGGAAACATACATTACATAAAATCAATGAAGAGAAAAAAAAATCGTAAACCCTTTTTGAAAGAGTTATAAAACAATAGCTAGAAATTCATAAAACAATACAACGAAATCAATTATATGTAATCGAAAATGTTTTTTAAAAAAGTTAATGATATGCTTCTCCAAATCTTTTCGGATGTCTACTTAATCAACTTATATGGGACATTTTCAGAATCTTTTGACTTTCAGGAATAAAAATCTGGTGAAATTAAACTTGTTAAAATAACATTTTAATCTAATAGATGAATGCCTTAATGATTCAAAATAAAGAAAAAATAATCACCAGAGAAAATATTTTTATTTAACTGAGGTTTAAGTTAAACTCACGAGTTTAATTTTCCTTACCATTTTAGCACATTTTTTTTCTTCTAAATTGTACATATAACGAATTTGTATAGTACCCACAAGACATTCAAATAAGAAATAATAAGAATGTAGTATTTTTAGTAAAAATTTTTGGTATAATATTGTCTTAAAGGGTTAAAGAAGGTGTTAAAGAAGGGACGGTTATGTAAAAAAAGTGGGCGGCATAGGAAAAAGAAATTGTAAGGATGGGACGGTAAGGAAAATAACCAGCAATTTTTAGGCAAATCGTGTTAAGATTCAGTGCTAGCCACAATGTTCAGGGATTTTTAGAAAGAGTTATTTACATTGGATTAAGTTAAATAAAATTAATTTACCTCGAAAAGGGCAGGAATAAACCTAGGGGACGGCAAGATTACCAATAAATCCACGATACTTGAGATGGATATTTAAAAGCTAATTTAAACTCTGCAGTAAATTCCCTTTCGGAGAATTTTAGCCATTCTTTCTCTATCATACTTCTGCGTGAGAAAAAAGTTAA
Source organism: Maratus speciosus (assembly GCA_963932465.1). Classification (NCBI taxonomy): domain Eukaryota; kingdom Metazoa; phylum Arthropoda; class Arachnida; order Araneae; family Salticidae; genus Maratus; species Maratus speciosus. The sequence continues at coordinate 415,137,830 of OZ010795.1, read as the reverse complement.
CAAAAAATCTGTGACTGCATCTGAAGTGATTTTCTGTGTAATTTAACAAGAAAGACTGTAAGGAATCTAATTCCCACGGACAGAGTTTAAAAACAATATCAACCATAAAAATGTGTGCAGTTTAATTTTTTGCTACATATTTATATAAAACACTTTTCGCAGTTTCGGCAAAAAAAATTACACCGAACTACTTTTATTGAAACAATTTTATACAGACAGCTCCAAAGTTAAAAATCACCATCAGGGACACGGGACGGTGTAGGAGTTTCCTGGATATTTGAACCCCCAACATCCTTCAAGACTTATTTATCTCGTTAATATTGTTATGCAGTCATGCAATGGAATGTTTCCCAGTATGTGAAAAAAAAAACACACAAGATTATGTACTAAATTAAAAATTATTATTCAGGGACTTAAATGCCAAAGGATTGTGAGAATGCCCCATATAAAAGGCAATGTCCCGCTCACTGACTCATAATCGCTCATCCCAAACTACTAAACCTAGAAGCATTAAAATTGGGGGAAACATTCTTATGACATAAGTGAGCACTAAGGAAGGATTGTTGAAAATGACCCACCCCCCTAAAGGGGTTAAAGGGGGAAAGTTGAAAATGTTAGACCACACGGCCATACCTGTGCAGCCATTTTAGGTAGGAGCATGAAATTCCAGAAGTAAACCTACTAAAAATATAATTGAACACATGTTTCAGCCATTTTAGAAATTACCCACCTAAGGGGGTTAAAGGGGGCCGTCTAAACTCTTAGAAAATTTGGCCTTATCTGAGCAGACGTTTTAGGTAGGAGCATGAAATTCCAGAAAATAAATCTATTAGAAAAATAATTAAACTATTTCAGCGATCTTAGAAATTTTCACCTAGGGGAATTAAAGGGGGGTGTCGAAAATTTTAGAACCTTTGGTATATCTCAGAAGACGTTTTAAGAAGAAGCGTGGACTTCCAGAAATAGATCTGCTAAGAAAATAATTAATCACGTATTTCAAGAATTTTAGAAAATTCCCCACCTAAGGGTTTAAAAGAGGGGGTTGAAAATTTTAGAACATTTTTCATATCTCAGCAGCCGTTTTAGGTAGGAGCGTAAAATTCCAGAAAATAAATCTACTAAAAGATAATTAGACATGTATTTCGGCGATTATAGAAATTCCCCAACTAAAGGGGTTGAAGAAGGGGTTATCAAAAGTTTTAGAACATTTGGCATATCTCAGCAGCCACTTTAGGTAGGAGAGTGAAATACCAGAAAATATATCTATTAAAAAATACTTAGACATGTATTTCAGCGATTTTAGAAATTCTCCACCTAAGAGGTTAAATATGGGTGTGGAAAATTTTAGAACATTTGGAAGATCTCAGAAGTCGTTTATGGTAAGAGCGTGAAGTTCGAAAACATTAATAATTATGTATTTCAGCGATCTTAGAAATCCCTCCTAAAGTAAGTAAAGGGAGTCGAAAATTTCAGAACATTTGTCATATCCCAGCAGCCGTTTGAGGTAGGAGCGTAAAATTCCAGAAAATAAATCTATGATTTTAGAAATTCCACACCTAAGGGGGTTAAAGAAGGGGTTATCAAAAGTTTTAGAACATTTGGCATATCTCAGCAGCCATTTTAGGTAGGAGCGTGAAATACCAGTAAATATATCTACTAAAAAAATAATTACACATGTATTTCAGCGATTTTAGAAATTCACCACCTGAGACGTTAATGGGGGTCGGTCGAAAATTTTAGAACATTTGGGAGATCTCAGAAGCCATTTATGGTAAGAGCGTGAAATTCCAAAAAATAAATAATGTATTTGAGCGATTTTAGAAATCCCCTAAGGTAAGTAAAGGAGGTCGAAAATTTTAGTACATGTGGACATATATCGGCAGCCGTTTTAAGTAGGAGCTTAAAATTCCAGAAAATAAATCTACTAAGAAAATAATTAAACACGCATTTCAGCAATTTTACAGCTCATATTCAAAATATTAGAATAATTGAGAAAAAGTTATAAGAAAAAAATATTTTTCATTTATTTATTTTTGATACTAAGTAAATGCAATCAAATTTCTTATAAATTAAATCTGGAATGTTTAAATAAGATTGCAAAATTTACAAAATATAAAATACAGTACAATAAATTAGATATACAGCTTTCTGAAACACATCAAAATATTCGAATAAAATTTAGATATATCAAAATATTGGAATATTTTATTTTACGCAGCAATTTTATATTATGAATATGAAGTAAATGGTAGTTAATATTATGTAGCATCCCCTTTAGTTTCCATAGCAGCATACAACCAATCTTTCCTACTATATACAAGGTGTTTACAAACATTTCTATCAATATCAGCCCAAATAGACTTTATACGTGCCACTAATTAAATTTTATTTGAAGGAGGATTTTCTTGGAGTTTTTTCTTCATTATACACCATAAGTTTTCGATGGGATTAAGGTTTGTCGAGTTTGTTGGCCAAGGAAGTGCTTTATTTTTGCGGTGGCGGAACCAATTCTTAGTTGACACCGAGGTATGCGGTGACGCTAAATCTTGTTAAAAGATTAAATCATCTTGAAATAAATATTCTGATGATGGAATCATGTAATATTCCAAAATTTCTTGATATATCTGAGAGTTAACCTTTTCGTAGACGATGCATGACTTTACAGGGCCTTCTGCACTCATGCAACCCCAAACCATGACACTAACAGCAAATTTTACGGAACGTTTATCAAACGCTTCTTGCTTTATTCTCCAAACTCGATTACCTTGATTACCATATGAAAAAGAATACATACTTTCATCATAAATAATATATTTTTTCAATCTTTTTCGCTCCATAAACGTTTTGATTTGCACCAATCCCATCTTATGTTCTTTTGTTTTGCAGTCATGAGAGGTTTTGTTTTCGGTACACGAGATTCAAACATAAGTTTATGAAGACGTCTTAATGTTGTCCATGTATAAATTTCAAATCCTTCTTCTTTTCATTTTCGGTGCATAACTCGCACATTTTTAAAACAGTTTTTTTAACTATACGCTTCAGTTTACTGTCATCTCTTGCAGATGTTTTTGGTTTTCTCCCGCCATTTCTCCAATTATTTTCAAATTTTCCATTTTTTGAATGTTGTGTTAGTATTTTACTAGCGCTTGATTGCGAAGAATGTACATAATTCGCTATATATAAGTTTAATTTTTATCGTGACGATACAAACCAACTATACGAAGATTAACTGATTCAGGAATATCACTCACACGAACCATTTTAATACGAAAAAGCAAACAAACTGCAAAAAGAATACTGATTTTAGATAAAATCGTCTGAACTTAATGAATAATGCCACCAGTTATGAACTGGTGATAATTCAAGGAGAATTAATGTGAAATAGTCTAATTTTTTGAACCACTTGAATAAACATTCCAATATTTTGACTTTTAATTTTTTTTTTCAATTAATCTTTTCAAAAATGATATTAATTATAAGATAATAAATAAATTTAATCAACAATAGGTTCTTAATAAGAATATTGTCTGCATATTTTCATTAAAAGACATTAAATTACCAAACGATATTTTCAAATTGTAAAAAAAAAAAAAAAAAAAAAAAAAAAAAAAAGTAATTATTCTAATATTTTTAATATGAGCTGTAGAATTTCCCCAAGTAATGGGGTTACAGGTGAGGTCGAAAATTTTAGACCATGTGCCATATCTCAGCAGCCTTTTTAGGTAGGAGCGTGAAAGTTCGGAAAATAAATCTACTATAAGTTAATTAAACACATATTTCAACGTTTTTTGAAATTCCACGCCACTATGTAAAAATGGGGAGAGTCGAAAATTTCAGAACATTTGTCCATATATCAGCAGCCGTGTTAGGTATTACTGTGAAATTCCCTAATATAAATCTACTAAAATAATTATTAAACACGTATTTCAGCGATTTAAAAAATTACTCCTAAGGTAGTTAAAGGGCATCGAAAATTATAGAACATTTTGCCATATCCCAGAAGCAGTTATAGGTAGGCGAGTGAAATTCAAGATAACAAACCTATTAAAAAAATAATTATACGGGTATTTCAGCGAATTTAGAAATCTTCTCCCCGGCCCTAAGATTATTAAAAGAAGGGTCGAAACTTTTAGGTCATTTCGCCATATCTCACCAGCAGTTTTAGATAGAGGCATGAATGTGAGGATAACTAATCTACCAAAACATACCGAAACATATACTTTATCATTTTTTTTAAATTACCACCTAAGGAGTTTTACTGAAGTTTTAGGTCACTTCGCGATATCTCAGAAGCAGGTTTAGGTAGCAGCAGGACATTCAGGATAAAAAATTCTTAAACACATATTTCAGCGATTTTAGAAATTTCCCTAATTAAGGTTAAAAGGGTGGTAGAAAATTTAAGGATATTTCTCCATAGAGTACCAGTTCTCTGAGTACCAGTTTTAGGTAGAAGCAGAAAATTCAAGAAAACAAACCTACTAAACAAATAGTTAAACACACAGGTACTTCGGTGATTTTAGAGCTATTTTGTGTATTATGTCGCGAACTTTGACTATGAACTGGATAATGTTACATTATACGAATAAGACAAAGAAATAGACATATTTGATCAGATGGTAAGAAAATGTTTTTTTTTTCTCCATTTTTGTTAGATATATTTTGTTTGATTGAAGATTCTTTTAGAGAAAACGACGAACGTAACGGGCGAAGGATTCTAGTATGTTATAATTGTACTCCAATTTTATAAAGTTAACTGGATTATTTTAATTTCTTTTAATTTATTTTTCCCAAGGGTGTAAATTTTATCAAAATTCTGCTTTATAAAAAGACATTTTTCACATATAAAATGAAATATTAAATTGATGTAGATAGTGCGTACGAAAATTGAAAAATCTTTGTTACCTATGTATTTTTTTTTTTTAATAACAGAGTAAAATACTTTTCATTCGACGTACTGTCTATATATTTTAACTAGCATGCGAAATTGAATGAAGACCAAAAGCTTCAGTCTAATTAAATTATAACTGGAGTAGATTCCCAGAAGCCCTTTCACAGGACATTTAAAGTTTGCGAATTTCGACAATAAAACATACTTTTCCTGATTGAACGTCTAAAAATTTCAATACCTAAATATTTTACAAAAAATTAAACAAAGCTAAATAAATTTATACAACACAATTCCAGCAAAAATGCACAGGTAATGGTTAAACATATCTACTAGACATGTCTATCCCTGTAGCAAACATTAAGGTAAATTAACAATAATTATTTACGATTTGTTTTCAGTTATCAATACAATGCCGGTCATTTTTTTTATTTGAATGCTTTAGTTCACCTAATTTAGTGTAAAACTTAATGACCGTGAGACTTTGTCTTTCGATCTTTATGCATTTTACGTATGCGACCTATTTCCCATTTTCATACAGGTACAAAGACTTCTTTCACTATACCATTAAACCTGCAATGAAATTATACTTTTACCATTTCTCCTGTAGATCGCTGCAGTAAATTGTTTAAATAGTGTTCCATTTTCTCTCAACGGTTTATACGGCCCTCTTAGTTTTCTTGTCTGTTGTTTAATCAATTGACATTAACATCAAATAATGGAAGTAGCGCTACGGCATTGATTTTACTATCGATCAAAAGATGACCTAGAATTATAACCTATAAATCATCAGAATCATTTTATGCCGAAGTAAGAGATGTGCAGTTCAAAGTGGCTTCTGCGGGAATAAATATACTTTTGAAATCTTCATAGCTAAATAGTAAATCTCCCACTCACCTAAGTTGATGATTTACAGATGTCCTGCCAACTTCCCGAATTCTTTCGAAATGTGAAGTTTTTCTATCTATGAATTTCCAAAAATTAAACAATTGGCCAAAGTTTAGTCTGAAAAGTTTACCATTTTGTTAAACACTTTTAATTTGGATGTTTTTCCCACTAAATTACAAGGGTATTAATAAATAATAATAAATAATAATTTAATAATAATTTATAAATAATATAGAGAATAAAAATATTTACATTAACGCCTACTCATAAATCGCTTAAAAGGGGAATTAGAACATCTGAGGCAAATCTGAGAGAAGTTCAAAGTGGATAACTAGAGGCATATAAAAACTTTGGCATATAAAAACACAGATAATTTTTTTTATTCAAATACTCATTGCTCTTATTTTTATAAATAGTAAAAAAAACGGTCCACAGATATTTAAGACGGGAAAATTAATTGTTGGTGACTAATTAACATTCTCATAAGGTAATTCTACCATTATCTAAGAGCACGCTAAGGATTGTACCGTAAAATAAATTATGAAAGTATGTACCATTTTCCTTGCCAAATTTCTATGTCCTATACGACAAAATTTTAATATAAATGAACTGAAGAGTCCTTACGGACCAACATTCAAAAAACAGTTATGCAGAGTAGGAAAAAAAAGAGTTTTTATGTAAAATATTAGGATGTTTCGGCTCATAAGATATAGAAGAATTTTTTAGCCTTCCGTCAATATGTACAGCTTCGGTCTCATATATAAAATGATTTAAAGTAATGAGATCTCTTCACAGAGACTTTTTATTAATCAAAAATTATTCTAAGGATCTTATAAAAACTAGTATTTCAGCTTCGTTTACTTCCCCGATAGTAAAGAAAAAAATTCTTTTTTCCTCAGCATTCCTACATTTAAAAATGTTCGACAATGTTATTGTACTTAATATATTAAGGCGATAATCTTAAATAAATGCTATATAATGATACTTCTAAACTTCAGGAAGAAATACCAAAACATTTATCTGCATTTAAAACAGTTTCTAGTGATTGGTAAAATATAAATTAAAGAGCTTTAACGATAAACACAATTTCACAGAATGAAGTTGTCTGACTATAAGATTATCCTTCTTATAATTTGTTAAGATAAAAAGCATTTTACCCGTTGTCTCATTAAATATACGCTTCCAACATAGAATATTTTTGATATTTTTTGGATTCTAGTAAATGTATGTGTGGCTAGTTTGAAATGATTTGCAATTAGCGGTTGTTATCGCAAGTTGCACCTATAAATCCCATTACGAAATTACACTTAGTTGTTATTCAAAGTATTTCTTGAAGAATGGAACAGACTTTCCCGAAGCTCAGTTGACAACGTCATTGCATACAATCAAATAAAGTGTGCCTCTCTTAGCTATAAGAGGTGGATCACAAAATAATTAAATTTATATTAAAATTTTAAAGCTAAACATTGCAACTAAAATTACTCCATTGGAATCTAAAACTGGTGAAATGAAATTCAATTCAAATTTCACTGTAAAACAATCTCGCTTTCATAATCTTCCTTATAGTTGGAACCTGTAATCATCTAACTAATAGTTGCTCTCCCCTGCAAAATCTTTTAAAAAGGCAGTCTCGCTCGAACGAAAGTCGAACCGGGATACAAAACGTCATCTAAAAAGGTCAAAAACGCTAATTAAAAAAAAAAAAAAAAAAAAAAAAAAAAAAATCCAGCACCCCTCTCCCTCTTTTATCACGAAATTGTACGCACCATTATTTTATAAGCTTTTTATTATGTGTTATGAACTATCTTAAAGTTTCAAACAGATCGCATTGTTAGATTTCCTAATTTTAACAAAATCGCGTTATGTTAGTTCCACATTCCAACACCAGGGAGCGCAATCTATTCATAACGAAAGCGCATCTGAACGAAACTCCTTCACGCAACCTTTCCGTAGATACATGGATCGGGAGGGTGGTGGTCTTAACCAATAATTTAAGATAATTGCTGAAATTACTACGAAAAATATATTAGAGGGGCCCTACCCGGACCCGTAATAGAGTTAGAGGAAATCGGAAGACGGCAAAATAATCGCGGGGAAAAGTTTGCTTGGGTGCATAGGATCTACTTTTGACCCGAGATCTGAGCTCTACGGCCAATAGGAGCCGAGATATTTAAGGAAATATGAAAAAAAATATAGGATTTCATTGCATTATCATCATCATCATCATCTCTATTACTATTAATGTCCGTAAACGCCTGTATGTATGTTGGTAAAATTCGCCTTTGAAGCCGGAACTTCTTTTTTTTTTTTACAGGGCACGCAGAGGGTCACGTATCTCTATTACTATTAATGTCCGTAAACGTCTGTATGTATGTTGTTAACCGTCGCCCTTAAAGCCGGAACTACTTTTTTTTACAGGGCACGCAGATGGTCGCGTAATATATCGATTCGGGCTGCCTCTTTCCGAGGAACAGCGACTTTGAGGTTTCGAGAAAATCACGCGGTGATTACCGAAGTTATTAGCTATTTAAATTTAGCAGTTCTCTTGAATGCGCTCCCTGGTAGTGGAATGTGGAACTAACATACCGCGATTTCATTTAAAGCAGGAAATCTAACAAGGCGATCTGGTCGAGGTTCGTTCTAGCTACGTTGCCTTTTTTACAAGATTTTGCAGTGCGTGCGCAGCACGCCTGGTATACGGTGTCGTAGGCAGCGGGGACCCGGTTCGAGGTTTATTCGACCGAGATTGCCTTCTTTCAAGGTTTTGGTGTGCTTGCGAAGTACGCCTGCTATACGATGCTGTAGGCAGCGGGTACACGGTTCGAGGTTTGTTCGAACGAGATTGCCTTTTTCACAAAATTTCGCAGTGCGTGCGGAGCACGCCTGCTATACGGTGCCGTAGGCAGCGGGCACCCGGTTTGAGGGTCGTTCTTTTTCGGATTTATTATGTATTCAAGGACCCTGATGTAAGTATTTGCAGTGCGTGCACAGCACGCCTGCTATACGGTGCCATAGGCAGTGGGGACCCGGGTCCAGGTTCTTTCGCTTCGAGATTTTTTTAAAAAGGAGGGGTTCATGAAAAGGAGAGGACCGCTAGCGGGTGAAGCCAGCTAGTTACAGTATTAATTTTATTTGATACTATATTTCTATTGATAAATTAAATTTAAAATTTAAGTCAGAAGCTCCCACAATTAAACTGCACTTATTCTATAACTTTATTTGCCGGAAGTTTTTCTTTCTTGTAAGATCTTACTTCTAATTTCAGAGATTGTAGAAATGACCGCATTTGGGTGAACTTATACAAAAATGATTTTGTCGCGGTAAATTTATTCAAAATCATTTTGTATTTATGAATTAAAACAATTGCTTAGATAAATAAAATATTTCTCGCTGAAACATTTTCTGTTTAAATTACTTGTGAAAAGTTTTACTCGCCATCTTAGGGAAGTACTTAAAAATCTCATTTTCTGCTTTAAATTAAATTTAAAAAAACTACAATGATTTTTTTTTCTTGTATGTTACGTCAACGGGATTTTACTCAATGTTCCAGTCGACAGACGATTTCTTTATTTCTAAAACAAACTGATTCCTGAAGTTTGAATACGCGATAAATGTTTTGTATTTCTTGAAAATTTCCTGAAAAATACAATGCAATTACAATATTATTTTCACTGTCTATTAAAATAAAAGTTCACTTCATATTGAAAATTATGTCAAACAGAGAAATCTAATAATACCTATCGTTTTCCGTTTTCACTTTGTTATCCACAAAAATGCAGTATTTTAGTTGCCATCAGTACATAAAGGCCATTAAAAATTACGAAAGAAATGATTATCTAGAATATTAATTCCAATTTTAAAATTCTAATACCACTTTTAACATCTTCGGATCCATGCGGAAAAGTGGCATTAATACGACCTCCCAAAGTTCGATATTCTAGGACGACTTGTTGTGAAATGCTAAGTGACACAAACGTTTTTACACAATAGATTCATAAGGTTTTAAAATCATTATGAAAATTTAGCCACAGATAAAAGCTGAACTATTTGTATTGTTTTAATTGCAAATGTGTAATTTCGTAATGTTGCCTGCACGCGGTTTAGATAGATTATAAAAAAAAGCAGTCCGGGAAATTATTTTGAAAAGTCATAATAAATTAGTCAAAACGATACATTTTTCAAACAAATTCTTTTAAAGTGGATTTTATTTACTGTATGACGGTGTAAAAATTTAAAAATGTACGATGTTTAAAAAAAAAAAAAATGCAGTTGCAATAATTGCTAAACATAATTTCGTCGACAATTGCTGCCATTCGTAAAATGACGACAGCGTTACGCACGGAAATTATTTTTCTTTATAATATATATGTAAATATTAGCTCAAATCACATAACTACCCTCCACAGATACCTAACTGACTGCTTCGTATTTCATACACCAGTGGGCCATATTTTCTAAAAAAGACTGTTTCGGATGAAAATGTACGAACTTTATATTTTTAGAAAGATCGTTAAAAAAAAAAAAAAAAAAAAAAAAAAAAAAAAAAAAAAAAAAAAAAATGAAAGAAGATCCTTTCAAGAAAGCAGCTGCCATCTAAAATGATTATATTTAGAATTATAAGCATCCACCATTTCATTCCTAGCGTAAACAAACTGCTTGAAAAAGAATCGAGTTGATTGTGATTTTTATCGTTCCGAAAAAGATATTGAAAATTGCTTATTTCAATTGAACGAGGAAATAAAATCAGAAAAGAGTTTTGGCGTTGTTTTCTTATGAGACAATGAAGTACAATTTTAATTTTAGCTTTGAAGTCTCTTAAAACCTTACCGCCTTTTTTTTTTTTCGTGCATTGCGTTTTTGATTAAAGAAAGAAAAAAAAAACATCGAATTATTTTGCGCAATTGCTGTTCCTGGGTTGGTGGAAGTTATAGCATAGACAAAAATGATTTAGATTTGTCTCTGTTGATAATCATGGTAAAAAATACAGTTACTTTGATTAAAACTGCGTTCCATAATACATCCAAACATACAAAAATAGTCGAATTTTTTTCTAATTTGTCATCTTTATTAAACTTGATATTATCAGCCATATGTAAGTATTGCAAAATCTGCTGTAATTAAAATTGCCTGTAAACAAACTATAAATTTTACTTCATCAATACCGAACATGCTATTTTTAACCTGCATAACATAAATTCATTGTATGACGATCCGATTATATTTTTTTTTTCAAATTAGAGCACGGAAAGATGCAGATGAACGACAGACAGACAAACATAATACATAAAAATCTTTCGCCTGCGAACTAAATGTTTCCAACTGAGCGAAAAAATGCCCAGGCTGGGAATGGAACCCAGATCCGTGGCTTACGAAGCCAATGCTTTTCCATTTAAGCTAACTGGGCCGACAACCAGCCAGCATATTTCGCTCAGAAAACCTTTGAACGCATTGGAAAAGCATTGGCCTTGTAAGCCAAGGATCTGGGTTCGATTCCCAGCCTGGGCATTTTTTCGCTCAGTTGGAAATATTTAATTCGTGTGATAACTTTACCAGTCAGTTTGACTGTGTTAAAATAATAGTTCATATTTCGCCTGATTTGGAAAATGTGGAAAAATAGGCCAGCGGAAGAATTATGAACGGAAAGTTGTTTAAATTCAATAATAGATAAATTATTGTAATTATTAAAGATATTTATCCAGGACATTTATATGAAATATTGCAAGTAGTTTTCTTACGTTTTCTTGTTTTAACTGCAAATACCAGCTGAAATTTTTTTAACTCTCTTTTTTAGCGCATACAAATGGAACGAATCAACGGAGATTTTAATCTACACTCTGTTTAATACTTCTAACGCCAAAAATGCAAATGGTTTGCTTTTTCAAAATCATGGGTTATTTTATGAAGTGCTATGTTTTATAGAAGTTCAACAACACCTCTCGTCATATCTAAAATACATTCAAATATATTTTGTGAAGAAGTTCCTGACTTCAAACAATTACATCCTATAATAATAACTTCAGTAGCTGATGGAAAGAATACGTCTTTCCAACAAACTTTAGCTTTTAATCTATAAACTATGCTGTTATTATCTACAAGGTAGCCATATGAAAAGAAACATTTGTGGACTATAATATAATCTAAACAAGGTTAAGTTCCTCGTTTAGTAAAGTATCGTACAGATACATTTTACCACCGTAATAAAACTATAAAAGTCAATGGAAATTACGATTTATAGTTGTGTAGGACAACACGAAGGGATAACAACGAAAATTTACAACTGACCCTTGACATCAGAAAGACTACACAGATGGAATAACGTAAAAAAAAATATAATTGGTATCAGCAAAACTCAACCTATACGGTTTCACCACATAAATTGATCTTCGCCCAATAAGGATCGCCCGTAAAAATGGGTGGCAAATTTTATAGGTATATTGTATAATTTTATGTTTGCATATGTAATGTAAACAGGATGTTGTCCGATATTTTGTTTCTGTGTATGTAAGAAACCGATTTTCACTTGCAAATTTTCTCCCGATGCAGTTGGCAGCTAAAAAATAAGGTGCTGCTATAGGCTTTCGAATATATAAGCAGATTGCTTTTGCAACGTATAACATAAATAAAAGAAATTAGCCCAATGATGGCTTAAAAGATTTGTGATGATCGATTAATTATTAAATAGTGTGCCAACAACTGGATTCCTTTTTTGTGCTGATGTGTGGGGTACTACCCGACCGACCAGAATTCTCCATGCTGCCGAGGGCAGTATACCAGGTAGAGGAAATTATGATTTTTTATTCCATTGTGTGTGCCAGTAAGAATATTTACCTATAAAAAAATACGGACTATGGTGATACAAAGTAATATAAAATTAATTAAATAATGAATTTAAATGGGTCTAAAAAATGAATATCTGCACCAGTTATCATTGTTGAGACATTTTTATTGTAAATATTTCATTTAATAAATAGTAAATCAAGATTGAAAATTAGTAATATTTTCTTTGTTTTAATTCTTAGGTAGCATTTTTCTTTTCTTGGTAAGAGGATTTTAAGACAATCCATTTATTTTAGAATTTTCTAAAAAAATTACTAGATATACATAAATGATTTAATTAATATTTTCAGATATTGATATGGGGAGTATACAGGCTTAGAAGGTGTGCGATCTTCGAAAAAATGAACACAGCGCATTGGTTATTTATAATTTAATAATTAATATATTAAATTTTATTCACGTTTCCCTGAAGGGAACTTTTAATTATATCGCATACCTAGAGTCAGTGGAGCTATCAGCACTGTACGATGCTTAAGATTTGTAAAAAATAATCTACTTAGCCAAATTAATATTAAACAACCTCATTTCCTGTGTTACAATGCATTTATGTTACAGATATATTTTAGAACGTATATATCATTCCAGCAATAGTTGGCACTGCTTATTTCTTATTGAATTTTAAGAACATTCATTCCCTTTATAGCAATCTATATTCACGTGTCACTAAAATGAGAGTGTATAATTTTATTTCAAGCATATACTGAGAATACACATAACACGCATTATACACGTATAACACGCATTCATTTTCCCCACGAAAGCAAACAAGAAATATCAGCTTTCTTCCAATTCATTTTTTTTTGCGACATGCGAACGCGATCATTTCCGGTCTGTTCTCACTTCCTGTTCTTTGGAATGAAAATACCACCCCCCCCCCCAAAAAAAAAAAGTAAAATAAATAAATAAATAAATAAAATAAATACGTAAATAAATAAATAAATAAATAAAAATCTTGATTGATTCAAGTCCTGCCTATAATGCGCTGAAACTTCCATTCTCCACATCTGCGCTAATACGCTAATCTGACAAAGGGAAAGTTCCCGTTTTATACGTCATTCACCATTCGGTCGAATACGTTAACTTACAGTGGTGTTGATCCTAACGCCTATGGAAATCAGTTCTTCGTCACAAAGTACGACACTAGGGAAGTGAAATAAATACACCTGGATTTAAATGAAAGTAATAGCATTTTCAAAAGAAATTGGTAATCGCACTTTAACTAGAATGTTTAGAGTTAATGAGTGTTCTGATCGTGAGTGGATGAAGAATAAAAACGTGATTCAAAATACCCCAGAAAGTTCCACTGCGCGCAGCTTTTATGAAATGCTCTATTTGAGAGGAAAATATTGCCCAGTAGATATTAAAAAATCGCTAAAATGGTCAAATAATACGAGAAATAGTGTTCGTTTATTTGAGTTACAACGGTCAAGTTCAAGTTCTGACAAGGCAGGGAGGCCAACCAAATGGCTTGAGCACAACAAGGCTCTACCTGGCTAACTATATTTACTCTGACTCTCGTTTATTGAAAGAATTGAAAAAGCTTTTACCAAGTTATTACAGCTATAATTTCAGTTGTCTAAACGTGCTTCTAAACAATATGTTACAATGGTAAAAAAAAAAGAATCCCAGTGAACGTGAAAACTTTAAGGAAATAATAAAATGGTGCGATCAATTTATGAATCGCAAAAATTTCGTTCTTCGTCAATGCACAAAAGTTTCCCAAAAGTTTTTAAAAGACTTGGAACAATATCTGTTAAGTTTACAGAAGTTTGTCATTGATAAACGAACGGAGAAAAACTACGATATTCTCAAATTGGAAATACGGACGAAACGCCAATAAAGTTTGATATAATATGAAACAAAAGTCTATACTTTTGTTTCCTATTATATCGAATATCATTACAACATAACAAACAAAAAGCGTAAAAACTGTTCCATTTAAAATCTGATAAGGGAGATTAGGTTTGTTAGAAAGTATATGTTATAAGTTTCTTTGTTTATATTGATATATAAATGCATTTAAGCATCATTCCATATAACAATCACCCAGGCTGTGATTAAATGGCAAACAGGTTCATGTGATTTTTTTTCTCGGTGAGATGACCATTAGAAAGAAATAAATCCAGAATATTAATGCCGTGGGACCATTAGTTTTCATTTCGTGGTGGTGGGGGTCGGTCAAAGGTCAGAGCGCCGCTTGAAAAATTCAAGTTTTATGTTTTGCATAGTATTTTCATAGTATGAATTGAAGGTATTTCACAAAGCAAATTGCATGGTTGTATTATGTAAGGTTGGCCCTTTGCTGTTCAAAAATAAAAATTATGGAATATGTGTAATTCAGTGAGCTAGATGGCTGCAAAAATTGATTTTTTTCCCGAAATTTCACTATAGTTTTGACAGATATAGCTCTTTGCATTGAAATCGTCCCATCATTTTTAACTGTTGTATGCTTCCCTATGGTGAAATGAAACACAGAATATTAGGCCCCACCATGGGCAGACTTTAATGCATTGATAAATTTTATGTCAAATTTCCAAAAAAAATATTTTTGCCTATATTTAGTGAGGTATACTAGACATGCATTAAAGTCAGAAGCCTCTACAATAATAATAGAAATGTAGAATAACTATTCACCTTTCAAAATCACCAAACTGAATCATGGGCACTAAAACAGTTTTCATGGGGTAATGGAAATCGCATTGTAATATAATTGGGAAATACTCTTCCACGATCATAGCCTTCAATCATTGCCAAGAATAAAAATACCTACAATTATTTCTGAAATGCATATATTTTTTATTCTAACATGAATCTTCACATGCATAACAATAAATATTTTTAATATGTTTTTGTTACAGGCAGTGAAGATATTTTAATGAAGTGAAAAGAAGCATGTAAACCAGATGATTAAAAGCTATTTCAGTCTTGCTGCATACTGTCGTTTAAACGTAAGACTGTTTTTAAAAGTTATTTTAAACTTGGATGAACATTCCTTACGCAAGTTATCAAACAAATGTGATCGTGGGCCATATGCTGCTACAAAATCAAGTAGATTATTTCCAGTTTCTGAACTCAACAGGCTTAACGATATGACATGGTAATGAAAAAAAAAAATGTACCTCCAGAAAATATTTCTGAAAAAGATCTCATAGAAAATCGAAGTAGAACTACCCTAGAGTTTGAGGATATGATTTTTGAAAACCACAGATACAAATTTGGAACATTTTCGACACCACCTCGCTATTCGGAACATCCTAATCATAAAATCAAGGGTAAGAAAGCGCATGGATTTGAGACCTTATACATTTTTTGAAATATGAAGCAACGTGCTCAGAATTTGGTTCGTTCACAATTGAAGGAGTATTATGCAGGATGTTGGCAATAGCGAGGTGTTGCCCAAAATATTCCAAATTCGTATCTGTGCTTTGGACAAATCATATCCTCAAGTTCTAGGGTAGTTCCACTTCGATTTTCTATGAGATTTTTTCAGAAATATTTTCTGGAGGTACATTTGTGTTTTTTTTTTTTTTTTTCAGTACCATGCCAAATCGTTTGGCCTAATAAGTTCAGAAACTGGAAATAATCCACTAGATCTTGTAGCAGCGCACAAATACGCGCAAACACTACACAAAAAATCCCATACGATCGTTTCGAGGATTCCGGGATTCCCAGTGAGGGGAAAAAAAACGAGAATTAAAATGGGTCCGAAGAACCCATCGGTTATAGCCTCGAGTACTGGCTTATGGAATGATTGAAAAGGTGAAAACAAGAGTTTATATATCCTAAAGAAATGACATAATGAACCAGAACTAACTGAAAAAAGGGGTCATTGCGCAGGATCCCTCCATACGAGGGATCCGGTAATCCTCGAAACGATGGTATGGGATTTTATGTGTCATGTTTGTACGTATTTGTGCGTTAAATCGTTGTTAAAGATTTTAACTTTTGTATTAAAATTCGCACAAAGTGTTTGATTTATGCTTATATCATCATCTAGTTCTCATGCTTCTTTTCACTTCATTAAAGCTTCTTCACTGCCTGTAACAAAAACATATTAAAATATTTATTGTTATACATGTGGAAATTCATGTTAGAATAAATAATATATGCATTTCTGAAATAATTGTAAGCTTTTTTATTCTCGGGAATGATTGAAGACTATGGTCGTGGTAGCGTATTTCCTAATTATATTACAATGCATTATATTACCCAATGAAAACTGCTTTAGTGCCCATGATTCTGTTTGGTGATTTTGAAAGGTGAATAGTTATTCTACATTTCTATTATTATTGTAGAAGCGTCTGACTTTATTGCATGTCTAATATACCTCACTTAAAATAGGCAAAAATATGTTTTTTTTGGAAATTTGGCATAAAATTTAGGAATGCATTAAAGTCTGCCCATGGTGGGGCCTACTTTTCTGTGTTTCATTTCATCATAGGGAAGCATTCAGCAGTTTAAAATGATAGGATGATTTCACTGCAAAGAGCTACATGTGTCAAATCTACAGTGAATTTTTTTTTAAAAAATCAATTTTTGAAGCCTCCTAGCTCACCATATTACACATATCCCATAATTTTTATTCTTGAACAGCAAAGGGCCAACCTTACATAATACAACCATGCAATTTGTTTTGTGGGATAACTTCAATGCATATTATTAGAAGTACTATGCAAAACTGAAAAATTCAATTTTTCAAGCGGCGCTCTGACCTTTGACTCCCCACAAAATGAAAACCAATGGTCCCACGGTATTAATATTCTGGATTTATATCTTTCTAATGGTCATCTCTATGAGAAAAAAAATCACATGAATCGGATTACTATTTAATCACAGACCCCCGATTCAGGGTGATTCTTATATGGAATGACTCTTAAGTATACCTAAAAAAATTGGAATGTTTTCTTCTTATGATTTTAGATCAACCATTTTATATTCGCTATATACGCACACGTGAAAATGAAGTAAATTTTACAATCAAAAGTTCGGGTTATATACCAATATATATTCGGTAACTATAAATCCTTAATTATAGATACAAGATCATACCATTTTTAAAAATATATTTTTAGCTAATATGAATCATTATGTAGAACATTATGTAATAGGAAATGCATCTAAACTGTTATTTTAAAATAAAGTTTAAATTTTAAATCTATTCTGATTCCGTTCCAAATTCACATTGATGACGATTGATATGTTAAACAATAGTGACAGAAAAAGATGAACTTTATTAACTCACACAATAGAAACCTGTTATCAAAATTATGAAAATAATAAAAGAAAAAAAGAAATTACTATTTGGAATAAAAAAAGTTTTATTTTTCTTCTTAACAAATTTTTTCATTTTAATAAAATTTTATCACAGAATTAAAAAAAACAAAAACACTGTTACATATTTAAAATTATTTTTTGCATTAAAATATTAAGATATTGTATTATAGGAGTAATCTAAAAAAATCTGTTTAAACATATCTTTAAAAAGTTGTGTAATGAATAAACAACAACACTACTGTAACGCAGTAAAAGGAACCCATTGTTCAATTTATCGTACAAAGAATATTAATAAGCTTATTTCTTTTCAAATCTGTAGATAAAAAAAAAAAAAACATAATTCATATAAAAGGAAAATAATAACAGTTAAATGCGGGTTTGATTATTTATTCATGCTTATAATGGAAACTCGAAGAAGAGGATAAAAAATTTCCACTTTTCGTTAAGTGTCTTCAGTTGCTAAATGCCGAAATGTAATTGAATTATTGTTCTGATTACAGGATAATTTTTTTTTATAATAAATATTATTTTATTTTATTAAAAAAGAAGTTAACACAATTGTTTCATTTTAAATATACTTTAATGCAGAAATATTGCTATTATATATATGTATATATAATTACTTTTTGAAAAATCTTCAAATTTTTTGCAGGTACAATTTTAAAAATTTATGAATATTCTTTTTAAATAATTGAAAAGAATTACTTAGAATTTATTATACTAAACAAAACCTTTTATTTTATTTTTCCTTACTAAGGAAAAAAAAAAATACATACAGTTTCGAAATTATTAAATAGTTAAATTACAAAAAGAAATTAATTAATAACATTTCCTTCTATATATAAAGAAAAGTTTTGATTTGGAAATGGACCAATGAAAATCTGCGTAGATATTCCGGGTAGATCGGCATCCAATTTGAATGCCTAAGCGTGGGCTTTCACCATTAATATTAGAAAATCTGTTTCATACAAAAACATGAAAATCGGTGGTATTTTAGAAAAATGTTTGATAAACACGCTGATGTAGACAGTTTTCAATACGAAGAATTATTTTAAGAGATATTTAATGCAAAAGTTGGACAAAATCGTTCCAATAAAAAAGTTTTATTGGAGCAAAAACTATGCATGAGAATTTAATCATTTTTAGATCATTTTATACGTTATAAGTTTCCGGTGTGCAGATTGTATTTATTTTTCTTATTTGAGTCATTTTTTGAGGTTTTATTTCAATTTTAAATTCAAATTTTCAGCATTTCGAGAGATATTTTTTACAAATTTTAGATAATGTTATTAATTTAAACTGTTGCCAGTTGTATAAACAGCGCAAACAATAATGTTTACTTCAAATTAAAAATTTATTTAAACGTAACTATTACAAACAGAAAAAAAGCTTTAAATATAGAATTAAATGATTACATGTTAAAAGAAGGAAAATTACGTCATAAGAACCATAGGCACAGATGTCATATACGTCATATACATATTGGCGCAATTTTTTTTCCGACACTAATTTGGCGAAAACATCAATAGAATAAACAACAACATCCGGGTTACAATATCAACCCGGGTGCAAAATAACGAAACTTTAGCACCAGTTAAGTACCCGTTGCGTGTATGAAATTGGAGTAAAAAAAAAAAAAAAATGCGCCAATGACATCTGTGCCGAACCATATTTACACAAAATCTTAAAATAAGAGAAACAAAATCTTAAAATAAAAAAAAATCATTATTATGCGTTAAAACTTGCAAGTTGAGGAAATTACGTCATATTTAAAATTGCAAAAATTATAGCAAAACAATTTAAATTGAAAAATATATTTGCGCGAGATATTTTGAGATAATCTTTTCAACTATTAACGTGAATTCGAAAACAGCGCAAATAATATTTCCTTCTAACAACAAAAGTATTTTCACCTGAATATTAATAAGAGAAATAAAACTTTTGTGCAAATTACGTCAGATTTGAAACAATACATTTAAAATGAAATATTTAAAAGAACAATCTTATAGCGCTGTTAAAAAATACCGGGAAACAATGACACTGTTTACTTAATTCATTTTACATTAGCTTATTTCCAAATGTTTAACTAATCTTTTAAATTAAATACGAAAACAGCCATTGTATCTCTTAACAGCAGCAGATTTGGCCTTAAAAATCCCCAATCCAAGGAAAACGAATGGAAACCCATTTACAGAAAAATCGCTATGTTTTTTTTTCTTTTTTTTTTAAATTTTAATTCAATATTTTAAAAGCCGATCAAATTAGCGTCCTTTTTGGATTTTGGTGTGCCTGAACGGGGGTTAGCGAGCGTAGCTCATAGAGGGCAGAGGCCCCTAGTTTATTAAAAAAATATTTTTCGTAAAAGATAGAAAATTAAAATATATATATTTCATGATAGATTTTTTTTTTTTAAATTAAATACACTTAAATCAACTTTTCTATAATTAAAGTAAATTAGCAGGAAAATCAATGGTTCATCGATGATAATTCAGTAAAATTAGGTAATATATTATGCCCACTTAAATAAAATTTAATACATATATTAAATAAATTCATAACATTTATTTAAAAGTGTTTAGGCTTTTCAAAATACATATTTATTAGAACTTCGGGTTATATGCTTGATTGACGTTTCTTTACACACATTTGAAAACCTACTTTTAGGCCTCAAAATAATGTGAAGAAAAGGCTTCAACGGTTAAACGAACAAACAGCTGCAGCTTTGCTAATAGAGGAAACATACATTACATAAAATTAATGAAGAGAAAAAAAAATCGTAAACCCTTTTTGAAAGAGTTATAAAAGTATATCCACAATTCATAAAACAATAGCTACAAATACATAAAACAATACAACGAAATCAATTATATGTAATCGAAAATGTTTTAAAAAAAAGTTAATGATATGCTCTTCCAAATCTTTTCGGATGTCTACTTAATCAACAAATATGGGACATTTTCAGAATCTTTTGACTTTCAGGAATAAAAATCTGGTGAAATTAAACTTGTTAAAATAACATTTTAATCTGATAGACGAATGCCTTAATGATTCAAAATAAAGAAAAAATAATCACCAGTGAAAATATTTTTATTTAACTGAGGTTTAAGTTAAACACACGAGTTTAATTTTCCTTACCATTTTAGCACATTTTTTTTTCTTCTAAATTGTACATATAACGAATTTGTATAGTACCCACAAGACATTCAAATAAGAAATAATAAGAATGTAGTATTTTTAGTACAAATTTTTGGTATAATATTGTCTTAAAGGGTTAAAGAAGGTGTTAAAGAAGGGACGGTTATGTAAAAAAAGTGGGCGGCATAGGAAAAAGAAATTGTAAGGATGGGACGGTAAGGAAAATAACCAGCAATTTTTAGGCAAATCGTGTTAAGATTCAGTGCTAGCCACAATGTTCAGTGATTTTTAGAAAGAGTTATTTACATTGGATTAATTTAAATAAAATTAATTTACCTCGAAAAGGGCAGGAATAAACCTAGGGGACGGCAAGATTACCAATAAATCCACGATACTTGAGATGAATATTTAAAAGCTAATTTAAACTCTGCAGTAAATTCCATTTCGAAGAATTTTAGCCATTCTTTCTCTATCATACTTCTGCGTGAGAAAAAAGTTAACAAAAAATCTGTGACTGCATCTGAAGTGATTTTCTGTGTAATTTAACAAGAAAGACTGTAAGGAATCTAATTCCCACGGACAGAGTTTAAAAACAATATCAACCATAAAAATGTGTGCAGTTTAATTTTTTGCTACATATTTATATAAAACACTTTTCGCAGTTTCGGCAAAAAAATTACACCGAACTACTTTTATTGAAACAATTTTATACAGACAGCTCCAAAGTTAAAAATCACCATCAGGGACACGGGACGGTGTAGGAGTTTCCTGGATATTTGAACCCCCAACATCCTTCAAGACTTATTTATCTCGTTAATATTGTTATGCAGTCATGCAATGGAATGTTTCCCAGTATGTGAAAAAAAACACAAGATTATGTACTAAATTAAAAATTATTATTCAGGGACTTAAATGTCAAAGGATTGTGAGAATGCCCCAAATAAAAGGCAATGTCCCGCTCATTGACTCATAATCGCTCATCCCAAACTACTAAACCTAGAAGCATGAAAATTGGGGGAAACATACTTCTTATGACATAAGTGAGCACTAAGGAAGGGTTGTTGAAAATGACCCTCCCCCCTAAAGGGGTTAAAGGGGGGCAGTTGAAAATGTTAGACCACACGGCCATACCTGTGCAGCCATTTTAGGTAGGAGCATGAAATTCCAGAAGTAAACCTACTAAAAATATAATTGAACACGTGTTTCAGCCATTTTAGAAATTACCCACCTAAGGGGGTTAAAGGGGGCGTCTAAACTCTTAGAAGATTTGGCCTTATCTGAGCAGCCGTTTTAGGTAGGAGCGTGAAATTCCAGAAAATAAATCTATTAGAAAAATAATTAAACACATATTTCAGCGATCTTAGAAATTTTCACCTAGGGGAATTGTCGGTGGTGTCGAAAATTATAGAACCTTTGGTATATCTCAGAAGACGTTTTAAGAAGAAGCGTGGAATTCCAGAAGTAGATCTGCTAAGAAAATAATTAATCACTTATTTCAAGAATTTTAGAAAATTCACCACCTAAGGGTTTAAAAGAGGGGGTTGAAAATTTTAGAACATTTTTCATATCTCAACAGCCGTTTTAGGTAGGAGCGTAAAATTCCAGAAAATAAATCTACTAAAAGATAATTAGACATGTATTTCAGCGATTATAGAAATTCCCTAACTAAGGGGGTTAAAGAAGGCGTTATCAAAAGTTTTAGAACATTTGGCATATCTCAGCAGCCACTTTAGGTAGGAGAGTGAAATACCAGAAAATATATCTATTAAAAAATACTTAGACATGTATTTCAGCGATTTTAGAAATTCTCCACCTAAGAGGTTAATATGGGTGTGGAAAATTTTAGAACATTTGGAAGATCTCAGAAGTCGTTTATGGTAAGAGCGTGAAGTTTCAAAACATTAATAATTATGTATTTCAGAGATCTTAGAAATCCCCCCTAAGGTAAGTAAAGGGAGTCGAAAATTTCAGACCATTTGTCATATCTCAGCAGCCGTTTTAGGTAGAAGCGCAAAATTCCAGAAAATAAATCTACGATTTTAGAAATTCCACACCTAAGGGGGTTAAAGAATGGGTTATCAAAAGTTTTAGAACATTTGGCATATCTCAGCAGCCATTTTAGGTAGGAACGTGAAATACCAGAAAATATATCTACTAAAAAAATAATTACACATGTATTTCAGCGATTTTAGATATTTCACACCTAAGAGGTTAATGGAGGTGGGTCGAAAATTTTAGCACATTTGGGAGATCTCAGAAGCCGTTTATGGTAAGAGCGTGAAATTCCAAAAAATAAATAATGTATTTCAGCGATTTTAGAAATCTCCTAAGGTAGGTAAAGGAGGTCGAAAATTTTAGAACATGTGGACATATATCGGCAGCCGTTTTAAGTAGGAGCTTAAAATTCCAGAAAATAAATCTACTAAGAATAAACACGCATTTCAGCAATTTTACAGCTCATATTCAAAATATTAGAATAATTGAGAAAAAGTTATAAGAAAAAAATATTTTTCATTTATTTATTTTTGATACTAAGTAAATGCAATTAAATTTCTTATAAATTAAATCTGGAATGTTTAAATAAGATTGCAAAATTTACAAAATATAAAATACAGTACAATAAATTAGATATACAGCTTTCTGAAACACATCAAAATATTCGAATAAAATTTAGATATATCAAAATATTGGAATATTTTATTTTACGCAGCAATATTATCTTATGAATATGAAGTAAATGGTAGTTAATATTATGTAGCATCCCCTTTCGCTTCCATAACAGCGTACAACCAATCTTTCCTACTATATACAAGGTGTTTACAAACATTTCTATCAATATCAGCCCAAATAGACTTTATACGTGCCACTAATTAAATTTTTTTTGAAGGAGGATTTTCTAGGAGTTTTTTCTTCATTATACACCGTAAGTTTTCGATGGGATTAAGGTTTGTCGAGTTTGTTGGCCAAGGAAGTACTTTAATTTTGCGGTGGCGGAACCAATTCTTAGTTGACACCGAGGTATGCGGTGTCGCTAAATCTTGTTAAAAGATTAAATCATCTTTAAATAAATCTTTTGATGATGGAATCATGTAATATTCCAACATTTCTTGATATATCTGAGAGTTAACCTTTTCGTAGACGATGCATAACTTTCCAGAGCCTTCTGCACTCATGCAACCCCAAACAATGACACTAACAGCAAATTTTACGGAACGTTTATCAAATGCTTCTTGCTTTATTCTCCAAACTCGATTACCTTGATTACCATATGAAAAAGAATACATACTTTCATCATAAATAATATATTTTTCCAATCTTCTTCGCTCCATAAACGTTTTGATTTACACCAAACCCATCTTATGTGCTTTTGTTTTGCAGTCATGAGAGGTTTTGTTTTTGGTACAAGAGATTCAAACATAAATTTATGGAGACGTCTTAATGTTGTCGATGTATAAATTTCAAATCCTTCTTCTTTTCATTTTCGGTGCATAACTCGCACACTTTTAAAACAGTTTTTTTTTTAACTATACGCTTCAGTTTACAGTCATCTCTTGCAGATGTTTTTGGTTTTTTGCCGCCATTTCTCCAATTATTTTCAAATTTTCCATTTTTTGAATGGTGTGTTAGTATTTTACTAGTGCTTGATTGCGAAGAATGTACATAATTCGCTATATATAAGTTTGATTTTCATCGTGCCGATACAAACCAACTATACGAAGTTTAACTGATTCAGGAATATCACTCACGCGAACCATTTTAAGACGAAAAAGCAAACAAACTGCAAAAAGAATACTGATTTTAGATACAATCGTCTGAATTTAATGAATAATGCCACCAGTTATGAACTGGTGATAATTCAAGGAGAATTAATGTGAAATAGTCTAATTTTTTGAACCACTTGAATAAACATTCCAATATTTGGACTTTCAATTTTATTTCAATTAATCTTTTCAAAAATGATATTAATTTTAAGATAATAAATTAATTTAATCAACAATAAGTTCTTAATAAGAATATTGTCTGCATATTTTCATTAAAAGACATTAAATTACCAAACGATATTTTCAATTTGTAAAAAAAAAAAAGAAAAAGTAATTATTCTAATATTTTTAATATGAGCTGTAGAATTTCCCCAACTAATTGGGTTACAGGTGAGGTCGAAATTTTTAGACCATGTGCCATATCTCAGCAGCCTTTTTAGGTAGGAGCGTGAAAGTTCGGAAAATAAATCTACTATAAGTTAATTAAACACATATTTCAATATTTTTTAAAATACCACGCCACTATGTAAAAATGCGGAGAGTCGAAAATTTCAGAACATTTGTCCATATATCAGCAGCCGTGTTAGGTATTAGTGTGAAATTCCCTAATATAAATCTACTAAAATAATTATTAAACGCGTATTTCTGCGATTTAAGAAATTACTCCTAAGGTAGTTAAAGGGCATTGAAAATTTTAGAACATTTTGCCATATCCCAGAAGCAGTTATAGGTAGGAGAATGAAATTCAAGATAACAAACCTATTTAAAAAATAATTATACCGGTATTTCAGCGAATTTAGAAATCTTTTCCCCGGCCCTAAGATTATTACAAGAAGGGTCGAAACTTTTAAGTCATTTCGCCATATCTCACCAGCAGTTTTAGATAGAGGCATGAATGTGAGGATAACTAATCTACTAAAACATACCGAAACATATACTTTATCGTTTTTTTAAATTACCACCTAAGGAGTTTTACTGAAGTTTTATGTCACTTCGCAAAATCTCAGTAGCAGGTTTAGGTAGCAGCAGGACATTCAGGATAAAAAATTCTTAAACACATATTTCAGCGATTTTAGAAATTTCCCTAAGGAAGGTTAAAAGGGTGGTCGAAAATTTAAGGATATTTCTCCATATCTGAGTACCAGTTTTAGGTAGAAGCAGAAAATTCAAGAAAACAAACATACTAAACAAATAGTTAAACACAGGCACTTCGGTGATTTTAGAGCTATTTTGTGTATTATGTCGCCAACTTTGACTATGAACTGGATAATGTTACATTATACGAATAAGACAAAGAAATAGACATATATGATTAGATGGTAAGAAAATGTTTTTTTTTCTCCATTTTTGTTAGATATATTTTGTTTGATTCAAGATTCTTTTAGAGAAAACGACCAACGTAACGGGCGAAGGATTCTAGTATGTTACAATTGTACTCAAATTTTATAAAGTTAACTGGATTATTTTAATTTATTTTTCCCAAGGGTGTAAATTTTATCAAAATTCTGCTTCATAAAAAGACATTTTTCACATATAAAATGAAATATTAAATTGATGTAGATAGTACGTACGGAAATTGAAAAATCTTTGTTACCTATGTATTTTTTTTTTAATAACAGAGTAAAATACTTTTCATTTTACGCACTGTCTATATATTTTAACTAGAATGCGAAATTAAATGAAGACCAAAAGGTTCAGTCTAATTAAATTATAACTGGAGTAGATTCCCAGAAGCCCCTTCACAGGACATTTAAAGTTTGCGAATTTCGACAATAAAACATATATTTTCCTGACTGAACTTCTAAAAATTTCAATACCTAAATATTTTACAAAAAATTAAACAAAGCTAAATAAATTTATACAACACAATTCCAGCAAAAATGCACAGGTAATGGTTAAACATATCTACTAGACATGTCTATCCCTGTAGCAAACAGTAAGGTAAATTAACAATAATTATTTACGATTTGTTTTCAGTTATCAATACAATGCCGGTCATTTTTTATTTGAATGCTTTAATTCACCTAATTTAGTGTAAAACTTAATGACCGTGAGACTTTGTCTTTCGATCTTTATGCATTTTACGTATGCGACCTATTTCCCATTTTCATACAGGTACAAAGACTTCTTTCACTATTCCATTAAACCTGCAATGAAATTATACTTTTACCATTTCTCCTGTAGATCGCTGCAGTAAATTGTTTAAATAGTGTTCCATTTTCTCTCAACGGTTTATACGGCCCTCTTAGTTTTCTTGTCTGTTGTTTAATCAATTGACATTAACATCAAATAATGCAAGTAGCGCTACAGCATTGATTTTACTATCGATCAAAAGATGGCCTAGAATTATAACCTATAAATCATCAGAATCATTTTATGCCGAAGTAAGAGATGTGCAGTTCAAAGTGGCTTCTGCGGGAATAAATATACTTTTGAAATCTTCATAGCTAAATAGTAAATCTCCCACTCACCTAAGTTGATGATTTACAGATGTCCTGCCAGCTTCCCGAATTCTTTCGAAATGTGAAGTTTTTCTATCTATGAATTTCCAAAAATTAAACAATTGGCCAAAGTTTAGTCTGAAAAGTTTACCATTTTGTTAAACACTTTTAATTTGGATGTTTTTCCCACTAAATTACAAGGGTATTAATAAATAATAATAAATAATAATTTTATAATAATTTATAAATAATATAGAGAATAAAAATATTTACATTAACGCCTACTCATAAATCGCTTAAAAGGGGAATTAGAACATCTGAGGATATTTTTTTTTAATTCAAATACTCATTGCTCTTATTTTTAAAAATAGTAAAAAAACGGTCCACAGATATTTAAGCCAGGAAAATTAATTGTTGGTGACTAATTAACATTCTCATAATGTAATTCTACCATTAGCTAAGAGCACGCTAAGGATTGTACCGTAAAATAAATTATGAAAGTATGTACCATTTTCCTTGCCAAATTTCTATGTCCTATACGACAAAATTTTAATATAAATGAACTGAAGAGTCCTTACGGACCAACATTCAAAAAACAGTTATGCAGAGTAGGAAAAAAAAGAGTTTTTATGTAAAATATTAGGATGTTTCGGCTCATAAGATATAGAAGAATTTTTTAGCCTTCCGTCAATATGTACAGCTTCGGTCTCATATATAAAATGATTTAAAGTAATGAGATCTCTTCACAGAGACTTTTTATTAATCAAAAATTATTCTAAGGTTCTTATAAAAACTAGTATTTCAGCTTCGTTTACTTCCCCGATAGTAAAGAAAAAAATTCTTTTTTCCTCAGCATTCCTACATTTAAAAATGTTCGACAATGTTATTGTACTTAATATATCAAGGCGATAATCTTAAATAAATGCTATATAATGATACTTCTAAACTTCAGGAAGAAATCCCAAAACATTTATCTGCATTTAAAACAGTTTCTAGTGATTGGTAAAATATAAATTAAAGAGCTTTAACGATAAACACAATTTCACAGAATGAAGTTGTCTGACTGCAAGATTATCCTTCTTATAAATTGTTAAGATAAAAAGCATTTTACCCGTTGTCTCATTAAATATACGCTTCCAACATAGAATATTTTTGATATTTTTGGATTCTAGTAAATCTATGTATAGCATCGATTTGAAGACCGGGTTCTAAATGCTAAAAAAAACTCCAACTAATAATTTACTGGACTTACTCTTTATTTAAAAGCATCGTTAGGTGGTTCAGTTAAAAAATAATGGGAGAGAGAAACCCCCATAAATACATAGGACGCCGAAGCGCCTTTTCCTTTTTGACAACTTTACATCTCGAAAGCTGAAACGGAAGTCTAGTTTTTGCAAGAAGTCAAGAAATCTTGGCGTTGCACAGAATCGCCAATTTACAACTTTTGGTGACTGCGCGAAAATGAACAAAGGGTCTTGGCGATAAACTTTACTGCAAAAATGTGGTGATACAATCGGACGGGGGAGGCCGGGGTTGCAAGCAAGCGCTTCTAATACGATGAGAAATGCGTCAGAAAAGCGAAACTTGTTTATACAACAGATCTTAAAAGAAGACCGCTGCCTGAGAAAAATTCTTGAAATCACAGGCATCTGGCTTTTAGCTCGACCACAAAGCACGATAAATACATGCTTCCCATAAGATCTGTTCATTTTTCTTTTTAATTGTTAATACATATGCAACGTTCACGTATTAGTAGAGATAAAAATTCTTATCAATGTGGCGCGCAAAAATCCGATGGAATTAAATGCAGACCTTGATACTAGCAGATGTGCCATTTAATTCCTATTTATTTCTTTGCACTGGGAGCGGTAGCTGACAGATAAGGAAAAGAAAAAAAAAGGAATGAATCTTTGCGGCTGGAAATAAAGATGTTTTTAGAAAGAAGAAAGCAAAACCCTTTTAATAAAAGCTGAATGGTTTTGAGAAATGAATTTAATTACATATTTCAGCATAAGAAAGAGGGGGGTAGGATAATGTGATTTTAAAAGTAAAAATTATGTTTTAAATTAATTTTGAATAAAAATTATAGGTATGGGACAGAAACGCTGTCACATAACTCACCCCGACCACAGAAGAAATCTGAAACGTGTACGTTGCAGCTTTATATCTACTTAAAATCCTTTGTCCACCTTCGCACATACAAAGTATACAATCTACATAGAAATATAAAAAAATTTTGTATCCAATAACAGAAAAATGTTTGAACCTGTTTTTCTAAAATGCTATTAGAGCATCATTTCCAGTAATTTAAGTAATAAAATAGAAAGGTAGTATATAAACATATTTGCTTGCTTTCAAATAATTCAAAATAATAATATTTATTCATGACTGAGCGCTCATATTTAAAACAAATCTTATTTATCAATTCAATATGCCACAAGAGAAAAAAAAATGTGCCACATTTGACGAAGAGTTAGGATCCTATGCTTTTTATGTGGCTGTTTGTGGCGCTGGTACCAGGTTTTTCGTTGTGTCATGATTCCAAAGAGAAGTATTTACATTAGATATATTTTATAACTTCTCACAATGTGATCTTACAATGAGATCATAATTTCATACGAAATGCAAGCAAATTAAAACAAAACACACCAATAAGAACTTTAAAAAAAAATTGGAACACAGAAAAGTATTGTATGTATATATATAAAATAAAAGTTAAAATGTACTGTATTACAATAAAGATGAATCGTATATGAAAAGAAAAATTTGTGCACAAGGCACAGGACTACCAAAAAGGGGTGCATGTAGAATGCTGGCAAACAGGTGTAGCCCTAAATTTTGTGGAGACCACAAGTTTTATGGCGTCAGCTTAGGGCTTCTGCCTTAGATAATAAGGGTATATATTTTTTTAGATACCTGCACTATAACTAAGTTCCTGCTGTAACAAGAAGTCAAAGTATAATATAAGTTAGCATTTGATAAATTTACACACTGCCGTCCTGTATTTCTGTGTATTAATTAAAATTTCCCATCTTGTGTTCAAGATTCTGCATGATATGAAGTGCCTGTGTACTCACTAGAGTTATTTTCTCTTACACTTGGCAAGAATATGAAAAAAAAGGTAAGAAAAATGTATCTAAATGTTATATAATGTAACAAGATACCTTAATCGATCTGCCACTTTCAAGTAAGAAGTATCTAAGCAAAGTGTTAAAATGTAACATGTTTAAAATAAACAAATTCGAAATGTATGTGTAGTTTAGTATGTCATGTGACGGATAACTCCTTGTAACTTTAAAATCTTTGTACATAGACAAAGTGATGTTGTCATTGATATATTATGACATTATGCAAACACAAAAAAAACTGATAAAAAGTATTTTAATATTGAAACATGGTGTAAAATTTAAAAGATAGGAAAGTAAAGGAGAAACTGTATGTGTGTGGAGGGCGGGGGAGAAAAACTCCCAAACTCATGAACTACTTGTAATGCAACACATGGACAAAAGTGTACGCAAGCATACACAACGTGTAAGTAAACACATGAACAAATTGTATAATATCACATGAACTCTATGTATTAATGTCTCAATGAACTAAAATTGTAATGTAATTGCCAACAAAATAAACAGACAGTATATGTGTAATAACCCAAGACACTTACAACGAGTCAGATTCAATTACATAATTAATGAGTTATCATCAAAATGTAGTGAATAAGGGTTAAAAAACAAATGAACTACTTGTAATGTGTGTGAAAACCCTGCTTAAACTCCAAACCAGCCAGTGTGTATTACTCAATGAACTGCTTGTAAGAAAAAAAAACAAAAAGAAATACTGCCGAATAAATCGTTAGCAAAGTGCAATGTGTAAAATCAAATGAACAAAATATGTAAATCAACACATGAACTAGTGTAATGTGTGTATATGGATGCACAAAATGTATTCTAAATAAGCAAATGTTGTGCAACATAAACAAATATGCAACACATGAACTGCTTGTAAAAATGACTTAAAGGTTAACTAAGGGTTAAAATTAAAATGAAGTTGTATCTGCGCAAGTTATTAGTGTATTAAGGTAACAAAAGTGTGTATAAAATGCAGAAGTGCCCAGTAGATTGCATAATTCTACGCTGAAAATGTAGAAGTTATGCCAAACCAAACATGCTCCAAGTAAAAAGAATGAAAGAGAAAGTAAAAATGCATAGAAACAAAAAGTAAATTCTTCATGTCATATGAGTGTATGTATCCGTTACAAGACAACGTGAGTCTTTCACTCACTAATTAAAAAAATTTCAAATGTGAGAAAATGCCAAAGATTTAGTTTAATGACTCTATTTGAATAGCGTTAAAAAAAATAACTAAAGTGTACATAACAGCTAGCATTATGCCTTTGACTAAATTTTTCGAATAAAAAACAAAAAAAAACATGTAAGGATATCAAATGTCATGTCAGATAAAATAAAATTACCTTATGTTATAAATAAAATAGCAACAAGTCACCAGCTTTGTGTAAACAATGAAATTAAACAGTAGATTAACTGTATGTGTAAAAATGTACAGCCAATTAATTATCTGCTGTATAAAAATTTTAGATGTATGTGCAAACCCTGTACAATAGTTAAATTGTGTCATAATTTCTGCAAAACTTTTAAACACATCAACCAAAAACATCCTATCAAGTGTATTAAAAAATTTATAAATTGTATTTTACTTCGTGTAGTGTAAAAAGAGACCTTACTTGATATGCCACCTACAAGCAAGGAGTCTACAACAAAAGTGTTAAAAAAAAACTGTTACAGGTTAATTGCCGCAAAATGAATGTGTCAAGTAAAAATGTCATGTGAAGGATAATTTCATGTAAATCTACAAATAAAATCTGTTAATTAAGAAACTGATGGTATCATTAGTAAGTTATGACATTACCTAAACTGAAAAAAAAATTAGTATATAGAGGGTAAGACAGAAAATACAAAAACAAAAAAAAATCTGTAGTGTAAAACGAAAACCTGACATAAGATGTAGAAGTAAAAAAATAACGGTACGTGTGTACAAACACAAAACTCCAAAATCATTCTTGTGAATGTGAATGTGATTTCAATTACATAATTAATGAATTAATATCACTAGATTATATAATGATATAGAGTTTTGCTTGACACCATGAACTAAGTGTATAAACATATGAACAAAGTGTGAAAGTTTTAGATTATCTCAATGAACAAAGTGTGACAAACTCATGAACAATGTATGATAGTATCTTAATGAACAAAGTGTATTCTCACATGAACTAAAATTGTGTAAATATACCCATGAACTAAAATAAACTCACATGAACTAAATGTAAACTCACATGAACAAAATTGTGTAACTATTCTCATGAACTAATGTGTGTTTTCACATGAACTAAATTGTGTAACTAATCTCATGAACTAATGTGTGATTTCACGTGAACTAATTGTGTAAATAATCTCATGAACTAATGTGTGATTCCACATGAACTAATTGTGTAAATAATCTCATGAACTAATGTGTGATTTCACATGAACTAATTGTGTATCTATCTAAAACTTAAGTGCAGCACATGAACTAATGTTGTCAAAAGTTAAAAAAAAAAGTACCGTGAATTTTAAAATAAATGTTAAGTAAGAGACAAAAATAGAAACTGTTATTAAATTATATTGTGAAAATGTAAATTCCAAAACCAAAACTGAATGTAAAGAGTGCAATGTGATGTTTCCATCACTTGTATCTATCAAATTACCAAAATAGAAAAAAATATCTAAAATCATTTAAGTGTAACTGGTGCAAAAAAAAGAAGACACATCTGTACAGTGTTTGTGTGTACACCTGTACTACCAAAACATTTACAAGCAAAAACAAAAAAAACTGATGACCTGCATCAATGTATTTTACTCTCCCATACAATCTTTCAATCATCCGACCATTCCTGCAGTAATAATCGAATGAGAAAAAAAGGTATACCTAACAGTACACACGTACTTTCTAAAAAAATATATTTAAATTTGCAGTTAAGTGTTAACTGTGAAATAAAATATCAATAATGACATATGGTGAATTATTAAGATGTACATAACTGTCTAACACAGTGAAATGTTTTTTTTTTTTTTTTTTTTTTTTTTTTTTTAATGAACTTTCATTTTAAAGAATCCTTCACAATACAAAATGCAGCAAGAGAAAAAAAAATAATTTATCTTGTAAAGAGGTCTTTTTTTTATATATCTATATAAAAAAAATGTGTTTAATGAAATGAATTGCAGTTGTCTAAGGTTTCTCGTTGCTCTTTTATATATCTCTTTACAGTAGGACATCTATGTGAGAAAGCTGTATGGAACACGTTAAATTTTGTGTTGTTTACCTCATTACCTCTAATGCAATTAATGCATTTTGGGCTGTTTGAACAATGAGGATCTTTATGTGATAAGGCACATACAGGACACCTAATTTTATCTGTGCATGATTTTGCCTGATGAAGAAGATTTTGACATGTAAAACATCTTTTTACCGAAACGTATCTTTTTACAGGGTAACCAGTAGACTGAATTTTGATTTCGCCATGAATAATTAATCTTTTAGCTATCTTTGGGGGCATTAGGAATATCCAATTAAATAACTCAACATATTTCATCTTATATTTTTGTTGAAATTGAATAGAAGGTGTGGATATACCAGTTAAGTCAGCAATTGCCAAAAGAATATCAGGAATATTAAAATTTTCTGGCAACTGACAAATTATAACTGAAATTGGCTTCAAATCATGCCTAAAAGGGGACGAAAAGTTATTATTTATGGGAGAAGTGGTAACATCTTGTTGTGGGCATTTCAAATCAGAAATAATATTTGAGTTATGCTGCCAGGAATTTTCAGTCAGACTGTTGATTTCACAATTATCTATTTGTGTTGTTTCAATCCGCTTAGGTGATAGTATTTCGCTGTATGCCTCGGATGTGCTTTGATTTTGATAAGACATCTCATTAATTTCAGCTTTATGTTTCTCTTTCACTGTGAGTGCGTGCAATCTTTCCAAAATTTTTGTATTAACAATTTGTAAACATTTGTTCTTATTCTGCAACCTAACATAATCATCTTTTATAACCTGAAAAAAATTACCCAACATTTGAAATTCCCATAAAAATTTCTTATGCATAGAAGATATATTTTCAACTAAAGTGTCATTGTTTTTACTACCAATTTGTTCCTGTAATATAGGGAATTCTGTGTTTACCCTTTCCGCAAATCTGTTAAGTGCTTCCTCAAACATGTACGGCAGAGAACATTTTAATTGAGCCATATATACTTCTAATTCTGGATGGCTATCGGTCTGTGACATTTTTCAAAAATGTTGGAAAAAGTAGCCAAAGAAGAATTTTAAAAAGTATAAAAGATGGCACAATAATTTAAAATTCAGTTACTGTATTAGAGCAAAACAGCAAGAAAAAGAATTTAAAACAAATATTTTCTCTCCCTTTCTTTTTTTTTTTTTTTTTTTTTTTTTTTTTGAATGAGCAGATTAAAAGAGAAGAAAAAAAAATTGGAAGTTCTCAAAAAAAAAAAAAAAAAAAAAAAAAGATTTCTGTCTATTTTAAAAGTATGCAGTATCTGAAATATTCATACAGTAAGAAAAAATTATAAACCCTCAGATATTATATAGAAAACAGCACAAAATCACTGCAACATCTTCCAATAATATGCATGCAAAAAATAATATTCACTTGTAAATGCTGAGTACAAGCAAAAAATAAATAAAAAACTAACAAATAATAACCAAGAAAATTTTATAAGGCACCTTTGGAAACGAGGGCAATAAATGTTAATATGCCTAGCCTATCACAAACACATTTTAACTAAATGACATTTTATTTTCTGTATGGAAAATAATTAATCACCTAAATATCAATATAAAATAAATATGCACTGCAATACTGAATTAAAAAAAAAATACCTTTCAAAATAAAGCAGGAAAAGAGAAGACAAAAATTATAAGTGCCAAATAAAATATTTAGAATATAATGCTTAAATTTCGTAAGCTTCTCTGTTCATGCTAAAAAATATACTGAATAGTAAGATGTCATCATTTTATATATATTTTTTTTTTACCCAAACAGCATGAAAAGGGAAAATTGATAAATCATAACGCATACCTACAGATAAAAATAAAGCAAAATAATAATAACTAATTTACTGTATTTACTACAATTAAAGTTTAAAAGAAACACTTGAATTTTCCGTGTTCATGCATATGCAGTGAAAACTAGACACTTTTATTATTTAATTTCTATTCCTAGCCGTAGAATTTTTTTGTTGTATTATTCGCAGACATACGATGGTACATTTCTGTACGTTTTTGCATTTTTTTTATAACTTCACGTTTTCCTTTTTTTTTTATCAGGTTACTATTGCGAACATAATGGCACTGATTTTTTTACAAGCTAAGATGGCAGAAACCAGCAACAAACAAAAATCAATCTGATGCAAATTTGATGATGAAACTGAAGCAATTTTTTTTTCTCATTTATGCACAAGAAGCGAAGCACAGAATAAAATTAAAATTGTTCACATAATTTGAAATATTTTCGGACGCACTAATTCTGTTAAGATGCACTTTGTTTTCCTTTACAAAAAAAAAAAAATTCATCTGATTAGAGCGCTTATGTGACATCTGTCAAGACAGATTTTTTTTTTTTTTCTTTAAACACCTGAAGAGACACATACATGACGTAACACATGCCAATCACCGACGCAACACTTGTAAAAAAGAAAACTTTTGAAGGCACTTTCCTAAAAAAATCGTAGCATAAGATTTAACGTACAACTTTGCCGCAATGCACGCGAACTTTTTACTTTGTCACATTCCACACGATAAATCTGCAGGCACCGTTGAATGCATACGCACACAAGTGAAAACACACTAGGTCACAATATTCTGTCGAAAGGAGAAAGCAAAACGGCGACACAAACACACACAAGGCGAACCGCTGAAGTCACTTTTTTTTATGATTAGTGACGATACAAGATCAATTCGCCGGATAAATCCGATCATCTGGGGGAGGTGATGGTGAGCAGGCACGAAGAAACATGCGCACCAACATCAGAGGGGGGGAGGAGAAGGCATACAGGCGAAACAAGAGCGGCTCGAAGATGTCCAGCTGGTGAGCGAAGAGACACTAGAATGGGTTCCATCACTGTCCGACGGAGAAAATCGCATCCATCCATCGAGCGCAGGATGTTATGAGTGCAGGATATGACGGCACACCAGGAAGGCACACTGTCCGGCATGGTTGAAAAATATCCAGTCCAAGCATTTGAAGAAAATTATTGCAAGAGTACTTGAATGGGGTAATTGAATGATTTTAAGGGGGGTGGGGTGAATTTCTCTCTCTAACGTGCATTTTTTTTTTTTTAATTTATTTAACTAAGTTGGAGAAAAAATATAGGCGATGCACCAACATGTATATAGCATCGATTTGAAGACCGGGTTCTAAATGCTAAAAAAAACTCCAACTAATAATTTACTGGACTTACTCTTTATTTAAAAGCATCGTTAGGTGGTTCAGTTAAAAAATAATGGGAGAGAGAAACCCCCATAAATACATGGGACGCCGAAGCGCCTTTTCCTTTTTGACAACTTTACATCTCGAAAGCTGAAACGGAAGTCTAGTTTTTGCAAGAAGTCAAGAAATCTTGGCGTTGCACAGAATCGCCAATTTACAACTTTTGGTGACTGCGCGAAAATGAACAAAGGGTCTTGGCGATAAACATTACCGCAAAAATGTGGTGATACAATCGGACGGGGGAGGCCGGGATTGCAAGCAAGCGCTTCTAATACGATGAGAAATGCGTCAGAAAAGCGAAACTTGTTTATACAGCAGATCTTACAAAGAAGACCGCTGCCTGAGAAAAATTCTGGAAATCACAGGCATCTGGCTTTTAGCTCGACCACAAAGCACGATAAATACATGCTTCCCATAAGATCTGTTCATTTTTCTTTTTAATTGTTAATACATATGCAACGTTCACGTATTAGTAGAGATAAAAATTCTTATCAATGTGGCGCGCAAAAATCCGATGGAATTAAATGCAGACCTTGATACTAGCAGATGTGCCATTTAATTCCTATTTATTTCTTTGCACTGGGAGCGGTAGCTGACAGATAAGGAAAAGAAAAAAAAGGAATGAATCTTTGCGGCTGGAAATAAAGATGTTTTTAGAAAGAAGAAAGCAAAACCCTTTTAATAAAAGCTGAATGGTTTTGAGAAATGAATTTAATTACATATTTCAGCATATGAAAGAGGCGGGTAGGATAATGTGATTTTAAAAGTAAAAATTATGTTTTAAATTAATTTTGAATAAAAATTATAGGTATGGGACAGAAACGCTGTCACACTATGTGTGGCTAGTTTGAAATGATTTGCAATTAACGGTTGTTATCGCAAGTTGCACCTATAAATCCCATTACGAAATTACACACAGTTGTTATTCAAAGTATTTCTTGAAGAATGGAACAGACTTTCCCGAAGCTCAGTTGACAACTTCATTGCATACAATGAAATAAAGTGTGCCTCTCTTAGCTATAAGAGGTGGATCACAAAATAATTAAATTTATATTAAAATTTTAAAGCTAAACATTGCAACTAAAATTACTCCATTGGAATCTAAAACTGGTGAAATGAAATTCAATTCAAATTTCACTGTAAAACAATCGATAATATTCCTTATAGTTGGAACTTGTAATCATCTAACTAATAGTTGCGCTCCCCTGCAAAATCTTTTAAAAAGGCAATCTCGCTCGAACGAAAGTCGAACCGGGTTACAAAACGTCATCTAAAAAGGTCAAAAACGCTAATTAAAAAAAAAAAAAATCCAGCACCCCTCTCCCTCTTCTATCACGAAATTGCACGCACCATTATTTTATAAGATTTTTATTATGTGTTATGAACTATCTTAAAGTTTCAAACAGATCGCATTGTTAGATTTCCTAATTTTAACAAAATCGCGTTATGTTAGTTCCACATTCCAACACCAGGGAGCGCAGTCTATTCTTAACGAAAGCGTATCTGAACGAAACTCCTTCACGCAATCTTTCCGTAGATACATGGATCGGGAGGGTGGTGGTCTTAACCAATAATTTAAGATAATTTCTGAAATTACTACGAAAAATATATTAGAGGGGGCCCTACCCGGACCCGTAACAGAGTTAGAGGAAATCGGAAGACGGCAAAATAATCGCGGGGAAAAGTTTGCTTGGGTGCATAGGATCTAGTTTTGACCCGAGATCTGAGCTGTACGGCCAATAGGAGCCGAGATATTTCAGGAAATATGAAAAAAATATAGGATTTCATTGCATTATCATCATCATCATCATCTCTATTACTATTAATGTCCGTAAACGCCTGTATGTATGTTGGTAACATTCGCCTTTGAAGCCGGAACTTCTTTTTTTTTACAGGGCACGCAGAGGGTCACGTATCTCTATTACTATTAATGTCCGTAAACTTCTGTATGTATGTTGGTAAACTTCACCCTAAAAGCCGGAACTACTTTTTTTTACAGGGCACGCAGATGGTCGCGTAATATATCGATTCGGGCTGCCTCTTTCCGAGGAACAGCGACTTTGAGGTTTCGAGAAAATCACGCGGTAATTACCGAAGTTATTAGCGATTTAAATTTAGCAGTTCTCTTGAATACGCTCCCTGGTAGTGGAATGTGGAACTAACATACCGCGATTTCATTTAAAGCAGGAAATCTAACAAGGCGATCTGGTCGAGGTTCGTTCTAGCTACATTGCCTTTTTTACAAGATTTTGCAGTGCGTGCGCAGCACGCCTGGTATACGGTGTCGTAGGCAGCGGGGACCCGGTTCGAGGTTTATTCGACCGAGATTGCCTTCTTCCACGGTTTTGGTGTGCGTGCGAAGCACGCCTGCTATACGATGCTGTAGGCAGCGGGTACACGGTTCGAGGTTTGTTCGAACGAGATTGCCTTTTTCACAAGATTTCGCAGTGCGTGCGGAGCACGCCTGCTATACGGTGCCGTAGGCAGCGGGCACCCGGTTCGAGGGTCGTTCGTTTTCGGATTTATTATGTATTCAAGGACCCTGATGTAAGTATTTGCAGTGCGTGAGCAGCACGCCTGCTATACGGTGCCATAGGCAGTGGGGACCCGGGTCCAGGTTCTTTCGCTTAGAGATTTTTTTAAAAAGGAGGGGTTCATGAAAAGGAGAGGACCGCTAGCGGGTGAAGCCAGCTAGTTACAGTATTAATTTTATTTGATACTATATTTCTATTGATAAATTAAATTTAAAATTTAAGTCAGAAGCTCCCCCAATTAAACTGCACTTATTCTATAACTTTATTTGCCGGAAGTTTTTCTTTCTTGTAAGATCTTGCTTCTAATTTCAGAGATTGTAGAAATGACCGCATTCGGGTGAACTTATACAAAAATGATTTTGTCTCGGTAAATTTATTCAAAATCATTTTGTATTTATGAATTAAAACAATTGCTTAGATAAATAAAATATTTCTCGCTGAAACATTTTCTGTTTAAATTACTTGTGAAAAGTTTCACTCGCCATCTTAGGGAAGTACTTGAAAATCTCATTTTCTGCTTTAAATTAAATAAAAAAAAAAAAACTACGATGATTTTTTTTTCTTGTATGTTACGTCAACGGGATTTTACTCAATGTTCCAGTCGACAGACGATTTCTTTATTTCTAAAACAAACTGATTCCTGAAGTTTGAATACGCGATAAATGTTTTGTATTTCTTGAAAATTTCCTGAAAAATACAATGCAATTACAATATTATTTTCACTGTCTATTAAAATAAAAGTTCACTTCATATTGAAAATTATGTCAAACAGAGAAATCTAATAATATCTATCTTTTTCCGTTTTCACTTTGTTATCCACAAAAATGAAGTATTTTAGTTGCCATCAGTACATAAAGGCCATTAAAAATTACGAAAGAAATGATTATCTAGAATATTAATTCCAATTTTAAAATTCTAATACCACTTTTAACATCTTCGGATCCATGCGGAAAAGTGGCATTAATACGACCTCCCAAAGTTCGATATTCTAGGACGACTTGTTGTGAAATGCTAAGTGACACAAACTTTTTTACACAATAGATTCATAAAGTTTTAAAATCGTTATGAAAATTTAGCCACAGATAAAAGCTGAACTATTTGTATTGTTTTAATTGCAAATGTGTAATTTCGTAATGTTGCCTGCACGCGGTTTAGATAGATTATAAAAAAAAGCAGTCCGGGAAATTATTTTGAAAAGTCATAATAAATTAGTCAAAACGATACATTTTTCGAACAAATTCTTTTAAAGTGGATTTTATTTTCTGTATGACGG
The DNA here is from genome assembly GCA_963932465.1 of Maratus speciosus. Classification (NCBI taxonomy): domain Eukaryota; kingdom Metazoa; phylum Arthropoda; class Arachnida; order Araneae; family Salticidae; genus Maratus; species Maratus speciosus. The sequence goes on along the minus strand of OZ010795.1, from coordinate 415,097,230 downwards.
TGTAAAAATTTAAAAATGTACGATGTTTAAAAAAAAAAAATGCAGTTGCAATAATTGCTAAACATTATTTCGCCGACTATTGCTGCCATTCGTAAAATGACGACAGCGTTACGCACGGAAATTATTTTTCTTTATAATATATATGTAATTATTAGCTCAAATCACATAACTACCCTCCACAGATACCTAACTGACTGCTTCGTATTTCATACACCAGTGGGCCATATTTTCTAAAAAAGACTGTTTCGGATGAAAATGTACGAACTTTATATTTTTAGAAAGATCGTTAAAAAAAAAAAAAAAAAAAAAAAAAAATGAAAGAAGATCCTTTCAAGAAAGCAGCTGCCATCTAAAATGATTATATTTAGAATTATAGCATCCACCATTTCATTCCTAGCGTAAACAAACTGCTTGAAAAAGAATCGAGTTGGTTGTGAGTTTTATCGTTCCGAAAAACATATTGAAAATTGCTTATTTCAATTGAACGAGGGAATAAAATCAGAAAAGTGTTTTCGCGTTGTTTTCTTATGAGACAATGAAGTACAATTTTAATTTTAGCTTTGAAGTCTCTTAAAACCTTACCGCCTTTTTTACTTTCTTCTATCTTTACAAGAAGAAAGTATTGGATTCATGAAAATTTTCGAATTCCGGTTTTCGGCGGATTTACATGTTTTAGGGGTCAGAGATTCCAAAAAACATGTTTTTACAAAATGTCTGTCTGTGACTCTGTGAGTCTGTCTGTCTGTCTGTGTGTATGTGACACAAATTTTGTGGGCGCTCTATCTCAAGAACTACCGCACGCAATTTAATAAAAAATTATATTCTGTGAGTCCCTAATACAAATTGATGCTGATTAGTTTCTGGTGTAAATCGCTCAACAGGTGGCGCTGCTATGCTGCATTTTTCACGATTTTCGCAATAGCTCTATCTCACGAACTAATGCACGGATTTTGATAAAACTTCAGATTTAGTTAGTCCTTGATATAAATTGATGCTGATTACGTTTTGGTGTAAATCGCTCAATAGGCGGCGCTGTTATGATGAATTTTGCAGGATTTACACGATTTCCCCAATAGCTCTATCTCACGAACTAATGCACGGTTTTTGATCAAACTTCAAATTTTATTAGTCCTTGATATGATTTGATGCTGATTACGTTTTGGTGTAAATCGCCCAACAGGTGGCGCTGTCATGACGAATTTTGCAGGATTTACACGATTTCTCCAATAGCGGTATCTTAAGAACTAACGCACGGATTTTCATGAAACTTCAGATTCAGTTAGTCCTTGATATGACTTGCTACTGATTATGTGTTGTTGTAAATCGCCCAAAAGGTGGCGCTTCTGTGCTGCCTTTTTCACGAATGCCTCACCAGCTCTATCTATAGAACTAATGGATGAATTTTAATCTAACTTCAGATTTAGTTTTATGTTGACACAAGTTGTTGTTAATTAGGTTTTGGTGTTAATAACCCAATAGGTGGCGCTGCTATGGAGGAATTTTCACGATTTTCGCTATAGCTCTATCTCAAAAACTAATGCACGGATTTTCTCCAAACTTCAGATTCAGTCAAACGTTGACATAAATTGTTGCTGATTAGGACTTGGTATGAATCACCCAATAGATGGCGCTACTAGGCAGAATTTTGCTGGATTTAGACGATTTCAGCGATAGTCATATCTTAAGAACTAATGCACGGAATTTCAAATCTTTAGAATCCTCATGAGATGCATAGATTGCCATTTAATTTTGGCAGTGTGATAGCGAATTTTGAAGTATTAACATGTATGAGATAGAAGAAAGTTTTGGGATTGGTACATCCGACTAGTTTTTTTTTCGTGCATTGCTTTTTGATTAAAGAAAAAAAAAAAAAAAAAAAAAAAAAAAAAAAAAAAAAGAAAAAAAAATCGAATTATTTTGCGCAATTGCTGTTCCTGTGTTGGTGGAAGTTATAGCATAGACCAAAATGATTTAGATTTGTCTCTGTTGATAATCATGGTATACAATACAGTTACTTTGATTAAACCTGCGTTCATAATCAAAACTAGGTATCTTTCGCTACCAGTTTGGTCTCCCGTGATAACTGGGACTATGATCATGTTATTTTTATTCATAATTCAATATACTTGCCCAGTCCTTCGCCAAATCGGAAGATACTGATAGAGAAATCAAGATCTTTGTATTTTTCTGTTAACGGTGAGAAGTGAAAAATCGCCAAACATTGTTCCCGGTTCATTTTATTATTATTATTATTTCATTAATTTCTTTTAAAACATAATCCTTTCACTCATTTCATTTAAAATACAAAACTTTCATTTAAAACTGAACATTTCAAATTCACGGTTTTCTCCTCTTTTCACCTTTTTTTTTTTTTAACGAAAAGGAAAGAAAAATAATAAATAATATGCCACAAACCATGACATTTGATTTCAATTTAAAAGCAATATTTAAATTTACCACGCGAAAAAAAAAATGCTACCTGGCGAGTTAAAAACATGCTATTGGCGAGACTTGCACCCGCTAACATAAAAGTATCAAGAATTCTTTACGACCATAGCAGCTTTTATGTAATTTAATTCGAAAAAATAATTTTTGATTTTTTAACCAAAATGAAAACATTGCATATGAAAAGCAATGGGATCAGTTCATAGTTGGTTATGACAGTCGCATGACTTGGACTATTATAATATACATGAAATGATGGCGATAGAACTATACTTGGCGACTTATCACCTGAGCCTGGTTAACGTTAAAATACCAAAATAACCGCTTGGCATGAAAAAAGTGAAGCGGTCAGACCGGAATTTTTTATGACAGTCACATGACCTAGGCTTTTATTATATAGATGCATCGCTTTATAGTAAATCAACATTCAGAGACCCTTATTTTTCTTTGGTACACAGCTATAAAAGAGTTGGATAGACTTTAGACATTTTTTAAAGCTTAAGACGTCAGGTCTGTATATAAAACTAAAAATATTTTTTTGCGAATTTACTTTAATAATAATTAATTCAATCTTGTTTAAAGTATAGCTTAAGTGTTATGGAAATGTATTGTTTTTTGCTATCACAAGTCAATTCAGTTTCGCATCACACGGCATAATAAGATTACGTCCTTTATGTTTGATACAATTACGTTTAAATGCCGAATTTGAATTGTGGCTGTCAATTTAGAGAGTAACGCAAATGAAATAAAGCGCGTGTATCATTTTTCTGGGGCATTCCGAAACGAACATCTTGACGGGCGAACCCCAAATTGTATGCCAGTATAGAATGATAATTTTGGTTCAATATTGGTGAGTAATGTTTCAAATTTAATCTTTTAAAAATGCCTCATTTATTTTTAAGCATGTCTCCGAAATAAATCTCACATATTTTTGTGAAATAAAACGGGTTTTACTCTTGATGTAGAAAAAAATTTCCTTTTATAATTTGTACATTGTATGAAAGTGTATCAAATAGTTTATATAAATGGAATTTAAAAACCCTTTTCGCTATATTAGTACATAGTTCAATAAATATGATTTTTAAATGCAGTTATGAAAACTGTTTTTGAATTTATCACAATTACTAGAATAAATTTTTATAATACGCTATAAAATCAATTTTTATAATAGGTTGTATTCTTTAAAAACATCAACTAAACCCATTACAAGAATTAATGCTTCCAAATAGTTATCAATTTTCGCTTTAAAATTGTTATATTTTTTACAGTAGATTAATTTGGAGAACAATAGATTAAGGTTTATCGATTATCAGTATTTATCTAGCATAAAGATTAAATTATGTTGAGTACCATAAAATGTGTTTACATTACCGACAGAGAAGTTAAAGATATTTATCTGAACGAACAGTAAATTATATGATTGCAAAAGCCAAAATTTAGTAATGGCAAAAATGCGTGTATAAGGTAAAAATTAATACTGACGATTAATCATTAATTGTCAAGTCACCCATAAAAAAGATATTTATATTAAGATATTTTTAATTCGTTGTTATGGTAATTTTTTTAATACAATAGGCATAATAGGTATAATAAGTTGTTTAGTTCACATAGTTATAGGTGTCAAAATCACGTTTTTTGAAAATTACTCGTATATAATTCAGTCCTTTGACTGTTTTAGTCAAAGGCAAGAAAACACAAAACGATATCATTGTTATTTTTCCAGAAACAAGCAGTCATGGCTAGTTAAAATAAACGTATTTTGCCAAAACATGATAAAATAGTAGACAAAACACTCCGAGATCATAGATATTAACAACCTTCAGGTCAGCATATTCACGTGGCTTCATTTGTGGAAAGAAAACACTAAACTAGAGAACAGGAATTGTGCTTTTCGAGAATATAGTATCGTTTCCGATGAAAAATATATGTACATAAATATAAATACATTAGAAATAGAACCCTGATTTTCTGGTCAGAAGGGGGGGGGGGATGACCATTTTTTTCCCATTCTAAGCAGAAAATCAGAATTCTAACTTTTTACGACTGCTCTTTCATCTTCATCTAACACCTTATTTATAATGGCTGTTTCATAATAATAGAAGCCGTCAGTCCATCAGAAGAAAATATCAGGGTTAAAGCGACAACTCGGTTAAGCGGGACTCGAATAATCGGGACTCTACTGTAGTTCAGTTTTAAGACTTAAAGCACGCGATTTTCTTATATATAAACTGAAGTCGTTCGCATCCGCTAAAGAATTCCTCTTTTGCGATCCAGTCTTAAACAACCTCTACAGTAAAGTACGCATAGGCCATCACTGTCACTGAATAATACACAAATACAAAAAAAGAGATTTCGTCATTTAAGAAACTGACAAAGAAAAAAAAATCGTCTGTCTTATGATTCATATGCATCCATTTGTTTGTAATATTAATATAGACATTTGAAATTAAATTTAATTTATAATAGCTCCATGTTTTATCTGAAATCATTCATTTATATTTTTTCAAAATAGCACGTATTTTAATTACACTCTTTTTTTCCAGTTTTTATGGGAAATTGGGAACAAAAAGATATAACTGCTATTGTACCTTTACTTTCCACTGAAATGGAGTACTCGACTTGCCAAAATTAAACAAATGATGCTAAATACTAAAAAAAATTAATATCTCAAAAATAAATTGAGATGCAGTTTTCAAACAAATTGCATTTAAATGTATTTTAGGTAGCTTACATTACAAAAAGCTACCTATTGCAGCCGCTCGGAGGAAAGCGATCTAAAAAAATTTTGGTATATTTTCATCCATCATGACCCCCAGACCCCTAAACCACCCTCCGTTCAAAATTGACATATATATATATATGACCTTTGTCACACTGTAACTCACGTATTTATGAACCGATTTGGATGTAATTCGGCGTGTACATAATACATACCATTGTCTCGACCGAGTTCGTCGGCCAGCTTCATCCGCCATTTTGTTTCAAAATGTCGGCCATTTAAAATTTAAAAAAAAATAATAAAATATGAAATGTGGCACCAAAAAATTGAAAATGGAAATTTTTTTCCTTATGTATTTGACCTTTATACAAAGATTCCAGAGCAGTTTTTGTTTCGTCTATATCTTAAAAAATGGCTGAGTTGTAGCATTTTGAATTTCTAGCGTGGCTGACATTTTGAAACGTCCTGAATTTTGTCACGCGATAAAAGGCGTATTTATGAACCGATTTGGGTGTAACTTCGTTTACACATAGTACATACCAATGTCTCGACCGAGTTCGTTGGCCAGCTTCATTCGCCATCTTGTTTCAAAAGGGTTGCCATTTAAAAAAAAATAAATTTAAAATTTAAAATGAAGTATTAAGAAACTGGAAAATGAAAAAGACTTTTTTTATGTGTTTGGCCTTGATACAAAGATTCCGGAGCAGTTTTTGTTTCTGAAAATTTGTGCTTTTGTTTATATCTTAAAAAATGGTTGAATTATAGCACTTTGAATTTCTAGCATGGCTAACACTTTGAAACGATCTTGTATTTGTCACGCGATAACACACGTATTCGCCTATTTCGATGTAAAAAGGCATGTGGATAGTATACATCAATATGTCGACCAAGTTCGCTGGCCAGCTTCATCAGCCATCTTGTTTCAAAATGGCGGCCATTAAATTAAAATATATATATATATATTTAAAGTGCGGAGCAAAAAAATTAGAAATTGAAAAAGTTTTCCTTCTTAAGTATTTGACCTTGATTTAAGGATTCAGGAGCATTTTTTGTTTGTCTTTATTTTAAAAAATGGCTCAGATATAGCAATTTCAATATCTAATGTGGGTGATATAATGAAAAATATGATTTTTTGCCTGCGGCAGCACTCGTATATATCAATCGATTCCGATGTGAGTGAGCATATGCACAGCAATTACTAAGTTCTCGACCAAGTTCACTGGTTAGCCTCATCCACCATGTTGTCATAAAATGGCAGGCACTATAAGAAATCGCCGAATTTGGCAGCCAAATATAAGTAACTTTAAATAAAAGCAGCTTGAATAAAGCTGACCAATCTCGCGAAATTCTCATTCATAATGATTTAGTAATGATAAAAATTAGTATTGAATCTCCTATATTCGGTTTCCACTAAATTGAGCTTCGTGAGTTTGAATAATATAAGTTGGCTTTTTTAAAATAAGGAATATGAAAGCTACCTCTTTTTCCCGGCACTGGTCGGAAGGACTTTTTTACTTCCTTCTATCTTCAATAGAAGAAAGAATTGTATCGAAATTTGTTTCGACTTCCGGTTTTCGACGGATTTACACGTTTTAGGGATCATAGATCACAAAAAACATGTTTATACAAAATGTCTGTCTGTATGTGTGTCCGTGTGTCCTTGTGTCCGTATGTCAGTGTGTAGCCGGTTATACGATGTGTCGGTGTGTAGCCATTGTACCATCAAAAATTGTATGAAGCTATGCATAGAATTGAACCAAATGTTTTTTAAGTTTTTGGGTATGGCTTGCAGGTCCTCCCTGATTTGTAAAAAAACCCGCCAGTAGGGGCCGCTGTAATAGCGATTTTTGTGCATTTTGAATACTGTACCATCGAAATGTGTATGAAGTTATGATAGAATTGAACTAAATTTTTTGTGTGTATTTATGATTATAGCAAGAAGGTCCTCCCTCAATTTGGAAAAATTCCGCAGATAGGGGGGCGCTGTAATAGCGATTTTTGCGCAATTTTTGTACATTTTGAATATTGTACCATCGAAAAGTGTATGAAGTTATTCATGAAATTGAACCAAACATTTTGTGTATGTTTTTGGCCATGGCATGAAAGTCCTCCCTGAATTAGGAAAAATTCCGACGGTAGAGGGCGTTGTAATAGTAATTTTTGTGCATTTTGAATACTGTACCTTCGAAAAGTGTATGAAGTTATGCATAGAATCGAACCAAAAATTTTGTGTAATTTTTTTGCCATGACAAGAAGATCCTCCCTGAATTTGGAAAAATTCCGTCGGAAGGGGGCGCTGTAATAGAGATTTTTGTGCAATTTTCAATATTGTACCATCGAAAAGTGTACGAAGTTATGCATATTTCTAATAAAAATAATAATAATACTAATTAAAATGAAATATTGACATGAGATAGAAGAAAGTTTTGGGATTGGCACATCCAACTAGTTTCCCAATACGACGATATAAAAATTGAAAATGTGCGATACTTAGAAGTTTAGAAAATTGTAGTGGACAATTTAACAATACAATGACACAACTTTTACGTTTTACGGCAGGCTTATATCTACAACGTAATGCTATTTTTTGGAGACGACACAAAATAAGCTGAGAGAAAGAAATAGCATACCGAGGGCTAATAAGAATAATCTGATCTAGTGCTGACATGGTTTATAATAAGTTCGCAAGATCACAAATATTTAAAATGAGACAGGGCGAGTATGAAAAGAGTCAGCAAATTCGAGAAGTTACGGTGGATACATGAAATATCTGTAAAACGGCGAGTTTTAGGCGAGAATGAAAGTTCGAGAAAAGGAAGAACATTCTAAAATCAAACTAATATAAATGAAAGAAAAGTATTATTTGCGTTTGTCCAAGACAATTTATGAATAGGGACCACTTCGCCAGCGACGGGTATAGGGAAACAGTGCTTTTACCCCCCGACTTATCTCGAGGCAAGCGTTGAAATGGTTAAAAAAAAAGAATAAAAATTATGATACGCATTTGCAAGTGAAATTTAATATTTTCGGAGTTAATAAATTAAATAGGATAAAATATTCGAAAAGCCCAAAGCTAGTTTTAACAATTTTTAATATACTATATGCGTATTCTTTAGTAAAAGCGTGCATGTGTGTCATTTTGTACATTAAAAAATCCATATTATTTATTGAATTAAAAGTCTATTATCATCATACTCCATCTTATAAATGACTATAAATGCCAATTACAGCATAAAGTTTTGTGGGCCTGAAGAGAAGTCAGTCTTGAGACAATTTAAAAGTAATTATAGGAAACTGTTTTAATTTATATTTCTATATTAACTTCATATCAAATGAATACATATATGTATATATATTTCTAAAATAAGATATACCTGCAAAATTATACTTGAATTTTTAGGACATATTTTCGTGTTTCGAGAATTTCATGCATTTAAAATTATTATTTAATCTCAATTAAAATGTTATAAAAAATGTCATGGGATGCTATATCAGATTTCAAAGTTTCTATTCCGCAACTAATTGTAAAGGATATAAAATAGTGCTTAAAAAACAGTTTTTAAAGTCATATGATTCATAAAAATTGTTGAAGTCACAAGGTTTTACCATCTACTGTCATTAACTGAATTATGTTTTTTAAAAAGGTTTTTAACTCTTTAGTTAAATAATGGATATATTATTATCAATAAAAAAAGCAAATTTAAATTTTAAGTGCATGTGAAATGCGCTTTATATTTGTAATTTATACAATGTTTAGATTTGATGAAAATAAATTTATTGAATGAAACTTTAAAAAAATATAATCTTCATATCAAATGAATACATATATGTATATATATTTCTAAAATAAGATATACCTGCAAAATTATACTTGAATTTTTAGGACATATTTTCGTGTTTCGAGAATTTCATGCATTTAAAATTATTATTTAATCTCAATTAAAATGTTATAAAAAATGTCATGCGGTGCTATATCAGATTTCAAAGTTTCTATTCCGCAACTAATTGTAAAGGATATAAAATAGTGCTTAAAAAACAGTTTTTAAAGTAATATGATTCATAAAAATTGTTGAAGTCACAAGGTTTTACCAGCTACTGTCATTAACTGAATTATGTTTTTTAAAAAGGTTTTTTACACTTTAGTTAAATAATGCATGTAATATTATCAATAAAAAAAAGCAAATTTAAATTTTAAATGCATGTAAAATGCGCTTTATATTTGTAATTTATACAATGTTTAGATTTGATGAAAATAAATTTATTGAATGGAACTTTAAAAAAGGAAATAAATACACGAAAATATCTTTGGGAGAAAGTTATCTATAATGATGTAAAGAAAAAACAGATACTTTATGCATTATTTTATAATTAGGCTTCATCTGTGTTTAATTTAAGAAAAAAATGTAAAATGTTCAATTAGAGAAATACGCTTGATGATGCTGTAAATGGTATTTAAAATGTGTTTTAAAGCAGATCTTATATATGGAAGTAATGGAAACAAAGTTCATCTCAAAAGAATTTAACGAGTATCACAGTATATTTCAGATATTTACAAAGGTTCCGAGTAAAATATTTTTAATATCGAAGTATGTTTAAAAATTTTACCATCATACATGTTTTAAAGCTAAATTAAATTTCGGCCTATAACAATTTTACTGTCCGTGTCTTAGCATGTTAGTAATTCTTGGAGTCAAAAAGTGTATAATATTTCGAATATCACTACCAAATCATCCACTTTAAAGAAATGTTCCTTAATCCAGCTCTTACCTTTTTTTACGTTTAAAACAATAACGGAACTTAACCTCATTCGAGTTACCTACGATTCCAAAATTCATTCCATTTTTAGGAGCTTCAAAAACGAATGGATTTCTAAGAATTAAGGCAGCATATTCGAAACAAATGTTTAATTTTCCCCCGGTTATTATTGGAAAATTTCCCGAATAGATTTCCTATCCTATTGATACTTTTCCTCAACACATAAATAGACTTTTAGTTGCTATATATTTCCATGTGCACATTTCCAAGTGTATAACAGAAGTTATACATGCAGTAAAAGCTTAATAATATTCATTTTAGTGATAAATATAATGCTGATTATATTATTGTTAATTTTAATGCCAATGCTCTTAATTTATCGCGCTTAACGGATGTGAGAACGTTTACATGAAAAGTGATAGTACCTAAAAAAGCGATATTTCGAATTCATAAAATTTACTAACACAATATAATGTGAAAACTACATGGAAATGTTTCCAAAGATTATGGGCAGAAAAAATATATTTTGTTTGCTGACAGATCAATCAACTATGTATTGCAACAGGGAAGTGTTGGATAACTAAAAAAACTAAGGATTCCATTTTAGAAAATTGTACTGTGTGCAAACATATTTTTGTCAAAAATTTCTTCCACGAGATCTCTTCTCCTTCAATCAAGGCACTTTCCCTTGCCTGCGTTTTCAAGTACTTCGATACTCCTATATATATACTATATGATCATTAATCACCAGACAATTTCCATTTTAGATATTTTTGTGGAATATTTAAAGATATATATTTGTCGGATTTTTCTGGAGTTTCACGATTATGGAGAATATTCGACTTCATATTTCTCAACGGCGATTTGATCAGAAGCATAATTAAGGGAGCCACAAAAAATCAAACGAAAATACTAATGTTCGAAAGCACCCTGTAAAACAAAATGCATGAAATGATATACCGCTACAGCTTACGAATATATGGATATTGTACAATATATGTATTCATTTGTGGAAGAATAGAATGCATATTCATGGATTTATATGGATTTTTTTTTTTTTAAAGTTGAAGCATTTTTAGCATATTTTTTGTTTATATCATTCAGGGCTTTTTGCCAAATTTAATGTCCGTTTCAGAAAGTCTGACAAAATGTATCAGAAATACTGTAGTGCAATTGGAATGTAAATATGTTAAATATTTGATGAAATATGAGCAGTTGTATGAAATATTTTATTTGATTATCAACTCTATGGAGCAACTCATAAAATAAAAAGCGAGTCAAATATCGTGAAAATTCAGAAAGTTACCGGCAATATAGTGAGCGAATTATTAGTTGCTTTATAAAAGGTGCTGAATGATAAAGGATTTTTCACAAATTGTCATTTTTTATTATCTGCCTTTCAGCAAAGGAGATTGTACTTAATGAATGACAACGAGTAGATTTAGAAGAAATACTTAGATTTTGATTACCTTTTTTTTTAATATGCTTGTTCTGGTGGTTTTCCAAGATCAGGTAAAGCATCAATAAAAAATTAAAATTAAAAAAAAAGTAAATATTAAAAACGACAATTTATGGAAAACCCCTTACCATTTAGTTATTTTTAGAGAACAACAAAAATCAGCTCCAGTCTATCACCGACATCTTTCTGAATTTTTATGATATTTGACTGGCTTTTTTTTCTGAGTTGCTCCATAGAATTGACTATCAAATGATGAAAAAAAAATATCGTGCGCACATGCGCAGATAAAAATATTCCATACAACTTCTCATGTTTCATCAAATATTCAATATATTTATATTCCATTTTGGCCATATTATATCTTCTACATTTTGTCAAATTTATGTTGCATGATATTAACAAAAAGCATGCAAGAATTTTCGGCACTTTTTAAGAAAATTGATATATCTCCATGAACATACGTTCTATTCTACCATAGATGAATACATATATTGTACAATATCCATATATGTGTAAGCTATAGCGAATGATCATTTCGTGCATTTCATTTCACAAGGCGATCCCAAACATTATTATATTTCTCTGACTTTTTGTTAGCCACTTAATTGTCCTTAGGATAAAATCGCCGCTGATAAATAGGAAGCAGAACATATTCTTCATAATCCTGAAGTTCCAGAAAAATTCGACAAATATATCTTTAAATATTCGACAAAATCTCTAAAATTAAAAGTGTCCGATGATTTATGGCCATACAGTGTATATGTGTTATCTTCGTGTTTTAATTATATTCATTTATTTATTTGTGAAAATTAAATTTCACGTGACAATTAAGTAGTATTACGTATAAATAGACAAATGCTGAATTCATCGCTTAAAATAATAGCGGGTTAATCTTCCATAATTGGATTACCAGCTGATTAAAAAATATTTATCAAAAAAGTACAGTAACCTCGCACTTATACGCGTTTGAAGGGATCGATTTAAAATCGCGCATAACTGAGAACCCGGCATAATTGAGAGGATGCTGTATGTAGCAATTCTTTATACACATTAAGGGAAAAGACATATTTAAGTGTAAGAATTGTGATTAATAACATTTTAAAAAATAAAAAAGGTGTAATAATAGCATAGCGTACTTAAAATCCTTACAATTTCTCTAAAAAATGTAATTTCCTTTAATTTTACATAGAAGATATGCCACTTAGTCCTTTTTTAAGAAGTCATCGATGCTAGTTTGTTTGTGCTTAAGCCGCGTTTGTGCAACGACCTTTTCTTACGCATAAAGTGCGTCATTGTACTTCATGCTACATCAGTATATTGAAGATTATATATCAAAGCGTCCAAGCTTTCTAAAGCAGTAACATAAGAAGGAACAGTTACGATATAAGTTTCATCATTATCATCATCTTCTCCTTCTTTTTCAGCTGTCATGTAACCAAAAACAGTTTCATTATCTCTTATTGCCGTTAATATTATCCTTAACGAAATCTTGAAAGTGAATTTTGGCTTATGCTGTTCCATTCTTCATGGTCTAATTTAAAATCATTGCTGTTGTTTTCATTTTCCAGTGATGCTTCAGCATCATTTGAATAAACAAAATTTGCTTTTCTAAAGCAGTTAGAAGTTGTTGCGGCTATTACTTTATTCCAAGAGGAAACGAACATATGCATAGCTTCCAGAATCCAAATTTTCTTGAATTCCTTTTCCTACTCTGGGTTATAAACATTCTTCGCACCAAATCTTTCCTATACTGCACTTTAACTGACCTTATTATACATAGATTTAATGGCTTGAGCATGCTAGTACAATTTACATTGGAAAATATTACTTGTGTATGGGTCAGCAATGGTAGATATGAAAAATGGGCGGGACACTGATTTATAAATAGCTGATTTTTTTTCCAGCTATCTACATATAAAATTCCTTCAAAAATCCAAAAGTAGTCTGTTATTTCCGCGTATATTGAGAAAAATAGTTCAATGTAGCGTTTATATGTGAGAAATCTACAGTATTATTTTTCTATTCCTCATGACAGGACCTTACGAAAATCGCATATAACTGAGAGACGTATATAACCGAGAGACTCGTATAGAACAGGGGCGCTTAAGTGAGAGGTGACTATATTACTGGTGAAGAAGTGTTATATTACTGGTGAAGAAGTGCTTATGATTTATATTCCACTGATATATCAACCTAAATTTATGCCAAATTTCTTGAATTATGTTTCAGAGTTTGCCTTGTTTCAATTCAGTTTAATGGACAGTTCATGTTTTACATTAAGCTGACAAACAAGTTGCTTCTTTAAAAAGTATACAGTTGAGAAGTTTTCGTGTTGTTTAATGTAATCTTGCCGAAACTGGTGTTGATCGGCTGGTCTGTTGTGACTTAAAAACTCAACTGTTATGTATTATGTACATAAAATATTTGGTTGCATAGATTATGAAAAGGAAGTAATGAATGTTTCTATATTGAAGTGGGGTGCATACAAATTGAACTGATTAGATTAAATGAATTTCCAGAGGGATTTTACACCTTTTAGACGTATTCATGCTCGATAAAACCAGTTCAAGTTCATGGAGATTCATAAAATATGTAGGGAGAAAACAATAAGTTTAAAATGGTCAGATGAAATATGAGAAATATAGTGGAGGAAGATTGTTCATATTATACTACAAGGTAATTTGTTGATAAAAATTCGTAAAGTAGGGATCTTCGCAAAATTAATCTTGTTAATTAGAGTGCTGACTGTATTTGAAAAATGTTCAATGAATAGAAGAAAAATGTTGTGCCGCTAATTTATTTTAGAACTGCTTTGACATGTGTAACATATCATCCTTAACTTATAATTGGATTTTAAAGGAATGTTATTTAACCAGCCAGTCGGTCTTTTCCACGCCCATTTAAAAATTATCTTCTCTTAACTCGTATCCCCTTACAATGAAGAACTTCCATGTAGCTGACTTAAAATGTTTCTAGACAACCAAAGTGAAGTAACAAGACATATCTGTTTTTCCTTCAGGTACATTTTTATATGCAAACTTGAAATTGGTGGAAAAGGCTGCGCAACGATCTCTAGTGACAATTCATTTTTACTTTTCCCATTATTCTAAATCTTATTCATAAAATGTATAATTTAATTAAACTCTAGATTTATAACTTCATTGAAATGTAATATTCGAATATCTAGGTAAAAAAATTCCTTATTTTATATTTTCTGTATGTGGGGGAAGGGGGCGGGGCAAAAAGATCGAACGCGCCTAATACCCTTCTGAAAAAAAAAAAAAAAAAAAAAAAAAAAAAAAAAAAAAATACGAAGCTGCTGCTCTCGGGTTATTATTTTTCTTTTTAAATTTCGATTTGTTATTTTCATATTATTCTACTTACTGAATTATAAAAAGTAAATATATCTTCTACATGGCGACGTCCCACTCTTATTTTAATAGCAAAAGTTAAATATATTGAAAAAAGAAAAAAATATTTTTTTCAAAAAAGATATATTTTACATATCTAGCATATATTCCCCAATTTCATGTTTTTCCGTTATTTCTAACTATTTGTTTTAGTGGGTTTTCTTTTTACATGCATGATTTATACTTTTTTCCTTCAATTGTAATCTAAAACGTAGATTTTATGAAAATGTGTTTCTTTAATTAATCTAAAATATTTCTTTCAGCTATACATCAGTCGAATAAATTTTGAATTATTCATTTAATATTTTAAAATAGTGCATTTAATTAATATATATATATATATATATATATATATATATATAGCAAAGCGAGGAGAGTTCGCGCGGTAGGAGAGATTGCGCACAAAGAGATTCGACGGGAAGGAGTAGAGTGCGCGCCCAGCGACTCCAGTTAGTTGTACAGCAGCATTAGTGCAACGTCTACATGAATGTGCATATTGATTGTTCCAAGCGTCTTGGATAAAGCAGTGCTATTTTGTTTTGTTTTTCCAAAGTAAGTGCTTGAATTTTCACAACTGTTCGTCTGAACTTTTATAGAACGTCAGTAATACAAAATATTTTGAACTTAAACGATTTCTTATAAAATACTAACCTGGAATAAGAATGCGAACACCAAAAATTCATTTTAGAAGCGGCCATATTTAAATAAAAGGTCGCGCAATCTCTCCTACCAAAATAGGAGAGTTTGCGCATCTGCTACTTAGGAGAGATGCGCATTTCCCCATACGTTTAAGTGCTAGGAGAGATTACACAGCTTATTGATAATTTTTTGTGAATTGCAAATTACGTGTAAAACATATGAATGAATCAATTTTGAAATAATTTCGGAAAAACACATAATTATCAAAACTAAATTTGTAACAAATTTATTTGCAAAAAAATACTTTTGCAGATAAAAAATTTATGTAATTATTTTTGTTAATAAATTAATAATATATTTGTTATTAATTAAATTAAATATGTATATATATATATTTTTAATTTAGGAGCAATTAATTTGCTAAGGAATTAATTTTGTTAACTAAAATTAATTTTCTAATACAATGTTTTGGAAAAGCTTTCACCCATCCCAAGTAATGTAATGTGATCGAAATCAAAAGGAAACAGAGTGCAACTAATGTTACTAATCCACAAAATATACATGAAAAAAAGACTTAAGAAGGATGCCGCTACAAAAAACAAAACAAACAACAACAACAAAAAAAAAGCTGAAGATAAGGTGCTTCCACAAAAAGTGAGATAAAAAAACTCAAGGAAAAAAACCCCAAAGGTCAATGAGGATGAGTGCACTGAATGTCTGGAATAGTACCAGGTGACAACTTCGACAACTGACTGGATTCAATGTATTGCTTGTTGCAGGTGATTGCACAAAAGATGCACGATTTACAACAATAAGTGCATCGATTGTGGACGACGACAACTTCGGTTAGCAAACAAAATACAATGAAACTGTGGAAATGGAAATGAAGTAATTTTCAAGTTAAAGATGTTATCAACTAAATTAATGTTATTTTGTAATCTTAGTAGGGCTTTCTTTTTCTGATATTTTAATCTTCTGAAATTAAAAATTTGAACTGTTGTTAAAATTCTTTCTTTTATTTAAATATTTGGTTGAAATATTCACTCCTAATACAATAATATTTACTCACAAAAACCTTTCAACAATGTCGATTAAGTGTAATTATTATTGTGAACAATTTAATTGTACTTATTATTAATAACAATCTCTTCTACCTATGTGCGCAATCTTTCCTACCCATGTGCGCGTTCTTTCCTACCCTGTAAAGAGAGATTGCGCAAAATAGTTTTCTTGGTTTTATTACTGTTGTTCTATTAAATTACAGTATAAAAACAAAATAACAGTGGAAATGCATAAAAAACAAATGAAGTCAAAATTATCCATTCATAGTTTAGCAAAATATTAAATTTAGATTTTTTATTATTATTCTTTTGAAATGTGCGCAGACTCTCCTCGCTTTACCTTATATATTTAAAAGCATTAAAAGTAGAAAGGGATTCAAATGTTAACTGAAAGAAGCAGGGTCAAACATATGAAATGAAAAATACATTAATAAATTGACTTAATAAAATAGTCCAATCTTGAACGCCTTATTCACCTTTGTTTATTATATAAAAACATGGAAACATTTAAAATGCTTCATTTAAAACACATTACTACATAGGTGTGATAAAAAAATATACAAATGTTTTTAAAATTAAAAACACTGGATGTTAAAATGATAAAAAGCTACTCCGAGCGCTTTCGGCTAACCTTAAGCCTTTGTCAAGGAGGAGAGAATTGACTGATAAAAACACTCGACGCTCGATGTTCACTGCTCTCAGATTGACCGGAAACTCACCTCAGGAAGCCCGCAGGTGGTCGTATCCATTAAACTGAAGGAGGGGGAAGGTAGAGAAAGCTCAATCCTCCGAGAGACCGAACTCTCCAGTAATATTAAGTAAATTAAAACAGATACGCGGAATTTGGTATGATAATACACCATTACAAAAATTCCCTGCTTGCGTTAAAATTTCCAAAGACTCTAAAATAGCACAACTATTAAAATCAGAAGCCTGGATAATGACTTTTGCTCTATTGAAAAGGATGACAATATCTTTAGTTTGAAACAGCCTTGAGAGGGCGGTAGCCGGTCTATTTTTATTAATATCCTGCATATGTTCTTTAACTCTTGTTTGGAATTTTCTTGTGGTCATACCAATGTAATTGAATATTTTATTTGTTTCTTTACTTCTGTATGGGATGATATAAACTCCTGACTTATTTTCCATACTAATAGGATCAACTCTTTTTTGCACAAGATTAATTAATTTGGTGTTATCTCTAGCTATTAACCTTATACTATATTTCTTTAGGATGTATTTTAATTTTTCATATAAACGAGGAATGTAATCAACTGCCATAAATTTAACTTCATTTTTACTAATACACTCTATTTTAGCTGGTTCTGCGTGCTTAAACTTATAAATTAATTTATCAATAAATTTAGTGGAAAAACCATTACTATTAGCAATTGACTTAATTTTATCCAGTTCTTCTTGCAGGTGAGTATCACAGCAAACTTCAAATGCACGTCTAATATAAAACCGGTAAGCTGAAGCTTTATAATGAAATGGAGAGTGGCTATTATAAGGAATTGTATTGTTTGAACGACAAGATTTTCTGTAAACTGTCCTATGAATGCAATGAGTTAGTTCATTCCTAGTGAGGGAAACATCCAAAAACGGTAACGTTCTATTTATTTCTAATTCCAAAGTGAATTTTATCTTATTGTCACTATTGTTGGCATGTTCAAGAAAATTCATAAGTGCTGGAAGGCCATGATCCCATATAATTAATATGTCGTCGACAAACCTGACCCATAAACTTGGTTTAAAAACAGAATTTGAAATAATCTTGGTCGCCAAAGGTCTAAGTTTTAACTCGGCCAACAAACCAGAAATTGGTGACCCCATGGGGGCCCCTTTTGTCTGTAATAAATATTGTTAAACACAAACACATTATTATTGGTAATCAGGTTTAAACCAGATATAACGGTACTTTTCATACTGTCACTAAATCCCTGATTGTTATTGATCGAATTTATAATATAGTCCTGCACTTCTTGTACATCTATAGAAGGATAAAGTGATATTATGACAATATGTGATATAATGACAATAGCACGGCCAGCTTAGCCAGCCTTGACATAATATCACTTTATCCTTCTATAGATGTACAAGAAGTGCAGGACTATATTATAAATTCGATCAATAACAATCAGGAATTTAGTGACAATATGAAAAGTACCATTATATCTGATTTAAACCTGATTACCAATAATAATGTGTTTGTGTTTAACAATATTTATTACAAACAGACAGAGGGGGCCCCATGGGGTCACCAATTTCTGGTTTGTTGGCCGAGTTAAAACTTGGACCTTTGGAGACCAAGATTATTTCAAATTCTGTTTTTAAACCAAGTTTATGGGTCAGGTTTGTCGACGACATATTAATTATATGGGATCATGGCCTTCCAGCACTTATGAATTTTCTTGAACATGCCAACAATAGTGACAATAAGATAAAATTCCCTTTGGAATTAGAAATAAATAGAACGTTACCGTTTTTGGATGTTTCCCTCACTAGGAATGAACTAACTCATTGCATTGATAGGACAGTTTACAGAAAATCTTGTCGTTCAAACAATACAATTCCTTATAATAGCCACTCTCCATTTCATTATAAAGCTTCAGCTTACCGGTTTTATATTAGACGTGCATTTGAAGTTTGCTCTGATACTCACCTGCAAGAAGAACTGGATAAAATTAAGTCAATTGCTAATAGTAATGGTTTTTCCACTAAATTTATTGATAAATTAATTTATAAGTTTAAGCACGCAGAACCAGCTAAAATAGAGTGTATTAGTAAAAATGAAGTTAAATTTATGGCAGTTGATTACATTCCTCGTTTATATGAAAAATTAAAATACATCCTAAGGAAATATAGTATAACGTTAATAGCTAGAGATAACACCAAATTAATTAATCTTGTGCAAAAAAGAGTTGATCCTATTAGTATGGAAAATAAGTCAGGAGTTTATATCATCCCATACAGAAGTAAAGAAACAAATAAAATATTCAATTACATTGGTATGACCACAAGAAAATTCCAAACAAGAGTTAAAGAACATATGCAGGATATTAATAAAAATAGACCGGCTACCGCCCTCTCAAGGCTGTTTCAAACTAAAGATATTGACATCCTTTTCAATAGAGCAAAAGTCATTATCCTGGCTTCTGATTTTAATAGTTGTGCTATTTTAGAGTCTTTGGAAATTTTAACGCAAGCAGGAAATTGTTGTAATGACGTATTATTATACCAAATTCCGTGTGTCTGGTTTAATTTACTTAATATTACTGGAGAGTTCGGTCTCTCGGAGGATTGAGCTTTCTCTACCTTCCCCCTCCTTCAGTTTAATGGATACGATTACCTGCGGGCTTCCTGAGGTGAGTTTCCGGTCAATCTGTAGCAGTGAACATCGAGCGTCGAGTTTTTTTATCAGTCAATTCTCTTCTCCTTGACAAAGGCTTAAGGTTAGCCGAAAGCGCTCGGAGTAACTTTTTATCAGTTTAACATCTAGTGTTTTTAATTTTAAAAACATTTGTATATTTTTTTTTATCACACCTATGTAGTAATGTGTTTTAAATGAAGCATTTTAAATGTTTCCATGTTTTTATAGAAAAATACATTTTTTTCTTTCCTTAATTTCACTCAACAATGTTTAGCATTTTCCTTCAAATAGATCTTAAATTTTAAAACATATATTACTAAGCTTATTAAGATATTATATATAATTTTCAATTTAGTGCTTCAGCTTTGAGATATGAATGCTGCATTGACGTGCTGTATTTTAATTATAAAAAATAATCTGTACAAACTTTTAAAAGTAAAATTACATTCTGAAAGCGACATCTTCTAAAATAATTGTATATTTTTCTTATAACTTTCTTATTACTTTCTTTTTCTTTTCCCTATGCTTTTAGTAAGATTTTGAAAATGTAAGGTGTATTTTAATGTATTTGTTGTTCTATAAATAATGTTCGTATTTATAAGAATAAAAATGTTGATTGTTGTATAATTATCGATATGCTTTGAACGTTACATCATATTTTATTGCAAGTCTAGAATAAGTTGCAAAAATTTTATTATTCCCAAATATTTTCCGTAAATATATGGTAAGGATTGCATTAAAATTTCAAATTAAATGATATTTAAAAAAAGACCCTATAAACCGATTTAACTTTCTACAATATATTTAAAAAATCATAAATACTACATTTATATATATGTTCTACATCGACAAAAACACAAAGTTTATCATATTATTAATCATCAAAATAAACTTCAGCGGAATAACAATTACAATAGATTTAAAACTAATTTTATGTATTTCATTGAAAGTCATAATTCATTTACGGTATTACCAAGTATGTTATTTAATACGCAAAACGATGCAGATAAGTCATTCGAGTTTAGCGTTATAATCATTTTGTTTAAAAATTAGGCGACAGAAATTTAATTTGATTTGCAAGTAATTACTAAAACAGTCTTCCATTTTCACGTATTTAGAAATCTAATTTAACGTAACGTTTCAAATTTTCAAGGATTTCTCTTTCAAGCTTTTCAAAATTCATTTATTTAGATAGAATTTCAAACAAAAGAACTCGTTTCGAAATGGGATAAATCTTCTGCTACTTTCTACTATGTCAAATTAATGTATTTTTATTGTTAAACTATGCAAGATATTCTTATAAAACATATAGAGAACAGCGACACAATTTATAGAATCAAATGTTTGTTTGTCTGAATTTGGACGTGCAAAGATCAGTAAATTTTTGAATGAAAATTGAATAGAAAAATATGTAAGTTATTCATAAACTACTGATACTACCTTAAGTAACTTTCTGAATTTACCTACATTTATAAAATTATAATATCGTCTTTAATGTATAGAATTAGAATTTTAAGTCTCCAATACATAAGTTTTGATTAACGATATTAATTAAAGATGAAACATTTAGATACAAATAGAGATAAATTAAAAAAATGTATGTCGCAACCTAGGGCGTTTCATTAAAAATAAAGATTAGAAGCATGAAAAAAAAAAGCTAAAATGAATATTTTGGATCAGAACTCTTTCTTTTAACCAAATCGACGTAAAAATCCATGTTTTGTAGAAATTTCTTTGGGCTGGATAGGACTCGGGCTGAGATATTAACTGTTTTCCGGTCCGAGCTCTCATCGAAATTTTAATTTTTATACCGGGACGAACCATTAATGTTTTCTGTACGGGCAAGGCCGTGCCGGGCTCGGGCCGAAGTTTTAACTTTTATACTGGGGCGGGCCGAACTTTTCTTTCTATGAGTCGGACCGGTCCTGGAAATTTCGGCCCGTACAGACATCTACAAAGTATAACTAAGTTATTAATTAAAATTGTTCAATCTAATAATACAAGCAAGTTTAAATTTTCGAGTAAGTCGTTGTTCTGTGTTTTACACGATTTTTTAAATTTCTAAATGCGAACCTATGACCCTAAACACGAATTGTTAATTTCAACACTGCACGGTTTGAGTTATGCCCGACTCGAAATTGACAAAATATTATTTTTCGAACCTGCAACTTTATCCTAAGCATGAACAAAAAAACCAACCCTAAATGTAAAACAATTCAGGAAAATAGTCTACAATCGTATCTCTAAAATCAATTTTATATTTCGAAAAATAAATGCATATATTTTCTCTTTCATATACATGTATTTTTTATCACTTGAAACAATAATCTGGACTTTTCTCTGAAAAATTTGGCCTGCTCGAATCGACTCCCAAAAATCAAAACTCTTATCTGAGATAAACCGAAAACAGTAATACTAATCAACCCGATTCGCAGAAAATTTTAGATCCAATGGCCAACAGGCTCGGGTAGAATCGGGTTAACTGACACGATGTAAAATTTTAGCTGTTGCTGTATATACATATTCCCGCAATTTACAATGAAGTTATGTATGTATATAATTATTTTCTTAATTACACCTCCCATTTCTCTTCTATATATTAAATAGAAATTAATATCCGTTGAATTAAAATTGATGAACAAAGAAGAAATTTTTAGTTTGATGCTAAGTTTGCTTGAATAACTATACAAAACTCTCTTTTTTATTTACCCATTCATTTATTAAAAAAATATTTACCGTACGCTTTTTAATTAGAAGATCGAAGTGAGCACATGAATTTCCACCTCCTGTCTCTTCTTGAAATTGTATAGGTATTAGGTACCTAAGTTTGCGGTCAATCGAATAAACATTGAACAGGAGTGCACATTAATGAGTTCTTCACAAAATGTATAAGGTTTTCGAAAACATCTGGCAGTTGTGACGACAGATTTTAACCGACAGGTGGTTAATTTCTGAAATTTTTTCGTCGAAGACTAATGAGTAAAATTTTAATTTAGTTTAAACTCGTAAAAATTTGACGTAATTTGGGATCGGAAATTTTGGGGGAAATCTGGGGTACTTTTCGGTTAGCCGGGCGCCAATGTTTTATATACATACTTATATACATACATATATGTAAATATACATATATATTTACATATATATATGTGTGTATATATACAATATTTGTATATGTAAATATATGTATATTTACATATATGTATGTATATAAGTATATATATAAAACACTGGCACCCGGCTAACCGAAAAGCACCAAATCTGGACATTCCACATAAATCGGGGTACCCGGCAACACTACTCGTAAATATCAAACTTAACCCCAAACCCATCCGAACCCGAAACCGAACCCAGCCACAACAAAAAAGTTATCCTTAATCCAAACCGTGGGTTGGGTAGGGTTTAGATAAAATCGGGCAACCTGAATGGATGCAGGACTCTAATTTGAGATATAATTCTGGGAATTTTTTGAAAAATAAGCTTAAATAAAAACGACGCGTAAGAATCTAAACTCATCCCGAAACCGAAAAAAATATAGCCAAGACAATCTGACTTCCAAAGGAAAAAAATTAGCCGCAAGCTTATCCGTGGGTCACGTTTTCTATACTAACCTAAGATTTAAAAAATAATAATAATAAACTGCCCCCGACTCGACACGATTCGGGTCCTCCGCAAAATCGGGTTACCCGACCCGATGCACGATTCTACACTCAAGTCAAAAATTTTCCCCGATGACAATTAAATTTGACCCGGGCGGGGGTGCCCGGTGTTCCCGATGGGGGGCATATGCTCCCCGGATCTCCCTCTGGCATACCGATTAATTTTTTAAGGAATTTAAAAATTTTGTTATAAATGAGTATTCTAGATCATCCGTGTAATATTATAAATGTCAACGTTTGTCCAAAAGTTTGAATAAAGTCAGCGTCTAAACGGATGAATTAATTTTAATAACTTATTTTATTTTTGGATATAGATGGATTACAACCCGGAAATGAACATAGGCTATGTTTAATTTATTTTATTCAAATATTTTGCTTAATAATCCAATATTTCTTTATTTTTCATACGCAATAAATTGGCAATTTCCATGTAACATTTAACCATATTTCTTTAACGTGGCATGAATATCAGTAACTAATGAAAATGGATAAATAATGACGTCATATTTAAAATGAACAACATAAATACTTTTTACTAATACTGAATAAAAAGCATGAATATAATAAGTTACACACAAATGACAGTTTCATTTAAAATTAACTTTATGATTGTCAGGAGAAGACATTTTTTTTGTAGAAAAAAGGGAAAATAAAACGGATTAATATATTTTTTGAGGCTATTTTCTCTTTAAAATTAAAAAAGAAAGTAAATTTTCCAAAAACTAAAAACATATTTTCACACAATGAAGCTTCATGAATGAATTTATTCCACAGAAACAAAAATGAAAATCATCTGTCAACATATTGACATTTACAACCAAGGATGTAACTAAAACTTCCGTGCATAGAAGTGGATAGTTATTTGAATTTTAAAAAAGCACATACTATTTTAATTAATTATTTTTTAATGATAGCGGATTAAAGATTTCACAAAGGCGTTTTTAGTAAAAAGTTTTATCGGGTAAAAATGATGCAATATTTTTTCATATAAAACATTAATTTTAATCAGAAAATATTATTATATATTATATATAGTTTGATAAAATTTATTTTAATTTTGTCAAACTGATGTCAATTTCATGTCGCAAGCTTTGAAATTAAAAACGGAATCTTAAAATAACAATACACTTTTCAGAAATAATGTTATACATTAAAAGTCACAGAATTTCAAAGGGAAATTTTAACTTAAACTTTAAATAGAATTTCTTACTTGAAATTTAGTATTTAATAAAATTAATGGTTCAACGTTTTTCTAAATGTACAATAATATTCAATTTCATGTTTTAAATAAACTAAAATACATAATTTTGCATGATTCATGAAGTGAAAGATTTAAAAAAATTCTCGACAAGTATTATTCCGTAGGAGAAAATAACCTCGTGAAAGCGTCGTCATATTTTAAACCATTAGCCGGTTTTCATATCGAAAATATATTACCATTTTACAGCAGTTACATAAAATGGCATGATTTCCACAGAATTTATCATTTTGAAAAACATAAGTTTACCTTACTTTTGCCGTACAATCTCCCACAGTGCCAGTTTCAATAACATTTTAAGAAATAGTATATGAAAGTCGATGTAAAAAATGTTTAGGAAGTAATTTTAATTGGAGATTAGGCTTTACATGTGACATCATTTACGTGCAAAGAGCCTATGCTTCGAATTAAGGGGGTCTGGGACACAAAAATCTTCAAATTTTCATTTTTTTATTGGATTAAAATTTTTTCTGCTGTTTTCTGCTTAAAATGATATTTAAATCATATTTCTACCACAATTAGAACAGGAAATATATTTTTTTTTCGTTTTGATTTGTTTTCAAAATCTGCCTTACAAGCTATGGCTATCAAGGAAATGAGTTCTTGTGAAATTGTGTTTTTCTTCATGAAAGTTTATTCACCATTTCTCATATTTAAATTCTTATAACTCGAGAACCGTTAAAGATATAGGGTTGAAACTCGGAACATATCTTTTTCAATTATTTTAATTTACTTTTGAGCCAGCATTTTTGAAAAAAAATATTTACTTTTAACAATATGATTTTTTTTAAAAGTTGCACCACTTTTTTAGTAATTTTCTCGTTAAATATTTTTATTATTATTTTTTAATTAATATTTTTTTAAATGCTGGCTCTAAATTAAAATATATATATTTCTGTTTATTTAAATGAAAAACAATTTAAATTTTACAAATAATATTTCGAGTTAAACGATTTTAAGTTATAGCACATTTTTCATAAATTTTAATTTATTATTATTTTTAAAGCTATGAGAAGTTTTATCATTTGATTTTGTTTACAAAAAATATGGTTAACCATCACAAAAAAATTCAAAATTTTAACTCAATAAATAAAAATTCCCGGACCCCCTTAAGCAATAAATTCATCTGTCACCTCTGCCCCTCTAATTTTTAATGTTTCTCAGATTACGAAAAGCACAAAAAAAGAAAAAACAAACAATAAAAAATCCGGGTAATAATCAGGTATTGTTTTCTGAAATTTCTTTCGATTTTAAAATATCTAAACCTACAATTAAAAATATCTGTGAAAGATAATCTTTGTGCCCCATTGGAGCACATTCCTGCAAATTTTGAAGCTTCCATAATTCTAAATTACAATGCAATAGTCAATATGAAAATGTTTATCCGTAATCGGAATATTTCTATAAATTGTTTTTTTTTTTTTTTTTTTTTTTTTTTTTTTTTTTTTTTTTTTTTTTTTTTCGCGGTTTAAAGTAATAAGCAACTGAATTGCTTAAGCTCACGAAAAAATTAAAAGGTCCCATATATATATATAAATATGCAAATTGGGATCATCAGAAGTATTTCTACTATAAAATGTGATAAATTGGGTTAATTGTATATGTTTTAATGTATCGAATTTTTTGCTTAATTGATGTATTTATTCTTCTTTAAATTTACGTGAATGGAGTCACGTGTAACAGCTAGTATAAAATATTGTAATTTATTATGCTTATCCATAATTCAAAGTGAAAATTGTAACAGATACAACATTCCAGAGAAATTGTATAAAGAAAAATATATGTAACGAAAACATTTAACAGACATCTTTAAGTTAGAAACAGAATATTAGAATTGCAAAACAACTATACAAGACATATCATTACAAGACAATGAGTCTTTTCTGAGTCAGTAACTCTGTTTCATCATGAAACAAAGAATACAAAGACGTGAAGTGAAACACGTAACGAAAAAAACCCAAGAATGATAAATAATTCAATTCTTAGAAAAGAAAGTTTATAGAAAACTTTTGTTCTATCTTTTTAACGCCACAGATTTTTTTTATCATATTTTACGTAGAAGATAAAATAAACTTGTAATTTATTTTATCCTGTGAAAGATACCGTCTTTATAATCAAATAGGATATTTTTATGACGAGTGTTGCACAGAAGACATATTTTATTTAAATTTATAGAAATAGCAAAGTTTTAGCCGCTTTCTAATAAATTTACAATACAGTTTTAAATTAATTGAGTAAGAAAAATTGTTAACCCCTTGAGGGGCAAGCAAACATGTCTCTAAATATTGAATTCTTACGGAATAATCGAAAAAAAATTTAGATAGGGAAAAACAATTTTCCAACGATATTCCTCCACAGTTAAAAATATAAAATTTAGTTAAAATTTTCTGGTGAGAAACTTGTTTATGTTAGGTAGGATATATTTTATCCCACCGCCCCTGAAGGGGTTAAAGGGTGAAACCGCCTGTTGTTGACAAGTTAAGGATTATTTCTTGTTCAAACTACTACTACAAAGTTTTAAAAATATTTCATACATATTTTTATTTTTAAAAAGAAAGTAGAAATATACTAGAAAACTATTGTTGACAAAATTCTCAAAAATTATACATTTTAATATTAAAATTATTATTTTTTCATAAATATTGTAATTAACTGTAGTAACTGACTCCAACCCCATTTTGAAAAACCAATAATTGATACAAAGCAAAACAGTCTGACACTTTACTAGAATATATATATATATA
This sequence comes from Maratus speciosus, assembly GCA_963932465.1. NCBI lineage: Eukaryota > Metazoa > Arthropoda > Arachnida > Araneae > Salticidae > Maratus > Maratus speciosus. Next base: position 415,069,714 of record OZ010795.1, on the reverse strand, counting down.
TATATATATATATATATATATATATGTGTGTGTGTGTGTGTGTATGTGTGTGTGTATAAACTATTTTCTATTAAACTGAATTTATGGAAATTATTTAAAATAAAATTATTAAAAAATAAATATGAAATTATTTAAAAATACTTTATTTATTGCAAAAACAGAATATTTCAACCTAATTTATATATGATATCATACTACAGATGCACGGGTCCGTATTTTTATGTTATAAATCTTTAGTAATGCAGGTATCCAATAAATGACATTTATAAACCAGTAACTGACACATCGTGTCAGGCCCTGGTAAAACAATTTAAATTTTAATGTTGTTAATTACAAGATCAATTTAATTTACTATTTGTTTTTTTTTCAAACAGTTCAAATAATAAATTGCAACTTTATTTAATATTACCATTATTTAACACATCTGTCGGAGACTTTTGATTTGAAATTTTTTGAACCAATAATTGTCACTCCACCCATCCTTACTCTAAACTAAATAAGTATAAACTAGAAATCATAGTCCTAATGTATCATAGAGAGCTATTAACTAATTTCGACAAGTATTAGTTTAAGAAAATTTTCAGGATGCTTGAATTACCAAGAGTAAAAACAGCGCTAACTTATTCAATTCCTACTATTAGCTCACACTCTCCCTATATTTATTTATATATATATATATATATATCTTGTTCAAATTTTCAATCGTTAATAAAATACTCATTATTCATCCTATCAAATTGAAGTACATTTTTTTAAACTTGTACTGGATGAGAATTGATTATAATACAGTTTTTTCAAATATTAATTAATTAATTAAATTATAATTAAATAATTTTAGTTTTGCATGGGAAACAAAATTGCGGCAATTGGTTATTGAAGATCAATGAAAGTATTTTCAATAAGGGCTTACCATAGGGGGGACCTGTTCTGTCGCGAAATACCGTCAAGTTTGTCGCCAACTTGGAGATATATCGCCAAATTTGGCGGTCAAAATTAGTTGCCAAAAGTGACGCCAACTTGGTGATATCTCCAATATTTCGCCAAATTCCCATAGAGTTCCATTGTAAACCTACTTGCTTATAGAAAATCAACAAATTCAGATATTTTAATGCAACAAAAACTAATATTAGCTTTAGAGATTATATTAAATTTTTCTTCGATGGCCTAAGTAGGAATTGACTTTAAAAACAAAATTTTTATATTACTTGTTTTAGAAATAAGATGGGTGTTTCAAAGTGGTACTTTTTGAGTTCTCAAAAGTTAATTCCTTATTGAATAATTTCTTGCCCTACTAGTGGTAAATATATTGTCTACAAAAAAGGGGTTAATTTAGTATTAAATAATATTACTTCAAAGAATTTTACAAATAAAATTCTTATTTGAGTTAGATTTTTGCTGAAGTGTCACCTATTTATTAGGTATCAACTACTGGGAGTTTCACACTACATTCCACCAATAAAAATAGCTATATTTTTAATGTATGATCAGTGAAGTACACGATTTTTATATATTTTTATTTTTATAATCTGTTGTTTTCATCCAATTATTTTAAGACATTTATATTTTTTAAACATTTTTGTTAAAATAATGTTTTACTTTAAATTAAAAATAAATATTTTATTGAGTTTAAATTTTATGCTAGACCTAAATGAATTTTAAAACTTGCTGTGCATTTTAAAACAATTCGCAGTTTTGTCCACGAAATATTAATTTCCAGTGTGAAACACCTGAGAATAAATTTTGTCTTATGGGATATCTACCCTATATATATAAAATCCTAATGAAACGAATTTATGAAGCGGAAGTATGAAACGAAAGTATGAATTGACTGACTAAACAACCGATTATGTTTCACGGCGATTTCTCCTAAAACATGGAATACTTTGCGATGAAATTAACACCAATAATCAATATTGATCCGCAGATTTCAAAACTGGTCTTAGATTTTTTAAATTCGAATTAGTTTTCGAAATATTATTTTTTATCCAATTTTATATACATTTTTCTAATGATGGCAACTCATATTTTAATCAAACATATATATATATATATATATATATATATATATTTATATTTCAGGAAAGGTTGACATGGTAAACCGGCTATTGTTGTTTATTTGATAATAAATGTTTATTTAATTTTATTTCTTTTTACAAATTATGCAAATTATTTTGTTCTATGATTATTAAATATATTTTTTATATTTCCTTTAGAAAATAATAGAAAATAATTAAGAAATACAGTACTACTTAGTTATTCCGTCGACCAATTTCGCCAAATTATATAAATCGCCAAAACGCTCGCCAAATTATACAAATTGACATAATTTTTATTTTAAATAGCGATAGAACAAATAAATTAGTATAACATTAATAAATATACGAATAAAGCGTCGAAATAAATATCACTTGATGACGCAAACACGTGTAACTTGCTTAAAGTCAAGTGAATGTGACATTTACGATCAACCATTATTGGCATTTAATATTATAGTTTGGCGATAGATTTTTTGGTCGTCGAGATATCTAAGGAATACCAAAAATGCATATGTAACTGGTATTTGAAAACGAGGATTTCGCCAAATTTTCGTAAAAAAATAAAAATCACGCCAAACATGTATATCTGTAACCTGTATAACCGTGTCTGCCAAATATTACAACTCGAAAAAAAAAAATGTTAACTGGCGAGTTGAAAAAAGCTATTGGCGGATTTTCATCCTGCTAGCGTAACAGTAGCCATAATTCTTTGCGACCACAACAACTTTTATGTAGTTTTATTCGAAAAAAAATTGATTTTTTAATCAAAATGGAAAACTTACGGTCCCATATTGGCGCGATTTTTTTCTGACGCCTTGTCATATACGGAACGGGCACATAGCTGGCACCAAAGTATCGTTATTTTGCTTCATGTGGTAAGCCGGATGTTTCTGTTTATGCTGTTGACGCTTTCCCCAAATTGGCGTCGTTAAAAAATCACGCCAATATGGGACGTATATGACATCTTTGCCAAACTTTCATTGGAACGGCGAAGGGATCAGAGCGTATTTGTTTATAGCAGTTGATGACTTGAACTATTATAATATAGATGAAATGATGGCGATAGAATAATATTTGGTGATTTATCACCTGTGCCTGGCTAACATTAAAGTACCAAAATGGCACCTAAAGTATAAAAAGCGGGGTGGTCCGCCTGGAACTGTTGATGACAGTCACATGACTTAGGCTATTGTTAGAGAGATTGTTTTAAAATACCGGGAGACAAAGAATCTTATACTTAATATATTTTATTTTAGATTCTTTTCAAATGCTTAACTGATCCTCTTTCATCAAAAACGAAAACAAACATTGGATATCTTAACAGCAACTGATTCGCCCTTAAAGTTTTGCAATCAAAATGAATTGAGTGGAAACCCGTTTACAGGGAGATCTGCACAGCTTTCTTCAGTATAATTCAATCTTCTCTAATATTTTTAAAACCCTTCAGATTAGCGTGTTTTTAGATTCTGCGGTGTATGAACGGGGGTTGGCGAGCGTAGCTTGCAGGGAGCAGAGCCCCCTAGTATGTTATAAAATTGAGACGGATTTTTGTGTTATGTAATGCTACTTTTCGCAAAAGAAGAACAAGGAATGATTCATTTAGTTTCAATATGTAGAGTGAAGACAAAAGCGTCTTCAAAGTAACGTTGAATTGTTTCATAGAATAATAAAGACTATTTGTTCTCTTAAAACGTCTCGAGATTGTTCTTTGGTACTTAAGATAAAGCAATAGTTACTTGCTGAATACTTTATTTCAAAATATGTTTATGTTAAATGCATGCACGCATTTGTAAATATAATATACGAATAGAAACACCTAAGTTGTAAAAGAATAGATCATAGCTACCAAACGTCAGTGATTTATTAAGGTAAAAAGTATACATGGTAGCGGTTACTTAATAAAGTTATTTAATAATGCGATCAGTTTGTGATTGGTAGTTGATTTAGTACCTTGAACGTTATAGTTTATAAGATGTTTGTTTGACTTAAAAAAACGGAAGTTTGGAAGCTATGTTTCATGTTTAATATTTCTTACACTAAATCATTATTAAAATTACGAAAGGAAACACGCATAATGTTCATCTGAAAAAACAGTTAAAAAATAAGACATATAATTTGATTTTCACTTTTCGATTAGTATTTGAAAACATCATCGTAAATCGTTGAACTCCAAGTGAATGAATCATTGTGAATCTGAATGAATTCAATTTCATTCTGTGATTATATTGTATTTAAAATTGAACTTGTGTGGGCACGCTTCCAGTCATTTAAAATACTGTTATTCAAACAGATTTTTACTCTCAAAATCTCCACACATATACGAGGGTGAATCAAATATTAACCGGAATTTCTGCCGGGAGGCCTGAAGGTCATCACGAGGGTGCTCAGATCTCTACGCATGGCAGGTGGGTATGTCATAAGACTATTTATTGGCTGATATGTGCTACCCTCTCCGTTCCTCAGTCGGCATCAGGATGAATAAGGGAGATGTTCACCCCCAATGTTGCGCAACGCATTATCTCACAAATCTCAATTTTCTCACAAATGAAGGCGTAAGTCTGGTTGAAATCTTACGAAGACTTGAAGCACAGTTTGGGGAGACATGTCTGCAGAAATCCCAAGTGTATGACTGGCACAGAAAGTTTGTGGAAGGATGAACAGAAGTTGAAAACACCCCCTCACTCCCCCCCTCTCGAACAAGTTTGACTGAGGGAAACATTAGCGCCATTCGGGACATTCTCGGGGGTGCTGCCTACTACTGTCAGCTGTTGGATAAAACAAATCGTGCATATCGGCGGAAAAGACGTGAATTTCCGATCAGAGAAGTGATTTTTCTTCATGACAGTGCCCGTCCCCATACAGCCAACCTCACTCGCGAAAAGTTGGAAGAACTGCATTGATCATCACTGGAACACCCTCCCTATAGAGCCCATGTGATTATCACATGTTTGGGCCTTTGAAAGAAGCATTAGGAGATGAAGGATTCGTCGATGACACTGCTGATGATGCCTTCTTGCGCAATAGGCAGGAGATACACCCCACTTCTTTCTATGTTGACGGCATCAAAAAAAGTCCGACCCGTTAGGAAAAATGTGTTTTGAAATCAGGAGATTGTATGGAAAAATAATATGTAACTTTCTGTTTTGCATCTTGTACCAATAAATTAAAAAACAAAAATTCCGGTTTATATTTGATTCACCGTCGTATAAGAATACAAATATTTTACAAACTCATAATTTGAAATTGTATAGGTTACAAATATTTAACTCTTTGTGCTTCTCTAATGTACCCTATATCCAAGAAATCCTAATGAAACAAATTTATGAAAGGACTTTATGAAACGATCTTATGAAACGACTAATTAAACGACTGATATAGTTTTAAAGCTATATTTTCTAAAATATGGAGTGTTCGTCGGTGAATTTAACAACAATTATCTGCATTGATTCAAAGGTGTCAAAAGTGGCGTTAGAATTCTAATATTTGAATTAGTTTTCGAAATATTAATTTTTTTTTCTAATTTTAATGACATTTCCGGATTAAAGTTTTTATGGCAACTAAATTATTTCACTTTTGTGTAAAAAGGGAGGAAAATGGAAAATATAGGGATTGTTAGATTTCACATTTTTCTTTCTTTTCCAATTTAAATTATCTTTTATTTCAATCGATAGTGATGACAATATTGTGATTAAATTATGATTTTCAAGAATATTTGAAGAAATAAAAAGTTATTTTCTTTTATTTTATCTCATGGAATCATTTTATTGTAGAAAAAAAAAATCGTCTGTCATTTTGCTGTTTGGCATAAACTCCATTGACTAAAAAAAAAAAAAAAAAAAAGAAAAAAAAAAAATCCATCATACCTTTTTTTCAATTAGTTAAGGAATGGAAAAAATTAGAAAAAAAGTACGATTTTCTAAGTATTTATTTTAATTCATAAACTGGAATATTTTGTACAAATTTGTCCAAATGACGTTATTTATGTAAACGCTTAAGAAAATGGAAAAAGAAATTTACAAGGATTGTAATTTGTTGATATCATATTGTCATTTTTTAAAAAATTTTAATGAAACAAATTTATAAAAACACTAATTCGGATATGTAAAAAGAATATACGACATATATGTTCAGCTGAATGCAAGGAGAATAACATTTCCTGCATGGTTTTCTATTCAATTTTAAAGAAAAAATGGGAAAATGTCACCATTTAATTTTTTCTTTATCTCTCATCTACAGCATTAAACAATTGTGTTGCCGCTTTTACAGAAATACCATAAAAAAATCCTGGTAGTTCAATAATATTACTTTTTATAATGTTTCAGATTTAGAAATTTTAAGAGTTATTCTGAAACCTTTCGAACCATCATCACATCTGAAATGAATATATGAAATAATAATTGCACAACTGAATGCAAAGAGAATAAAATTTCTCCACTTGATTTCCTTTTAAATTTAATGAGAAAATGACATCAATAATTCAAAAATGATATCATTTACTCTTTTATCTCTTTCATTCATAGCAAGAGCAAAAATTGTTGCATGCTATTAGGCAACTACTATTATAATTGAAAACAAATTAATATTTCAATAGCATTGTTATTGAAATATATTACCGTATATACTCACGTATAAGTCAACTAGCGTATAAGTCAATCCTTAACTATCGAATGCAAATTCTGAAAAAAATTAATAGTCGATCCCCTAACTGTTTCTTCAATTTTGCACAAAATCAAACAAAGATTTCACTTGCCAATGCGAAAATGTAGTAAGTACAGAAAAGCAAATCATTGATTTTTTAAAAATGATAAATTATTATTATTTGTATATTTTACATACAGTAAACTCTCTGTAAGGCGGACTCTGTGTAAGACTGGAATCTGTCTAACTCGGAAAGATTTTTAAGTCCCTGCGAATCCATAGACATGGAGTAAAATTTGATTAAGGCGGAATATTGTCTACTACGGAAAATTTTCTCAGTCCCAATCGATTTCGCCTTAGATAGAGTTTAATGTATTATTTTTTTATTCATACACATAACAAGCCACAATTTTGCAGTATTCGAAGTTTTTGTCTTTGCTTTTTTAACTGACTCACCTATAAGTCAAACCCCAAAATTTGCTTACCGCAAATTGTCAGAAATTCCTCGACTTATAGGTGAGTGTATACAGTATTTATTTACACGTAATGAATTACATATTTACACATAAATCTCAAACAGAAAAACTAGTTGGATGTACCAATCCCAAAACTTTCTTCTATCTCATACATGTCAATACTCCAAATTGGCTGTCACTTTGCCAAAATTAAATGGCAATCTATGCTCATCATAAGGATTCTAAAAATATGAAATTCCGTACATTAAATCTTGAGATATGACTATCGCTGAAATTAATTGTGTAAATCCAGCAAATAGCAGCATAGCAGCGCCACTTATAGGGTGATTTTCAACTGAACCTAATCATCATCAGCTTATGTGAACGTGTAACTGAATATGAAATTTGGGGAAATTTCGTGCATTAGTTCTTGAGATAGAGCTATTGCGCAAATCATGACAAATGCAGCATAGCAGCGCCACCTGTTAAGCGATTTGTACCAACACATAATCAGCAGAAATATTAATCAAAGTATACTTGAATCTGACGTTTGATGGAAATTCGTGGGTTAGTTCTTGAGATACAGCCATTGAGGAAATCGTACTAAATGCAGCACAGCAGTGCCACCAATTGGGAAATTTGCACTAAAACGTAGTCAGCATAATTTCATATCAAGGACTAACTAAATTCGATGTTTGATGAAAATGTGTACATTAGTTTTTGAGATAAATCTGCAGGGAAAATAAATCCGGCAAATTGTATCATAGCAGGGCCACCTGTTGGGCGATTTACACCAAAACGTAAACAGCACCAAATCATATCAAGGAGTAACTGAATCTGAAGTTTCATAAAAAAAAACATGCATTAGTTCTTGAAATAGAGCTATTGCGGAAATCCTGCAAAATGCAGCATAGCAGTGCCACCTGCTGAGCGATTTACACCAAAAACCAGTCAGCAACAATGTATATCATGGACTACCTGTATATAAGTTGTTATTAAATTCCTTGCATTAGTTCTTGAGATACAGCGCCCACAAAATTTGTGTCACATACAGACAGACAGACTCACAGAATCACAGACTCACTGGCAGACATTTTGTTAAAACATGTTTTCTGGAATCTCTGTCCCCTAAAACGTGTAAATCCGTCAAAAACCGGAAGTCGAAAATTTCCATGTATCCAATATTTTCTTCTTGTAAAGATAGAATAAGTAAAAATTAAAACAATTAAATTATTACACGCGAAACAAATTTCAGGTGCAAAATAAGCCATATAATAAAGCTATACAATTGAAATGATTGGGGATAATTCTTAATTTATTTACTTATCTTATGAGCAGTAAACATGTGACTTCACATTGGGAAGATCATGGTATAATGTAGCGCGCATAGAATTTGTTTAAATATTTTATCCCTTGATGCAGCATAAATGCAGGTAATTGACAGCACAAAATACCTTCTATTTCCTTTTATTTTTTACGAATTATTTTTAAATAAAATACTTATTAGAAAATTATTATACAATTCGTTAAATAAAATAAACAAATTACGTCTAAAAACTAAAATTGAAATATATGTCTGATGGTGCATTAAAATATGAAAAGAATTAGAGCCTGTTACAGGAGCGAAAATTTTCAAAACACAGCGCATTTCAGAGGTTCTGAATGTTATTACCAAGCAGACGGAGTTTTTGTATTACCCTCGATCCCAAAGAAACAATATTATCCATAGAATTACTATAAAAACAGAGAAGCAGCGGCATTTAAAACTAACCCTTTTATTGAAGCTGTTTTTATTTTCCAATTTCAAAAGTAACCGTAAACTGTAGCGGCAGTGATGGATGAGAAGATAGCAATAGGAAAATGTCCAATTCAAATGAAAAGCATTTAACTTGAGCTTGAAGTGGGGGGGGGGGGTTGAGGCCTATAGCTGCACGGCTGTAGACTCGAATGATCCACAACAGAACAACCAAAAAAAAAAAAAAAAAAAAAAAAAAAAGAGAGAGAAATAAAACTTCACCGGGGGAGTACACAGACCAGTTAAAAACGATCGATACTAAATAGATACTTCATTGTAGCCCTACGAAACTTACTGGACGAAGCAAACTTGCTCACAAACCATCCAAAAGAACTAAAACACCCACTATTCAAAACACTGTTATCCCAGCAACGCCTGCGATGAGAGTGATACTTGGAGCATGTAAACAGAATGTGATCCAGGGAGTCCGTGACACCACATGTACTACACCTACCGTCATCAAGCAGGTTGAACCTCGCCAGCATACCAGGCGTAATCAACATCCGACAAAGAAGTCGGGTAATCAAGACATCCTCCCTTCTATTCCGAGCCCATACAGAAGAATTCCTAATAGAAGGAATGTAACCATGTGAGATACTGTACTTACTATTACTGTATAACTGACTGAAACATCCCCACACATCCTGCTTGTAAGCATGGCTGATATCCTCAGGAGAAATCCAATCAATCAAAACATCAGAAACGGTCGCTCCTTTAGCAAGGCTGTCAGCTTTCTCATTTAAAGGGATTCCCCGGTGCCCCGGAACCCAATAGAAGTGAATGTTCGAGGCAAACCCTGCAACTCTAATGATTTTATTATGGAGACAGATAATGACTGTGGGAGACTTTGAGTTAACAGCCTGTAAAGCAGATAGAACTGACAGGTTGTCGGTAAGAACGACGCTATGCATCCGCTGGCGGGCCAGCATGTCCAGCGCTGTACCGATCGCCAAGGCTTCTGCTGTAAAAATAGAGTTGACTGAGTGGACTCTGTAAACAAAATGATTCGTTGGGTAGCAACCTGCTATTGAGGTGAAATAATTCGTTTTCGATGCATCCGTACCAATGATGTTCCAAGAGTTAGAGTAATCCTGAATAAAATCAGCAAAATACTGCGAAACCATGCTCGCATCCAGGTCAGTGCTTTGGAAAGGGAGACTCCCAGTAAAGAACCTGACAGCCTCCAAGTTCATGGGAAGAGGAATTTGAAACCGAAGAAGGTGGTCTGGTGTACTGCCAAGCTTTGCGAGCCACCCTGAAGCACAGTGAATGTCTGTAACCAACGAATCCAGTCCGTCTCCCCGGATGTCCCAGAGCGGAGACCAACTTCCCAGTGACAGGTGCTTTAGCCAGAACTTGACCGCAAGACAGCCAATTCTATCAACCAAGGGGATAGCGCCCGCGTGCTTCCATACGATGATGTTCGGCGTCCACTTCGGGAGACACAAAGCAATTCTGATGGCACTGGTTTGAATGACCTCCGACTTTTTAAAAAGTGAGTTGCATGTCGAGTTGAGTATCGCTGCCCCGTACTCAATAACCGCTTCGAATCGATGAGAAGGCCAGGGTGAGCAGATGATGGGACCTTGCCCCATACCGTTAGTGGGCCAAAGCCTTGAGGATGTTAAGTTTACTGAATGCCCTCTTCCGAAGGTACTCTATGTGTCTCCGACAGCCACCACGGCGAGCAAAGTAAAAGCACAAGAATTTCAGCTCTGGGCACCACTCTATTAATTCACCATTAATGCTGAATTCAAAATCGCACTCTAAGAGGCGTCTCGACAGGTTGATTGCATGGCAATTGTCCGGTCTAATAGATAACTTCCAATAAGAGCACCATTGAGAAATAAGCCGGAGTGCTTCATGTAACTTATCTCTGCAGCTTTCCAGGGAACTTTCCTCACAGTAGATGAATATGTCATCCGCGTAGATTAAAAACTTTACACCGAGGAACTCTAAGACCTCAAATAAATCAGACATATAAATGGTAAACAGAGTCGGAATAAGGACCGCTCCCTGCGGGACGCCTTTACCAATACATCTAGATGTCGACATGACGTTCCTCCAGAGGACCTTCATGGACCTCCCTGAGAGGAAATGATGGAGCCAACGAAGATTTCTCCCAGTAATGCCGATTTGAGAACATTTGTATATTAGACCGTCAATGTACACTGAGTCGTAGGCGGCCTGGACATCAAGGGAGATACCGAGAATGTACTTCTTCTCTCTCCGGGCATTGACAATGTCTTGATGAAGCCTGATTAAGGTAGCATGGCTATCCCGAAACGGCTGGAACCCAAAATGCCGGCTGTCAAGAATTTTATTTTCTAACAAATAATTATTAATCCGGTTGGCGATCATCCTCTCACAAATCTTGCAAGCAACTGCAGTCAGTGCAACAGGCCGGTAGGAAGCAACAAGTTTCTTTGATTTGCCTGGCTTAAGGATGGGCAGGATAACAGCAGAAGCCCAGTCAGGAGGAATATCACCCGTAAGCCAAATATCGTTATATATGCTAAGCAAGCTGTTCAAGGACCGGTCACGCAAGCCTTTGAACAGGGCAGCGCTGATCTTATCCTCTCCCGGGGAGGTGGATTTGGTACGGCAGATGGCGTCTTTGAGTTCAGCAAGAGAGAGCGGGCTATTGAGGTCGGACTCACTATCAGAGCCATAAGTTAAAATGATTGGTTCTTGAACACAATCCTCGCCAAAATGGTCAGCAAATAGTTCTGCCCGAGACGCCGCTTCAGAGCTAGACATACCATCAACCTGGAGGGTAAGGTGAGCAACAATCAGGGAGCTAGACCTACTGGAGAGTTTCCGGAAGACTTTGTACAATAATCTGGGTCTTTTGCGTCTCAAGAGACCGAATCCCAAAAGTGTTGTTTAGACTCCTTAAATGAAAAGCATTTCAGCCCAGAAAATAGTCTTTGTTTTTCATAATATCATAATCTTGCATTACCTGATAACATTTTAAAACAATGTAAATTAATATGTTTTTAAAGTCTGAACGGGGGTTGGCGGGAGTTGCTCGCAGGGGGGATACCCCCTTAGTTTTAATTGAAAAAACTTAATTCTCTATTCTGCAATATACAGGGTGCAATATACAGGGTGCAATATGTTATCGCTGACCGTTAATTTCTCAACCGTTGGTCGTAGATATATAGTTCCAATTACAAAAATGTTTCAAATGAAGTAAATATTCATGTTGTAGCATTATTTAATGTAAAAAATCAATTTTATAAAAATTACGAAATCTAATTTTTTATACGGACCCCCAGTCCCTATAGTTATATTTAGTAAAAGTTTACACATATCATAACAAATATAACACGAAAAGTTTGACATCTGTACAACAAAAATTGACACAGTTATTAAATTTAAAATTTTGAGATTTTTGCACATGATTTTGTCTTTCATTGAGGAATCAGTTAAAAGATTAATTAAAGTAATTGGAGATCAAAATCAAGGTGCAATGTCCTTTTCACAGCGGAACCACCTTTAGCCGGTATCGCCAAATCGGGCTATCACCAAAGAGGGTTATTTCATCTAAAAATTTGAGCTGACTTTTAGGGGTCGTATAGAAAGCGAAGAATGAAATATTGAAATTAAACAGAAAAATAAATATTAGTTTATTATAATATCAGAAAACAGTGTAGTATAAAAATGAATGCATCAAACGCCGGAATCTACTATAGATACTACTCAATGTGTTCTCCAATAATGGCAATGCACAATTAAATGCATGACAGTACTGAGTCCTGGACACATTAGAGGGTGGACACGCAGGTGTGCAAGCTGAGCGACAATCAAGGATGATCCGCTGCTGCAGATAAACCAGAGAAGCGGTCTCTGTCACATAGACCATAGCTGATTCTGGCGCTTGATATATTCATTTTTTATAGTTCACTATTTTCTGATATTATAATAAATTGATATTCATTTGTCTGTTTAATTTCGATATTTCATTCTTCGCTTTGTATACGACCCCTAAAGGTCAGCTCAAATTTTTAGATGAAGTAACACTCTTTGGTAATGCCCCGATTTGGCGATACCGGCTAAAGGTGGTTTCGCTGTGAAAATGACATTGCACCCTGATTTTGATCTCGAATTACTTTAATTCATCTTTTAACTGATCCCTCAATGAAAGACAAAATTGTGTGAAAAAAATCTCAAACTTTGAAATTCAATAACTGTGTCAATTTTTGTAGTACATATGTCAAACTTTTTGTGTTATATCTGTTATGATATGTGTAAACTTTTACTAAATATAACTATAGGGACTGGGGGACCGTATAAAAAGTTAGATTTCGTAATTTTTATAAAATAGATTTTTTGCTTTAAATAATGCAACAACTTGAATATATACCTCATTTGAAATTTTTTTTTTGTAATTGGTAGTATATGTCTATGACCAACGGTTGAGAAATTAAAGATCGGCGATAGATAACATATTGCAACCTGTATATGAAAAGAAAAGCAGTTATGGCAATGCATGAAAAAATAAATTAAATAAATTTAGACATTTTCAAATATTGTTCTTTTAAAAATCTGTATAATATATTTTTTTAGTCTTTTTAATGAAAGTAAATGCTTATGTCACTTATCAGCCGACAATATTCGTGTACAAGTATAGAGGTAAATAGCATCTTTTCTAATGAAATTTATCTTAATATATTAATTAGAATCTGGGTTAATAAATATCGTATAATTGCAAATATTCACTTCATTATATAGTTTAGATTACATAAATTATAAATAGATAATTTCTATACAAATACTAAAACATTATAGTTATTTATTATGCCTATGAAAATTTCTAAGATTCCATAAATTATTCATTCACTTTTCAAAATTTTGATATCATCTTGTAAATTTTATACCTATATAAATAAGCGGATCTTAAACTTTAATATGAAGTATTGTATAATGCATCTTGATATAGGAATCTTGGTATGATTGAATAGTGTGTTTAAAGAAGAAATTGCAATTGATGAAAATTGAAACTAAGTTTATATTATAACTCATTGTGCATGTAAGTGTCAATAATCTATTTCGGCATATTTTTCCACATTTCATATTTTTGAATAAATTTGAAATACAAATTTTGTTTTCAATTCATTTTATATACAAACATGATTTACTCTAGAAAATTTTTTTTTCTATTTAATTGTCATGTTTTAGAGGTTAAATTACTGAATGATTTTTCATTAAAACATAAAATTTCAACACATAGTTGTCGGGCGATTCTCAAAGAAATCTACATTTTTAAACAACAGAACCCCTTCGAATTTCTAAAGCTAATTGAAAAGTGTTAGATAGTTTTCTTGTATATGACACAAGAAATATTTTACAATGCATATAATATATTGCGATCTAACAAAATATGGCTAAATGTATGATATAAAGACATACTCTTTCTGATAAAAGTTTATCAACACTTTGAAAATAATTAAGCAGTAAGGACTAAAGATTAAGTGCACCTTTTTATTCAATAACGTTTTAAAAATCTTTTTTCGAAACAGAAATATACATGTAAAAAGGGCAAGAAAATGTTAAATGAAGAAAAAAATATGTATAATCGATATTATTTTTTAGCAGCGAAATTAATCCCGAAATTATTGAATACTAGAAAAACCCGAAGTAATGCTCGTGTAATAGTTGAAATACGCCATGTGATATTTGTATGTCTAATTTTTATTAGAAGAAATTATACATTTAGGAATAATTCAAAAATTACTAATTAAGCCGCAGTTTGACTAAACTTCATTATTACACTGCATTAGACAGAAATGGGACTTGAATTAATAAGAAGATCTAAAAAAATTTCAAAATAAATGGTAATTCAGAAAGTATTTTGAACCTTTCATACGTTCATTTCATTTGAAGTTTGAATTTTTTAGAAACCGTTCTTAGTACGCATTTACATCTTAAAATTAACCATCATGTCAAATTCCAAGCTTCTAGACTACCGGTCTACCACCTCTCTGGTAGTAGTGGCACTAACATAAAATGCCAATGCTTGAACATATACTGTCACCATTAATTTGCCAATATTAATTTTGAAATTGGTTTGGTATTTTCTAATATTCCATAGAAAAGTTAATTTAGAAAGTTTTTAAAGACCTTTTTAGAACGTTTATTGTTCCTTCCAACCCCCAGTGGTAGTCACTGGAATAAAATATATCCTGTGTGGGATCACTGACTGCCTCCATTGATTCGCAACCATTACTTTTGTAATCAGTTTATTATTTCCTGAGACTGCATAGAAATCGTAATTTAGGACTTCTAGTACGGTTTTCGAACCTTCCCTTCGCTTCACCTCTTTAAATTTCGAATTTATTTTCAACAGTTCTTAGAGGGAATTTATATTTTATAAGTTGCAACCATGCCATATTTAACGTTTCTCAGCCTCTCCAGAATCACAGAAATCTCAATTTAGAACGTTTTCTGCTCCAGCAACCCCCAGGTGGAAGTAACACCGACATGAAATATGGCCTATGTTAGAGCAAAAGCTGTCACCATCAATTTTCATCCATTACTTTTGAAATTGGTTAGGGACTTCCTGAGATTGTGTAAAAATTGCAATTTAGAACGTTTTTTAGATTACTTTTCGCGCATTTTCACCCCTTTTAAATTTCGATTTTTTAGGAAATGTTCTTAGAGATCGGTTATATCTAATAATTAAATACCATGCCAAATTTCATGTATCTAGGCATTTTTGTAACAGAAAAATCACAATTTAGAACGTTTTTATCTCCTTCTCCTCTTGTGGTAGTGGCACCGGCGTAAAATATAGCCTATATTCGAGCAAAGGGTTATCATCATAATTTTCACACCATTAACTTTGAAACCAGTTAAGTACTTCCTCATATTCCGTAGAAATCGCAATTTATAAATTTTTTGCTACTGCACCCCCTTTGCGGTAGTGGCACCAACATAAAATATTGCCTCTGTTGCAGAAACGGCTGTCACCATCATTTTGACACAATTATTTTTTAAATTAGTTTGATACTTCCTGATTTTTCCTAAAAATCGCCATTTAGAACGTTTTTTAGAACGCTTTTCGCGCATCTTCACCCCTTTTAAATTTCGATTTTTGTAAGAAATGTCCTTAGAGATAATTTATATCTTATAAGTAACTGCCATGCAAATTTCATGTACTCCCTTTGGTGGTAGTGGCACCGACATAAAATATAGCCTATGTTGGAGCAAGGGCTGTCACCATCATTTTGACACCATTCTTTTTTAAATCGGTTTGGTACTTCCTGAGATTGTGTAAAAATCGCCATTTTGAAAGTTTTTTAGAGCGCATTTTCACCCCACTTTAATTACGAATTTTTTTTCGAAATGTCCTTAGAGATCATTTATATCTTATACATAACTACCACTACAAATTGTATGTTTCTAGTCCCTTCAGTAACACAAAAATCGTATTTTTAGAACGTTTTTTGCTCCTGCACCCTATTTGTGTTAGTGGCATCAAAATATAGCCTATGTTCGAACGTTGACTAACACCGTCATTTCGATACCATTACTTTTGAAATCGGTTGAGTAGTTCCAGAGATTACCTCCTATAAACAAACAAACAATTTTTACTTCTTTATAATATTAGTATAGATTTAATACTTATTTTTCTTAATTCATATGAGGCCTGACATCTCTTTTCCATTCAAAATTTTCCATCATGTGCTGCAGTTACAGCCTTACAGACATTTGTGTTTGAGAGATGACATCATCATCGTAACTCAAATTGTAGAATATTGGAGCTTCATTCCAACAATCTGCGTTCTATTTTCGGATTGCACATTTTTCAATCTGCTGGTTTTATCCTTAGTTAGCAATGTGATAATTAACGTATTTAATATTTTAAAAAAATAATCAATAAATATAGTAAAATTTTTAATATATTTTTTTCATTTAAACCTTCAACAAAATAATTTCACAAACATTTTTATTTATATGTTTCTTCACTTTTAGGTAGTTTTTGTTACACAAATTAAAAACCTATTGCAACCGTACGGAGGAAAGTACTTTGGGAACATTTTGGTATATTTTCACCGATCATGACCCCTAGACCAAATCCACCCTCCGTTCAAATGTGACATATATATATATATATATATAACAGATATATGTATATCTCATATATATATAAGTCACATCATATATATATATATATATATATATATATATATATATATATATATATACTAGCTAACTTGCCCGACGTTGCCCGGGTACGTCAAAAAACAGCAGGATTTATGAAAAAGCTCTGAAAATCACAATAAGATATCGCGTAAAAATTTTTACTTGCTGCACAAATTTTGAAAATAGAAAAAAAAATATATATTGTGTTCGAAGATTAAAAGTTGATTCCTTTCACTAATGTGGAAAAATGGTAGGAAATCGCTAAAATACACTAAAAATCACAAACGAAATTCCCGAAAGATTCGAAAATTGCTATACGAAATTAGAATAAACTTTATTGAAATGAGGGCAGAAATTACTTTAGTATTATAGGCCAAAAATGGAATGTATAAAAATTGCAGCAGATCGCGAAGAAACGTAGAAATCGAATTAAAAATTACAAAAGTTCAAAAATCACGAAAGTCAAAATTTACTGTAATTGGATAAAAGTTTCAAATCTAATTCGTTTGACCTGAGGGCTCTCTTAAAATTTATGTTTGGGAAAGCATACTAAGCTTTGTATCATGTTACTTTTATTCATAATTTAATTTACTTGCATTCCCTTAAATATAATTAATATATCCCCTTAAGTTAATATTAGTTTTTGTTGCAATAAAATATATCAATTCGTTCATTTTCTGTGATCAAGTAATCCCTATTGGTTTACAATGGAAGTCTATGGGAATTTGGAGAAATATTAGAGATATCGCCAAGTTGGCGTTAGTTTTGGCGACTAACTTTGGTCGCCAAATTTGGCGATATAGAGCCACGTTGGCGACAAATTTGCGGTATTTGGCGACAGAACTGTGTCCCCCCTACGGTAAGACCACTTATAGGTATGAAGACGCATTAACTGCTGTTAAGTAATCGAATAAAAAATGCGCAAAATTTTCAAAAATCGCTATCCGAATTCCGAATAAACTTTTTTGAAAAGATAATAAAATTTACTATATTGGGTTAAAAGAAAGAATCCGTATTATTTTCAGTAATGTGGAAAAATCGCCTCAAAACTTAAAAAACTGCTAAAAATCGCATAAAAAATTAAATTTAAAAAAATCTAATAAAAAAATCGAAAATCGGGCTTCGAGATGCAAAACTTTATATATAGAAGTACCTTTTCCCCAAATTGTGTAGCTCTACGGGCAGCGGTCCCATCAGAACATCGTCGACACACTCACTCACTCACTCACTCACACACAAACTTCTTTCTTTATTATTATAGATTTAATTTACCTGGATTCCCTTAAATATAATTAATATAACCCCTTAAGTTAATATTAGTTTTTGTTGCATTACAATATTTCAATTTTTTGATTTTCTGTAAGCAAGTATTCCCATAGACTTCTATTGGTTTACAATGGAAGTCTATGGGAATTTGGAGAAATATTAGAGATATCGCCAAGTTGGCGTCACATTTGGCGACTAACTTTGGTCGCCAAATATGGCGATATATCGCCAAGCTGGCGACAAACTTGGCGGTATTTGGCGACAGAACTGTGTCCCCCCTACGGTAACACCCCTTATAGGTATGAAGACGCATTAACTGCTGTTCAGTAATCGCATAAAAAATGCGCTAACTATTCAAAAATCGCTGTACGAATTCCGAATAAACTTTTTTGAAAAGAGAACAAAATTTACTATATTGGGTTAAAAGAAAGAAACCGTATTCTTTTCACTAATGTAGAAAAATCGCTAAAAATCGCATAAAAAAATAAATTTAAAAAATCCAATCAAAAAATCGAAAATCGGGCTTCGAGATGCAAAACTTCATATATAGACTACCTTTTCCTCAAATTTTGTAGCTCTACGTGCAGCGGTCCCTTCAGAACATCGTCGACACACTCACTCACTCACATACCAACTTCTTTCTTTATTATTATAGATCTAATTTACCCGGATTCCCTTAAATATAATTAATATAACCCCTTAAGTTAATATTTGTTTTTGTTGCATTAAAATATTTCAAATTGTTGATTTTCTGTAAGCAAGTAATCACTATTGGTTTACAATGGAAGTCTATGGGAATTTGGAGAAATGTTTGAGATATCGCCAAGTTGGCGTCACTTTTGGCGACTAAATGTGGTCACCAAATTTGGAGATATATCGCCAAGCTGGCGATAAATTTGGCGGTATTTGGCGACAGAACTGTGTCCCCCCTACGGTAACACCCCTTATAGGTATGAAGACGCATTAACTGCTGTTCAGTAATCGCATAAAAAATGCGCTAATAATTCAAAAATCGCTGTACGAATTCCGAATAAACTTTTTCGAAAAGAGAACAAAATTTACTATACTGGGTTAAAAAAGAATCCGTATTCTTTTCACTAATGTGGAAAAATCGCTAAAAATCGCATAAAAAATTAAATAAAAAAAATCTAATCAAAAAATTGAAAATCGGGCTGCGAGGTGCAAAACTTTATATATAGACGTACCTTTTCCCGAAATGTGTTGCTCTACGTGCAGCGGTCCCATCAGAACATCGTCGACACACTCACTCACTCACTCACACACAAATTTCTTTCTTTATTATTTTAGATTTAATTTACCTGGATTCCCTTAAATATAATTAATATAACACCTTAAGTTAATATTAGTTTTTGTTGCATTAAAATATTTCAATTTGTTGATTTTCTGTAAGCAAGTAATCAAGTAATCACTATTGGTTTACAATGGAAGTTTATGGGAATTTGGAGAAATATTACAGATATCGCCAAGTTGGCGTCACTTTTGGCGACTAACTTTGGTCGCCAAATTTGGCGATATAGTGCCACGTTGGCGACAAATTTGCGGTATTTGGCGACAGAACTGTATCCCCCCTACGGTAACACCCCTTATAGTTATGAAGACGCATTAACTGCTGTTCAGTAATCGCATAAAAAATGCGCTAACTATTCAAAAATCGCTGTACGAATTCCGAATAAACTTTTTTGAAAAGAGAACAAAATTTACTATATTGGGTTAAAAGAAAGAAACCGTATTCTTTTCACTAATGTGGAAAAATCGCCTCGAAACTTAAAAAAGCGCTAAAAATCGCATAAAAAATGAAATAAAAAAAATCTAATCAAAAAATCGAAAATCGGGCTTTGAGGTGTAAAACTTCATATATAGACGTACGATTTCCCCAAATTTTGTAGCTCTACATGCAGCGGTCCCTTCAGAACATCGTCGACACACTCACTCACTCACTCACTCAAACACAAATTTCTTTCTTTATTATTATAGATAGATAGATACATGTATGTATGTATGTATATATATATATATATATATATATATATGATTTTTGTCATGCGATGACTCTCATATTTATTAACCGATTTGGATGAGAATAATTGTACGCATAGTACATAACAATGTATCAACCGAGTTCGCTGGCCAGCTTCATCCGCCATCTTGTTTAAAAATGGCGTCCATTTAATTTTTTTTTTAATATTGAAATATAAAAAATGGTAAGAATAAATTAAAAACAGAAAAGTATTTTTTTTTTTTGTTTTTTTTTGTTAGGAGTTTGACCTTAATACAGAGATTCCGGAGCAATTTGTTTTTGTCTGTATCTTAAAAAATGGGTGAGTTATAGCAGTTTGAATTTCTAGGGTTGCTGTCATTTTGAAACAATCTGATTTTCGCCATGCTGTAACTCTCGTATTTATAAACAGATTTAGATGAAATTGATTGTATGCATAGCGCATACAAATATATCCACTTAGTTCGTTGGCCAGCCTCATCCCCCACCTGGTTTCAGAATATTCTATTTGCACCGCGCACTGCCGAGCAATCTTTAAAGATTATTAATATCCGTTAGCTTCAAATTCTCGCCAATCTTGGTGAGACTTGGCGAAATATCGCAAACTCTGGCGATAAAATATAAGTAACCATAAATGATGCCAACCTATAGCTTACTAATTTGGCACAATTCTAATTAAAATTCAATATTGATGAATAACTCTTGTCGAGTTCGTCGCCTTTCGCTTCTTAAAATTTCAGTAAAATCAGAATCGAATAAAATTTTCAAACCAAGAAATGTGAAAGTTACCTCTTCCACCGAAAGGACTTTTTTTGTATTGTTGTTCGTTAATTGTAGGAATTTATAAATACGTAGTATTCCATTACTAATATATACTACTTCTGCACTTATTTTATCTTTTTTACAAATTAAATATTTTATAAACAAATAAATAAAAAAAAATCCTCAGCTGAACTGCACGTTTTAAACATTTAATTTTTTGCGAACATTTTTTACGCAATAATACAAATTAAATTATTTTCTTTAATTAGAAAATTAAAACAAAGAACTCCCTAGTCTCACTCAAATGAAAATCAATTAAGCCTCAATAAATTTCTTCACTTGATTTATTTGGATTTAATTTTTTCGGAAGCATTTCATGCCTTTAGATTCTCCGGAAAATCGACACATTATTCACTTAAAAATTGGTGTGTTAAATTTAATTACCAAGGTGCGCTTTATCGTATTTAAAACAGGTTAAAACATGAATGCTAGAAAAATGAAATAATTTTTATCTATCCGCAATCACAGATAAAATATTATTTTATTTATCTCAAATTTACTATCTTTATTTTTTATGGTATTGTTATAACTATAGGACAATGAAATGTTCTCATACTTTAGTTAAAAAACACACGATTCATACGGTTTTACATTATGACATTCAATTAACTTATGTCAACAAAATATATAATATTTTGAAAACCGAAATCAACCTGACGCGAAAATAAAATTAATGAATTAGAAATGAAAACATCGTCAGGTGATTCTAGTCGTCAAGGCTATAATCAGATATGTGGAAATCTTGACAATTCATAATGAGCTCAGTCGAAATTCCGACCAGTCACTATCTGAACTATCCAAAATCACTACATACTCGAAATGACGACAAGGTGATATCCTGACTGTTCCAAAACCCGTCTCGACACTCAAGAAATCCCGACAGTGAAATTCTCAACATGGTTGAAATCGTGAGAGACTAACACCCCTCCCCCCCCCCCCAATAACAATTAAATTTTAGTTCTGTTTTTTTCTTTTTAAGTACATATGCTCCAAAGTTCTCTAAAACCGGTAATTAAGAAGTGCGACACATCGATCCCTCCTCCTCCCGACGAAAAGTATTATAAATTGTTCTAACAAACAATTCTTAGTTTTTCATATTTATATTGACCATTTAAAATGAACGCGGTTTTAGAACCGAAATGAAAGCATATCTGTTCAAAATCTTGCGTTTCCCTGTATTTTGATCACATGACTTTCAATTTACAATTACAATCCAGTTATATATTTAGACAGTTAATAGTTTACTACAATCAGAAAAAATATATAAATATATGTAAATATAGACACCCCCCCTCAAAAAAAAAAAGACCGCTAGTAAAATTTATAGATACACAAATACCTTTATTTGTTCTTTCGTTATTTAAAATAAAAATTATGTCAATTTGTAGAATTTTGCGAGTGTTTTGGCGATTTATATAATTTGGCGAAATTGGTCGACGGAATAACTAAGTAGTAATGTTTTTCTTAATTATTTTCTATTATTTTCTAAAGGAAATATCAAAAAATAATTAATAATCATAGTACAAAATAATTTATATAATTTTTAAAAAGAAATAAAAGTAAATAAACATTTATTATTAAATAAACAACAATAGCCGGGTTACCATGTCAACCTTTTCTGAAATATAAAAAAAAATATCTGTTTGATTAAAATTTGAGTTGCCATCATCAGAAAAATGTATATAAAATTAGAAAAAAATAATAATTTGAAAACTAATTCGAATTTTAAAATTCTAATGCCAGTTTTGAAATCTGCGGATCAATATTGATATTTGGTGTTAATTTCATCGTAAAGTATTCCATATTTTAGGATAATTCGCCGTGAAACATAATCAGTTTTTTAAACAGTCGATTCATACTTCCGTTTCATAATTTGTTTCATTAGGATTATATGTATATATATATATATATATATATATATATATATATATATAGGATAGATATAAATACTAATCCTAAATGTACTTGTTTTCTTTAACTACAACAGATGTTCGAAATGCCATCTTGCATTATGTGGGCAAGTATATTCTTGTTGAATCATATTCACGTGTTCAAGCTGTGAGGTTGCACGATTATTAAAATATCCTGCTTAATTTGTTTAAACTTGTGACGGATAGCACATACTGTTAAAATGATTTCTCATGAAACTGTCTTCTCAGTTTTTTGAAAAAAAATCTTGTTACAAATAAATTTACGATAATTTCACAATTCTCTACTGGAAAATCAATTATTGTCCTAATACCCCTCAAGCGTATTTGTCAGCATTATCCTGAACAGCTATGCCGATTTTGCCACTAACTTAACAGAGTCCAATGTTGTATCACGTGATTTTAAAAGTATCTTGCACTTGTCTTCGAAATATACGTATTTTGTTTTAATACCTGATAACACTCTGTTTTACCAGCAATAAAAAAAAAAAGAGACTTACTGTGAAAACTAATGTTTCCTACCGCATTTGATTTTTAAGGGCAAAACAGTCATCCATTTTCCATACCTAAAACAAATAACGTTCTGGACTAATAAACAAATACGGAAAATATTTAAATTTAGCGCCCCGGGGAAAAGTGTAGAGATTTCATTCCAAAATGTCATTTTAAAAATGATCGGCACTGAGAAACATTGAGTAAACATGATTTTCCAATATGATAGTCTCTTTAAAAACTGAATAAAATCCGCGTTTTTTGAAATGAAGAATAAAAATATTTTAACAATAGGAATCTGTATTTTAGAGATTTTGTGTCCTCTAACACCCATTTTAATAATAAATATTACATCTTGCCTAAAAATATTTAAATTCCAAACAATACATTTTTATCAATGTTATTTTTTTTTTTTTAGCTTACAATTTCCAAAAAACTACCCTTCAGCACAATGACCCCCATTAATTTCTTCTGACTTTAGGCTGGTAAATTTCTACAATTTTCTCCTATCCGTCAATTTTTTCAGCGTTAAACACAAGGAATTGGTTAAATGCATATGTGGAATATAACTGTCAATGACATGAAAAGTGTGTTTTTAAATGTTTCAGATGCTGGAACCCATAATGAACTCCAAGATTAATTATAATGTTATGGGAATATTAAGTTCATTAACTGTAAAAAACGTTCTGCTGACAATCTTCCCACATAATAACCAGTAACATATCACTCCTTGACAAAAGGCTCTCCTCTTTCCTCTGACAATTGTTTTCTTTAACTACAGGCATTTTATTGTCACCTGAAACACATTTTATTACTAAAAAGGAAGGATTCTATTAAGCATTGGCTAGTTATTGCAATATTTTTATCCAAGAAGGAGGATGTTTTAAATGCAACCTGGATTATCTTTCTCGCATAAGGAAAGTCCTGAAAATTTGGCATATTCACTCCACACAATCTGGTTTCGACTTTGCAAACGTCGCTCTAACAAGGAGAAGGCCCAAGGTTGGTCTCACCGAATGCGATGAACATTTCTATTTCGATAGAGTATAGTTAGTATATAAATATATGACTGTCATAAAGCGCAGCCCACAGGGGGGCTTGAGAAAATGCCGCAAATTTAAGCTATCTATACTAATATTATAAAGAGGTAAAAATTGCTTATTTGTAGGAGGTAAGCTCTGGAACTACCGAACCGATTCCAAAAGTAATGGTATCAAAATGATGGTGTTAGTCCAACTTAGAACATAGGCTATATCTTATGTCCGCGCCATTGGGCAAAAGGGGGTTCAAGAGCAATAAACGTTCTAAAAAATGCGATTTTTGTGTTACTGAAGGGCCTAGAAACATGAAATTTGGAATGGTAGTTACTTATAAGATACTAATGATCTCTAAGGACATTTCTTAAAAAAATCGAAATTAAAAAGGGGTAAAATGCACGAAAAATGTTCTAAAAAACGTTCTAAATGGCGATTTTTACGCAATTTCAGGAAATACCAAACCGTTTTCAAAAATAAGGAGTCAAAATGATGGTGGCAACCCTTGCTCCAACATAAGCTACATTTTATGTCGGTGCCACTATCCCTAAAGGGGGTGCAGGAGCAAAAAACCTTCGAAATTGCGATTTTTGTGTTACTGAAGGGTCCAGATACATGCAATTTGGCATGGTAGTTACTTATTAGATATAAATGATCTCTAAGAATATTTCTAAAATAATTCGAAATTTAAAAAGGGTGAAAATGCACAAAACACGTTCTAAAAAACGTTCTAAACGGCGATTTTTACGCAATCTCAAGAAGTACCAAACCGATTTCAAAAATAATGGTGTTAAAATGATGGTGACAACCCTTGCTCCCACATAGGCTCTATTTCATGTCGGGATCACTACCATCTAGGGGTTGTAGAAGTAAAAAACGTTCTAAATTGCGATTTTTGTGTTCCTAAAGGGCCTAGAATCCTGAAATTAGGCAGAGCAGTTAATTATAAGACACAAATTATCTCTAAGAACATTTCCTAAAAAATCAAATTTAAAAGTGGTGAAAATGACAGAAAAGCGTTCAAAAAGACGTTCTAAATTGCGATTTCTACGCAATCGCAGGAAGTACTGATCCGATTAAAAAAGTAATGGTGTGAAAACGATGGTGACAGCCCTCGCTCCTACATAGGCTGTATTTCATATCGGTGCCACTACCCCAAAGGTGGTGAAGGAGCAAAAAACGATCTAAATTGCGTTTTTTGTAATTCTGCAGGGCTAGCAACTTGAAACTAGGCATAGTAGTTACTTATGGGATATAAATTATCTCTAAGAACATTTCCTAAATATTCGAAATTTAAAAGGTGTGAAAATGGACGAAAAACTTTCTAAATTGCGATTTCTACGCAATCTCAGAAAATACCCAACCGATTTCAAAAGTAATGGTTGGAAATTGATGATGACAGCCCTTGCTCCAATATAGGATCTATTGCATGTCGGCGTCGCTACCACCTTGCGGGTGCATTAAAAAAAAAATGTTCTAAATGATGCTGAAGGTGCTAGAAATTTGAAATTTGGCATGGTAATTACTTATGAGATGTAAATATTCTCTGAGAAGAGTTCCTTAAAAATTTGAAATTTAAAAGTGGTGAAAATGAACAAAAAGCGTTTTAAAAAGTTCTAATTAGCGATTTCTACGCAATCTCAGGAAATATAAATCGATTTCAGAAGTAATGGTTTCAAATTGATAGTGACAGTCTCCGTTCCAACATTGCTAATATTTTACGTTGTTGCCGCTACCATCTGGAAGTTACAGGAGAAAAAAAATGTTCTAAAGTGCGCTTTTGGTGTTACTGAGTGGGGTCTAACATTTTAAATTTGGAATGGTAATTACTTCAAAGATTCAAATGCTTTCTAAGAATTGTCGAAAGAAAATTCCAAATTTAAAAGGATGAAGTGAGCGAAAATCGTTCTATAAGCGTTCTAAATTACGATTTTTATGCAATTCTACGAAATGCGAAACCAATTTCAAACATAATGGTTGCAAATTGTTGGTGATAGAACCTGCTCAAACATAAGCTATATGCTGAGGGTTGCAGGAGCAAAAAAAAAAATTCTAAATTGCGATTTCTGCGGTACTGAAGAGGCTAGAAACTTTAAATATAACACGGTAGTTGCATATAAAACATAAATGTCCTCTAAGAACAGTCGAAAATAAATTCGCAATTAAAAAGGGGTGGAGCGAAGGGAAGGAGCGAAAAGCATTCTAAAAGAGTCCTAAATTACGATTTCTATGAAATCTCAGGAAATAATAAACCGATTACAGAAGTTATTGGTTGGGAATCAAGAGTGAGATAGTCCATGATCCTATGAGGGCTATATTTTATGCCGGTGTCACTACCACCTGGTTGGCAGGAACAACAAGAAAGCCTTTAAAAACATCTAAATTCCGTTTTCTATAGAATATTAGGAAATATCAATCGATTTCAAGGATAATGTTGGCAAATTAATGGTGACTGTCTCTGTTTCAACGTTTTTCGAGACATTTTATTTCAACTTTGTTTCGGCATTTTATGTTGGTGCCATTAACACCAGAAAGGTGGTAGACTGTTAGACAAGAAACTTGGAATTTGACATGATGGTTAATTTTAAGACGTAAATGTGTTAAGATGGTTTCTACAAAATTCAAAACTTCAAATGAATACTGAAATGAGCATATGAAATGAGCATTAAAGTTTCAAAATGCTTTCTAAATTATAATTTAATTGGAATTAGTTTTAGTTCTTCTTATTAATTAAAATCTCATTTCTGTCTATTGCACTTTTATAATGAAGTTTTGTCAAACTGTGGCTTAATTTGTAATTTTTGAATTATTTCAAAAAGTGTTCTTCTAATAAAAAATAGTCATGCAAATATCACTTGGCATATTTCAACTATTACGCGAGCAAAGCCGCGGGGTTTGCTAGTAGTTTATAACCGGATAAATTTCAGTCTTTCGCAAGCGGCTGCGTGGCCTGTTTAGCAGCATTCTGGCTTTGAGTTTTTTCTACCCAGGATCAAACCCGGCTCGGACTTGTTTTTTGGAAAGATATTTTTTATCAATCATTTTCGAACTGCAATTGAAAAAAATGTGTATAATAATTTAAATTTACGAATAATATTAATTAAATGTATCTTTTGTAGCATATAAGTGCTTTTTTAACTACGAAATTTCGCATGTTTAAATATATAATGAAAAAAAAACGCATATTTAATGTCTGTAGACCAGAATATAGTTGTTGTTATTTAAAATTATTTACAGTTATTTTAATGAATATCTACAATTTAAACAGAAAAATAAATTAAATAAGTGAGCAAGTATGTTATTTTCATTTTGTTTCCTCATGCAAATACTTCAAATATTTCATGGTTTGAAAAATATGCTTTTATATTTTTAATATGACTAGGGGGCTCCGCCCCCTACGAGCTGCGCTCGCCATCCCCTGCTCAGACACCCCAGATTCTAAAAGCATACTAATTTCACCGGCCTTAAACAGATTGAATTATAATTTGGAAAAACAGTGACGGTCTCCCTGTAAACGGGTTTTCATTCATTTTCCTTTGATTGGAGATTTTTAAGACGAAATCAGCCGCTGCTAAGACATACGATGGCTGTTTTCGTCTTTGATTAAAAACAAGAAAGAAAAATCATGCGTACGGCATAGATTTTTAAACACTTTCCAACACTCCCTGAAAGCTTTAACAAAACTTCGTTATTTAGGGAAATAAGGTAAATAAGATAACCAACTAAGCATTTTAAAAACTGATTTCAGCAGTTACCATCCATATCCAAATATTTATTTCAATTCTTCCGAACAGCCCTGTATTTGATCTGATATATGTCCTATATAATAGAAAATTTAGTTTAGCAAGAAAACGCATAACAGGTTGAAATTACTCTTTCAGCAATTTATACTAATAGATGGAAAAATACTTGAATGCTTTTATTCAGCCCTGTTGTTTACCTAGTACCTTTATTACACGCCACTATTTAGCTAAACTTTAATTCAAACAAAATCACTCTTAAAATTACTGAAATCGCTTTTCCAGAATTTATCATCTATAGACGCCCATTTATCCAATTCTTTGCGTGGCCCTGTATATCATTTTATCTATATTCTACAAATATTTCATAGAAAACTACATGCAGTTCAGCATAACACATATTAAACCCTCCTTTCAGCAATTTACGGTCATACTCAGTAACATTTACGAATTTTTTGCGTAGCCTTGTGTATTAACTATAACATTTACACAGACCATATAGTATGCATAAGTATAGTGAAACGTAAAAGCGCATATCATAATTAAAAATTGCATTCCCTGCCATCGCCGCTAATATACAGTACTTCGGATAGAAAATACTTGTTTGAAATGTTTTGTATGTTCCTGTAAATGCTATGCAATTAGTATTATACATGAAATAACTTAAGTAAGCCTCACCGACGTATATCAATTTTATTATATATGAATTTGTATAATTAAAATACGCCTCAAACAATTTCCCCCAATACTATTTGTAATGGAATTATTTTGTGTATCCCTGTAATTGAATAGTAACTATTCGTTGCACCGCATATGCTACAGAATATTCTGCATATTTTAGTGCACTTCGTAAATGCATATATTTTTTATGTTCGAAAGGGTCACCTTAAGAACTATGTCAGACGGGCGTCTTTTTTGCTGCTTTTTTGTTTAAGTATTATCCATTCACAATATTCACAGCATTGTGAATGGATGATACTTAAGCAAAAAAGCAGCAAAAAAGACACCCGTCTGACATTGGTCTTAAAATTCATTTGAAATAATTTTTTCCCATTGGCCGTAATGTAACGGAATACTTTTGTCTGTCCCTGTAAATGAACTAAACATGCTACAAAGTTCATTTGAAATAGGGTTCGTGCTAGACTAAATGTCAATAACCAAAAAATTCAATGCGATCCGAGTATATTTACGAAAGTTAGAGCTTGAACAGACAAACCGAAATCAATATGTTAAAAATTTGAAAGTAAGCTAATGTAAAATGAAGTACACAGAGTCCTTGTTTCTCGGTACCTTTTAACAACGCTATGAGAAAGTTCTTTTAAATGTATCGTTTTAAATATGACGTAATTTTCATCAAAGTTTCCTTTCTCTTTTTAATATTCACATAAAAATACTTTTGTTATTAGAAAGGAAATATTATTTGCGCTGTCTTACAATTCACGATAATACTTGAAAAGATTATCTCGAAATATGAAATAAATGTCTCGTGCAAATATATTTTTTAATTTAAAATGTTTTGCCAAATTTTATTTATTTGGTCCTTTTAAATATGACGTAATTTCCTTCATTTGTGACTTTTAACGCATAATAATGAATTTAGTATTTAAAAATTTCCTTTCCCTTTTAAAATTCACGTGTAACTGTAGTTTTTATGATGTAATTTTCAATATTTTCTTCATTTTTAACACGGAATCACTTAATTCTAATTTGAAAGTTTT
The DNA here is from genome assembly GCA_963932465.1 of Maratus speciosus. Lineage (NCBI taxonomy): Eukaryota > Metazoa > Arthropoda > Arachnida > Araneae > Salticidae > Maratus > Maratus speciosus. The sequence continues at coordinate 415,039,622 of OZ010795.1, read as the reverse complement.
TTTCTGTTTATAATAGCCACGTCCACGTGTAAATAATTTTTTTATTTGAAGGAAATATTATTCTTTGCGCTGTTTTTAAAATTGGCAACAGTTCAAAACAATTGCCCTTTTCTAAAATTTGTAAAAAATATCTCTCGAAATGCTAAAAATTTGAATTTAAAATGGAAATAAATCCCCCAAAATGAGTCAAATTAAAAAGATAATTGCAGTCTGCACATCGGGAACTTCCAATGTATAAAATGATCTAAAAATGTTTAAATTCCTATATATAGTTTTTCTCCTATAAAACTTTTTTAATGGAACGATTTTGACAATCTTTATCATTAAATATCTTTTAAAATAATTATTCGATTTCAAAACTGTCTGCATCAGCGTGTTTATCAAACATGTCTCTATAATACCACCTATTTTCATATTTTTGTATGAAACAGTTTTCTTAATATTAACGAAAAAAGACCCCCGGTCATAAAAAATATGGATGCCGATCTAGTAGGAGTATACCCGGATGATCTACGCAGATTTTCATTGGTTCATTTCCAAATCAAAACTTTTTTTTTATATATAGAAGGATTTTTTAAAGTCTGGGATTCTTGATTTTTAATTAGAATACGTTTCTACGTAGTAATTTCTTTCGGAAATCATTTTTATTCTTGTTTAATATTTTTATGTAATGCAGTTTAATTATATAAGTACAATTTTAAATGTGAATCTTTGCATGTTTATATATTTAATGAAAAGTAAAGATAACATAAATAAATAATAATAATAACAAACTAAAAATAAGACAATTAGAACTTTTATAGACCATAAAATTAAGCTAATTTATTTTTTTTTTTTTTACTCTTATTTGCATAAATAAACTACTACATTTCACAGTGTATTGATCGCAAATGTATCATTTTTTACCAACTAGCTTTTTAACTTTTGATTTTTTAAAATCTTGGATTATTATGATTACGAGTTGCAACCCGTCGAAATTCGACGTACTAAAATGTTTGAAAGGAACTGTCAGATCGAAATTATAATAAACGTACAAAAATAATTACAACCAAAAAATCATCTTACATTGGTTGTCTAACTCTTAAAACAAATAATATTTTAAACCCAAAATTACCAAAATATTATTTCTACAAACTTCAACTTCTTAAATTATTGAAAAATTAAACTGTATTAGATTACGTAATCAAGATGAGTAATTATGATGAAGTTATCGATGGAGCTCTTATGTTTGTTTTTACGGGATGAAAAATCAGTAAAAAGGATTTCGCTTTGTAACATCATAAAATGTTCCCCCACAAAATCTAATCTGTACGTTATTTTCACATCCTCGTAATTTACATACGCACCACTCAAATTCACAATTTGAAAGTATTTTAACGCGCAAAAGAATAGATTATTAATGAATGCATTTCCAAAGTTAAAGTCACGTTTGTCCGATACAACTTTTCATGTGAACATTCGCACAAACCCTAAGTTCTAATCTACCCGCGAAAAAAAAAAAAAAAAAAATCAGAAATTTGACTTTAGTTGTCATAGTATTCGCCATTTATAGTATTAGTCAAATATTTAGTTTTATCAAAAAAAAAAAAATGATCGTTTTGTTTTAAATATATCATTTTTACTCAATGAATGATTTTGCCGAGCGCCTCAAACTCTTAACCTTTATCAAACCTTTATCAGCGTAATGTAAAAATATTAAAATGTAGCTGATTTATGAAGAAGAATGCGTGTTTGATTTAATGTCTGACATCATTTTCTGTTCAAAAATTATAAAAAAGTTTCTTTTATTTGTAATGTGAAAATGGCATCAATAAGGATATAATTAATAAAAATAATAAACCATGAATATTTTCCCTTTACTTTCAATATAAATGGAGTACTTCAGTTGCCACAATTACAAAATTTGTATTAAAAACTACAAAAAAATTAATATCTCAAAAACAAATTGAGATACAGCTTTCAAACAAATAGTATTTAAAAGAGAATTTTTTCCTTATACGACGGTGTAAAAAGTTAAAATGTGTGATGCATAGAAGTTTAAAAATTTGCAGTAGAGAAAATGCAAAACCAAAATTTTATTTAAAATTTCAAAGTGTTGCCATTAGCAAAATGACGTATGCGTTACGCACAGATATGTTTGTCCTTTATAATATAGATAGTTAGAATAACTGTCTTTGTGCTTAAAAATAAGTTCTATAAAGATATTGAGCTGCTGAAAATTGTTATTACGTAGGTAATATTTACAAAACCAAATATCCGAAATAAAAAAAGTCAAATTAAGAATTCTAAAAAGAGTATTAAAAAAGCATGAAATATTCGAAATACTTTCATATAAAAACAAAATTAAAGTAATATAATTCTTCACGCATTTATATCACGTGTTTTAATTTATTTCTCTGTGAAAAATTGTAGATTATTCATTGAAATAACTGTAAATAATTTTAAATAACAACAAAAAATTTCTGGTCTATAGACATTAAATATGCGTTTTTTTTATTATTATTATATATTTAAGCATGCAAAATATCGTAGTTAAAAAGCGCTTATATGCTACAAAACATACATTTAATTCATATTTTTTCTTAAATTCCAATCATTATACACATTTTTTCAATTGCGGTTCGAAAATGATCGATAAAACTTTTCGTTCCGAAAAACAAATCGGAGTCGGGTTTGATCCCGGGTAGAAAAAACTGAAAACCAGCATACTACCAAACATGCCAGGCAGCTGCTTGCAAAAGAAGGAAATTTTTTCGATTATAAACTATAGCTTAAACTTTGCGACTTATTTTCTCAAGACCCCCAGTCGGTTGCGCTTTAGGGCAGTCATATATTTATATAATAACTATACTCTATCGAAACACAAATGTTCATCATATTCGGCGAGACCAACATCGGACCCTCTCCTTGTAAGTTCCATATTTTGTGGACAGTGTGCTAGTTTTTTTTCAAGTGCTCCTAGCAATTTACTGGAGTAACCAAAGTCTCAAAAGCCAAAAAAAATTATATAAAGAGAAAAAAATACAAATAACAAGTTTGTAAACAAAAATGCATGTTAGGCAAATAGAGGGGAAATAAATCTTAATTGAAATACAGCCCTTGCCTTGATACAAAATGCATTTATGAAATTTTAAGATATTTATAACTTGTATGACTTAAAAAAATAAAGAAAATCAATACATATTTACAAGGTTATATGATCACTGAAATATTTGATTTCGTTGCTATAAATTTTAATATTTTCTGCGAAATAGATATGCAGTAGCCCCTTGTTATATAGAGCATGCCAGACGAAAACCGTAATAGGTCCGAACGCGTGATATAGCTGAGAAAATTTAAAAGAAAGCGATAACTATTAGTTAATTTCAAATCTGTATCCAACAAACACTTTATAGGCTCTGCTGGTGTAAAAGGAGTACAAAAATCACATTTTTCTAATTTGATTTTCAAAACAATTTTCATTGATTATTTTTTAAACAAGTTGGAAATTGCTCGTCAAACGTGGCAAATGAGGTGCGTTCGTACTATAACTAGTTTTATAATTATTTTTTGCACCCCATATTGTACTGAATGTATAATTTTTTGCACTTCATAAAGCGCATAGTCTGATACATCATTAAAATGCACTTCCAATAATTTTTTTCCATTCCCCGTAATGTAACGGAACACTTTTGACTGTCCCTGTAATTAAACTATACATCCAATTTTCCTAAAATTTGAAATAGCTCAGCAAAATTTTGCAACAATTATATCTTTAAAATTTCAGACCATTCGGAAGGCTGTAATATCATTAAAATGCACTTGCAATAATTTTCCCATTGACCGTAATGTAAAGAAAAACTTTTGAGTGTCCCTGTAATTAAACTATACATCGGATTTTCCTAAAATATGAAATGGCTCGACAAAATTTTGCAACAGTTATATCTTTAAAATTTCAGATCATTCGGAAGGCTCTAATATCATTAAAATCCACTTGCAATAATTTTTCCCATTGGCCGTAATGTAAAGAAAAACTTTTGACTGTCCCTGTAATTAAACTATACATCCGATTTTCATAAAATTTGAAATGGCTCGACAAAATTTTGCAACAATCATATATTTGAAATTTCAGACCATTCGGTTGGGTAGTTTTTGCTCTGTTACATGCGGACAGACAGACAGACGGACAGACGGACGGACTGAACGACGACTATAGGTGCTACGTATTTATATAACTAGTAAATCTGCAGATCAGGAGCCTCAACGTCAGCTCTACAATTCATTGTGTTTAGCACCCTTTGAGTAATATTAATCTTTCTACAAAAAACGAAATTTAAAGTTTTGAAATTACATAAACGTTTATAAAACGAAAAAATATTTCGAAGGTTTCTGACATTAGAAGCGCTAAATTAAACTCCTTGTTATGTAAAGGTATTCTGAAAATCTCATGAGCTACGTATTCTGGTAATTTTTAGATAATAGAGTAGATTTCTTCGAAGGACAGAGCCCCCCTGAACCCCTTCGTAGTGTAATTTAATTTACATTTGTAGTTATCAATTAATTGTGTTAATGTCCTTTAGTAAATTCTACCAATAGACGGAAACGTACATGAATTCTTTTCTACAGCCCTGTATATTACGTGAAGATTTTTACGCGTCGTCTATAATATTTAAATTTAATGCAGACAAAAAACCCTCTTAAAACTGCTCATATCACATTTCCGGGGATTAGTATGCATAGTGTGCACCATATATTCAGTTACTGCGGAGTCCTGTATATGGTTCTATTTAAACTCTGCAAACATTTGTTAGTATACTAAATGTAATTGGGCTGGAAAATACATAACTCAAAAAAAAAAAAAAAAAACACTGAAGCAATTCGCGCTCATTTTCATTTATACTTACGAATTCATTTGTGTATCCCTGTACATGGTCTATACAATATTTATGCACTACTTATTAAGCACAAATTTACTTAACGTTAAAACGCACACCAGAATCGAAAATGCTCTTCAGCAATCATCCCTAATAGACCAGAACTGTATCCGAAATTTTTTATGTGACCCTATAAATGAACGATAAATACGATACAAATCATATTCAAGCTTCTTGTAGTCAACCACAGTAATGTAATTTAATTTCACAATGTTTGAATTAGTGAAACACAATTAACACACTGACGACAGGCAATTTAATTAAATCTGGGTTTAAAAACAGTAGAAGCTCCTCCCTCTTCTGAAAGTGTCTCGGAAATTGGTTTCTGAGATATGTTTTTCATGTTTATGCAGCAGTAAATATCTTTCAATGTACGGATGTAATATATAATGTCTTACAATCTATAAAAAATATGGACAACACAATATAAATGTCTTTTCTGTAAGGTAGAAGTCACTCCCTTAGCCAATGATGTATTCTGAATAAAAACGAGAATTCTCGTTTCCCGTCGCTAATGTGTTAAAATAAGCTGTGAAGAGTTTTTTCCCCCCGTAGACCACATTTTAATCGACTACTTTTGTGTGACCCTGAAAAAAACATATGCTTTGCACCCCATATACTACAAAAATGTTTCAAAAATACATATCAATTTTATTATTTTGTAACAGAGTAACATCATTAAAAAACGCCACAAAAGGATTTTCTTCAAAGATTGTAATATTATGAATACTTTTGAGTTCCCTGTACGGATGCTGTAAGTGCTACACATAACATATTTTATAGTAACCAGGTTCTAGTGCACCTTAATAAAGTATATAAATTTCATTACGTTTAAAATTGTGTAACATTATTAAAATACACCGCAGACGATTTTTCCCAAAGACTATAATGTAACGGAATAGTTTTGAGTGCCCCTGTAATTAAGCTATGAATGCTACACTCTTCATTTTTAATATCAAACATACTTTGGCAAACCTCAATAACGTATATCAATTACATGTAATCCCGACTATATTTACACGAGTTAGAGCACGTAGAGAAACACGGCAGGCGACAGATACAAAAACTGAAGTCATAAATACTTTTCATCCATGTTGGAAAGTGTTAAAAAGGATTTACATGCCTTTAACTGTACTTTTTTTTCACTTATAGCATGGTTAAACATTAGTTTAAACATCCTAATCCATGCGATAGCAATAACATATTAAAAGCCCCCAAAATAGGCATATCTGGAGATCTATAAATCTACTGGAAAATAATTCATTATCGTGGCCACTGTTAATTGCATAAATTGCATCGATTTGGCGCGATAAAATATTTTTTGTGATAGCCTTTTAATAGTACCTGCAACAAAATTAACGTAATTTACTAACTTCATTCATATTTGACGCACTGATAGGCTACGAATAACAGTCGCTAGGCAACGAAGAAAAGGAAAAAAAAAGAAATACGTATCATGTAAAACAAGAAAATTAATTTAAAAATTCTTTATATTATTGGAATACATGTATAAATGTCCTCAAAACATTATACACGTAAATAAAAAAATCTGATAGATATATTGATAAAATTTCAATATAATAGGAATAATTTAACACCCTTATTTGGAATTTTAGTATCCATAATTTGACATTTAAATCCATTAATCAAACAAGCCATTTTCTTTCAACAAATGGAAATTTGAAAATCGTCTGACTTGCCGTAGAAAAGCATTATAAAGAAAAATAAAATCTTCCATATTTTCCGAACGAATGAACCAAATTTAACCAAAAACTATACAGCTACGTCCGGGTATCTCACGAATATGCCCAATTAATTTCAAGCTGATCGGGTGCTTTTTGCGGCAGTTATCGCGGAACAGACGGACAGACAGACAGACAGACAGACAAACGGAAATCAAAACTTTTCGTGTCTCCACAGTAAGCCTTCACTGACGTTTCGGCAATTACGAACGCACCTAAAAATGACAGGCAATTCTACTAATGTTTTTTACACATTACTTTAAAAGTATAAATTATTGGAGGTTTTCTTCTTCAACTTTTTTCTGTTTTTTCTTGGTGAAGCAAAAAAAGAAGTGATGTATCTGGATATTCTAAATAACGAGATATGAAATTATGGGGGTGGGGGGTATAAAAATAAAATTTTAAGAGTTGGAAACAAACAGTAAAATGTCTTATTTTAAACTAATTACCAGCAAATTTTGGATTAACTGTACATAGCTTGTTGGTATTTTAAGCATATGAACCTGCTCTTTTAGTTCACATTAAAAAATATACACAATTAGTGATTTCAAAAATGCGATCTAATCTAAACTTTACGTCTGTTCTCTGAATCGGCAAATCTAAATTATTATCAAGCAACATATACATATACATATCAGCATATACATATGTAACTAATAGAACACAACGTAAAAACATCAGAATACAGTTGACACCACTCGTGGTGTACAGACAAGTAACTGAATCATGAAAAATGTAACAATAAAATACAATATCTAGACCTCGCAAGTGAAGCCCAGTGGTGTAGTAGTCAGAGCATCTGACTGCAGCACCGCAGGTCGACAGTTCGAATCCCGACTGCTCAAGCTTCACTCAGACTTTCATCCCTTTGGGGTCGATAAAATGAGTACCAAGCTTGTTTGGGAACTAAATACCGAAGGTCTTGTGTTAGGTTGACCACCTGGGCGGGGTCGCATGCTGCATAGCACCTCGGGGCCCAGGATCAAGAAAACAGAGATGTGCACTGTCGGCCCAGATCCTTCATGGATTGTGTAGCCGTTTAGTTAGTTTAGACATCACAAGTAAAATTTTAACTGTTTATATACAAAAGTGACTATCACATTTCTATTTCACATATATTTTTAGCTACAACAAAAATAATCATGAAAAATGCCTTTTGGACACATATTTACAAAATTTAGGATTATAGAATCTCTTAAATAATCAGATTAAAGTTTTTCGTGCTTTATTTAAGGGGTCTCATGACTCTCAAATCTTCAAAATTTTCGCAATCTTAATTTTTTTAGATGTTAAAATTCTATCATTTCTGGACATTTTAGTGTGATTGTTTGGTGAAATTCCCATTTGAACAGAAGTTTGAAGCTAAGGCGACGTTTCTAAAACTTTCAAGTCATTTTTCTCCAAATTACGTTTTTGGACATAAAAAATGATTGATATACAAATTATATTCAGGTTCGGGGTAATATTGTAATCTGAAGTATAATTAGGCACACAAAATTTTATACTGGTTGAAAAATTTATTTTATAATCTTGCACGTAAGGTGTTACCCCAATTTTCTGGTCGACAAATGCCTAAAAGTTTGTAACGCCCTCTAAACACTAAATCTGTATCTTGCTATTTTTAAATACATAAAATGAAAGAACATTCTAGTATATTATATTTCCAATAAGAATAATGTTTTTAAATCATGTACGTTTAAAGATATTAAATATTCAAAATTGTCTTTTTATTCATTTTTTCCGATTTTAAGAGTCTTGAGACCCATTATTTCAAAAAGAAAGTATAAAAATATAGTTTTAATACGAACGGCTAGTGAAGTTACTTGAAACTAGTAAGAATCATTTTTCTTTTTCTTGCTTGAAATGTTTTTGAGCAAAATTGATGATATTTTAGTTTAAAATAAAGCGTATAGTCCATCGTAAATCGCCAACCGAATGTAAATGTAAACATTATCTAAGTTTTATAACATAAGCCAAAAAATATATACATCAGAGAATTGTCATTACCCAACAATTACATACAAAACTAAAAAGAGAAAATAACCCAGATTTGGAGGAAGTAATTTAAATTACATGCAATATTGTCGTTTAATGCGATACTTGAATTATGAGGAAACCACAGTTAATACAATTATAGCTTTTTTTTTTTTTTTTTTTTTTTTTTTTTTGCACTGTTTACAACTTACGTCGCGGGGAGCTTCGAACGTTCTGATAACACAGAAAAACAGTAAAATGAAGAAACAATCAAAGAGAAAAGTATCCTAAAGAAGTAGCACATACGACTAAAGAAAATTCATCCCCCAAAAATATCCAAGTTCGCAAAAGGGATGTATGCCGGATCTCACTGTTTCAGGCGTATTCATACCTCTGTCCCATCAAGGGCAGACGTAATTTTTTCGTTAAAAGGAAGCCAAATGAAAAAAAAATGGCCAAAAGTGACCAAAATCCTCTTTCAAGATTTAAGGGAGGCTATCTTCTTCCCCGCCCTCTGCTTTCGCCTCTTCTAAAGGTGCCAATTGCATGATAAAAAAAAACTGAAGATTAAAATTTTATAGTAACGATTTGGTAATCCATTATTTTCAGCTTAATCTTTTGTTCTAAACGTAGCAACTAGTATTAGGGAAAATTAGTGTACTTCTGCAAAAGAGGGGTAAAATACACATAGAGCGTATGTTGTCTCTCATGTTCAAATTGAAATTTTATCCCAAGTATGGAAATACTCTCCCGCATTCAACAAGTGGCCACTCTCACATTACTCTGTTGAAAAAGGAGACACTGTGTATACATAAAATAGGTATGAAGGTTAGTTTTAGTCACTCCAGCATAATTCACAAAAACATTGAAGAGATAGAAGGGGGCTCCTCAAAAAATGTTTGCCCCAGGGTCCTAGACTGTCTAATTCGGACACTGAGAATATTAGGAGAACATACACTTTAGTTGCTTATTAACCGACGGCAAAACAAAAAGAAAAAAAAAAGTTCACCTTTATGTCAGCCGTGTGCAAATCTCATTAGCATTTTTTACATTGACAATAGCAGTAGTTACATTTCGCGTATGTAAAAAAAAAAAAAACAATTCTTTGTTAGTCATTATTTCCTATTATTGTTTTACTTTTCAGTTTTTTCAATAAAATTTGTGTAAGGTATTTATTTAAATGTATGATTTTTAAATGAAGTGATTGAAACGTTTATATTTTGAATGAAAATAAAAAAATAGAATAAAAGAAATACTAGAGAACAGGAATTCTGCTTTTTCAGAATTTAGGGTCGCCCCCGATGAAAAAAAAAATATATATATATATGTATAGAATTATAGATACAGTAGAGTCGCGATTATCCGAGTTAATCGAACTTATACCTATAGTGGCTTATTTCATTTATAATGGCTGTTTCATAATAATAGAAGCCATCAGTCCATCCGAAGAAATTAACTCGGTTAAAGAGGAAACTTGGTTAAGCGGCACTCGGATAATCGGGGCTCTACTGTAGTTCAGTTTTAAAGCTTAAAACACACAAATTTTATTTTATATAAAATAACGTCATACGCATCCGCTGAAGAATTCCTCATTTGCGATCCAGTATTAAACAACATCTACAGCAAAGTACGCATAGGACGTCAATATCGCTGAATAATACACAAATCCAAAAAACGAGATATTGCCATTCAAAAAACTCGACAAAAAAACTCGACTATCTCATGATTCATATGCCTTCATTTGTTCGTAATATTAATGCAGATACTTAAAATTAAATTTAGTTTATAATAGCTCCATATTTTATCAGAAAACCTTCATTTCTATTTTTTCAAAATAGCACGTATTTTAAGTACATTTTTTCAGTTTTTATGTGAAAATGACAACAAAAAGATGTGATTGTTATTTTTCCTTTACTTTCTGCAGAAATGGAGTACTTGAGTTGCCAAAATTAAACAAATGTCGCTAAAAACTACAAAAAAAAAAATCTCAAAAATAATTGGAGATGCAGTTTTCAAACAAATTGCATTAAAAAGTACTTTTTTTCCCCAATACGAGGTTATAAAAATCGAAAATATGCCATGCTTAGAAATTTAAAGAATGGCAGTAGAGTATTTAACAGTGCAATGAAACATCTGCTTTGTTTTACGGCTGGCATATACAACGTAACGTTATTTTTTGGAGACGACACAAAATAATCTGGGAGAAAGAAATAGCATACCGGGGGTTAACAAGATAAATTGCATCTCGTGCAATTTTATGTTGCCTACCAAAGGCATTTATGTTGCAAAAGGGATAGGTGACGGTAGTTCGAGATATTTGATCCAATTTCAACGTTTGGGTGAACAATACTAATTTGAAACTGTGAAAATATGCATTTTTAAAAATTGGACCAACAAACAAATTTTAAGATTGGCCCACCGTTATTTTCATAATTATTCTTAACAACAAAAATGACCAAAGGAAGTAAAAAAAAATTATCAACTTTTGACAGACGATATGAGTTGCTTGTAAATTTATTTATTTGTTTAACACTGCACATATGGTTAATTTTTATGTTAAATCATAAACAAGTATAATATAATATTATGTCCTGTATCTGAATTGCTTTAGCCTTTTTACATAAATATAGATATTTTTGGCAGTATAGGCTAAACAGAGCGAAAGCTTAAAACTGTTCAAAATTAGTTAAACTAGTTTTATATAGCACCAAAGATAGATGTATGATTTTAATTACATTTAAAAACAATTTTTAATAATTGGCATTTTATTCAAATCGCTTTTCTTTCATTTAATGAACTTGCTAATATATTGTTATTTTCCCCACATTTTCATATTCTTAACATAAACTGAACATAAAGTAAACTGAAAATTTACGAAATATTTACTTTGTATATATTGTCTTTTGTACCCGACTGCCAAGAAGGGTTATGTGTTTCAAACGCATCTGGGTAAGTGGATTTCTTTATACCCTCGAAACATCCCAACTGCTGGATGGATTTTAATGAATGGGGTCTCTATCGATTAATCTTAACCGTCCGATGATTATAGGCTAGGTTTGGTATTTATAAATTCAATATGTCGGCCGTAAAATGCAATTTGGCGGCAGAGACGAAAAAAAATTTTAACGCACCCTATTGAGTGGCATATCATTGGATAGGTCTTTCAAAATGAAGACGATGTTTCATCGACTATTTTACAGTCAGAATCTCCGTTTAAATATTACACAACCTGCAATTTGTGTAGGTAGGATCTCTAGCTTTACTTTAACTCTAACCTTCATAGACATCTATAGATCTCATCAAAACAGTGTTCATAGATAGGAAACAACAATTAAACACAACTTAAAAGTCATCAATACAAGTAAATATAAAAATAGGTAAGTAATATAAAAAATAAATTCACAATGATGAGAAATAATTAATTAGTTTGCTTTTCACGCAGTCGGGTTTATTATTTTTTTAAATTTATTTTCAATGATTACTTCTAAGTTATATTCTAGATATAACATTCTTTGAAATATTCTCTATTCAAAACACACGAGTCTCAAATTTTATATAATATCATAAAAATGTCTAGATCACTTCGCTTGAGGGATTATTTTTTTAAACGAAAATTGTTGCATATTTCGACATTTCAGGAATTGTTTCTCTTACATAAAAATAAGTATATTTTTCGTAATAGAAATAGTAATTTAAATGTTTACGTTCCGTAACATTTTCCTTTGTTATTTATTAGAATACCAGATATGTATATATGTGTAGTTTAGAAAGTAATAAATATATTGAGAAAATAATACAATGCTACAAATAAGCACAAAAATATTTACCTTATTTCCAATTTAAGCAAAGTTACATTGAGATGATTCTTAAAATTACTGAATTTTATTTTATAAAGAAAACTGTTCTTCAATTTTATGGAATATGAAGAAAAAATTACAATTTTTCGAAAGCTTTCATTATTGTTACGGTAGTAATGTTTATGAAGTTTAGTAACATTAAAATTTATATTACAAACTATGTAAATTAAATTTATTATTTTACATACTAACTGAAAATTTTTATCAATAAACTAATTGAAAAAAGTAAAATGCGCATCATAAAACTCCAGTTTTTACATTAAAATAAAGTACCATTTAAAAGTAAATAACAAATTACATTTTTAGATTGTACATAATTTTCCATTTTCTTAAAACTTCTAATTTAATTTGATAATTATTTAAACCGTCTTAAATGAAAAAAACATTCGGTCAAAATCTTTAAATTGATTAAAGGTTCAGGATTGGAAAATCTTGGGTTCAACCGAGCTAGTTGTATGATGTGGAAATATGCAATAAATCCAAAAGAATGCATATTATAATCTGAATGACAATATCAATTCATCAGAGAAATGTTACCTTTATTCCATTTTAGAGTCTATTTTCTCCAAATTCCTCTCCTCTGTATTCAAGTGTTAACAAGCTATTCGAATGCTTTCAATATGTTCTCAGTAGTAACATTCAAGGGTTTTCGGGCCCTTGCATCTTGTCTGATAATTTTGTCATATAGATGATACTTTATCTCAGGAACTGTGTCGAAGGAATCGGCTGAAAATGTTAAAGCTGACTCCCTGTAGAGTTTTGTGTATTTTAACTCAGAGATTTCATGAAATTGTCTTTAATATTAATTTTATGAATTTTATTGCAATCTATTAAAAATATTTAAAAATTGTCTAAATGACCCTTTATCTTATAAACTGTACACCTAAACTAACTAAACCTTTGGATTTCTTAACAAACGTTTTTCACCCATATGTACATAGATTAACACAAACTTTTTTGTAATTTCATGTTTCTTATTTTTAATGAATTATTAAGTTTAAAGTTTTTTTTTTTTTTTTTTTTTTTTTTTTTTTTTTTTTTTTTTTTTTTTTTTTTTTAACAATTTGCTGTAAAAATCATAAAATTATATTATATTCAATTTCAAGAAATCCCTATGTTTGTAAAAATATATAGGGAATAAGATTTGAAACTTTTACCTGATTCCTTGGTTCATCAGATAAATGGCGATCAAAGAGGGCAAGTTTAACATTGACAAGATACAAGTGTCCGAATTCCTTTAAAGAGAGCTGTAGATGCATTCCATTTTATTATTCCAATAAACTCAAGTCTTTTACTGACTTTTGATGGAATAAAAACCATGAAAAGGCTTTGAACCAAAAAAGCGAACTGCTTTGCTTCAGGTCTCACATCCATTAATTTTAATTACGCAGTTAATTACAATTTAAAAATATTTTCTTTATAGCACACTAAAATATTGCGTGAATTTCACTACTATAAATATTGCGTATATAATATTCTGTTAGGGGAAAAAATCTGAGGGGCGTATTTTTGGGATACCTTCTTCAAATATTCAATTAAGTTGAAGAAAAATGTGACTTCTGTAAATGACATCTTGAAAAAATATTAGAATATACAATATTTATTTATCATATGTGTATTAATTATCTTTCTTTGCTTGTCACTATCAACTATGAAGGTTATTTAACCGATGTTTCGCAAGATTAAAATATCCTTTTCCACATGACTTATCCGTATATATATATAATCATTAAATAAACATTACCAACCACCAACAAAACTGTGAAATTATGAATAAAATGACATTCACAAATACAGGTCCCCCCAACACACTGAACATAGATTCCAAAAACATTGTAAAAAACAGCAGAAATTGAATAACATAAATGGAATGATGGAAATTTGTAGAACTTAGACAGAATCATCGGGTCCCAAATGCCTTAAGTTTCACAAATAAAATGTGCGGTTTCATGTTCATATTAGCCATAAATTAGCTAAAGAGCATTAATTTTGGACTATCACACACAGAAAACCGATAAATAAACCATTGAACGCCAATTAAGTTACAAATGAAACAAGATTAAAAAGGATAGAGGAAATAAAAATACGTATTTAAAATACATGCTGTCATAGCATTAGGTATAACAAATAAACTCATTATGCATTTTATTCTCATTTAAGATAATATACTAGTAGAAATTAATATGATATTGTCGTGAGTAGGCTAAAATTTAAAATGCAAGCTAATCGTTAGCTTTATTAAATACTAGTAGGAATGACGGAGCTAAGCTCGGTCAAAATTAGCTTTGTGTTCATCTCGATACATTATTCCCACTGAATCATTCTTGCTGTTTTAGATGCAATTAGCTTGACCCTGTGCCATAGTGACCCAAAGTGACCCACTAATCGAATTTTTTCGAACATGAGACGTAACACAATGCTCTGCTCGAGCCTGAAAACGATGGAATACAAAATTTAGTGAAAATCGTTAGTCATTTTCTAGATAAAATAAGCTTGACCCACGTTATTAAAAAATGACACATTAATCAAAATTTATTGAACCTGTAACCTATTCCAATTGTCTATTTGTACTGTGAAACGGTATAATAATTTTTTTGTCTAAATCGTTTGAACCTGTTTGAGATACAGGTAGATTGACCACGACCCATTATCACCAAAATGACCCACTAATACAATTTTCTTGAGCATGCGACACAGCCCAATGGTTTTATCTTGTCCAGAAACTTTGTAAAACAAAGTTTTGTCAAAATCGTTTTAGCCGTTTTTTAGATACAGTTAGCTTGATCCTCATACATTAGGACCCAGAATGACCCACTGATTGAATTTTCTTGAACATTCGACCCTGCCCAATGGTCTTATCATGCCGGAAACGGTATTCTACAAAATATTGTCAAAATGTTTTGTACCAATTTTTAAATACAATTAGCTTGACCCTAACCCATTGTGACCAAAAGTGACCCACTAATCGAATTTTCTTGAACATGCGATCTATCCCAATGGTCTTCTCGAGCCTTAAAACGATAGAATACAAAATTTAGTCCAAATCGTTTAAGTCGTTTTTTAGATACATTTAGCTTGACCTGACCCATTGTGGTCCAAAATGACCCACTAATCGAATTTTCTCGAACATATGATTTAGCCCAATTCTCTTCTCATGCCCAGAAACGGTATAGTACAAAATTTGGTCAAAATGTTTTGAGCATTTTTTTAGATTCAATTAGCTTTACCATATGACCCACAGTATAGAATAAGATACCAAAATGACCCACTAATCGAATTTTATCGAACAAGTGATTTAGCCCAACTCTCTTCTCATGCCCCAAAAACGGTATAATATACAATTTGGTCAAAATATTTTGAGCATTTTTTTAGGTTCAATTAGCTTGACACTGACCCATAATGACCCATAATTACCCACTAATCGAATTTTCTCGAACACTTGACCCTTCCCAATGGTCTTTTTGTGAACGAAAACGATAGATTACAAAATTTCGTCAAAATCGTTAGAGCCGTTATCTAGATAAATTTAGCTTGACCCACGGTGACCCAAAAATGAACCACTAATCGAATTTTCTCAAACATGTGACTTAGCCCAATGGTCTTCCCATAAACCAAAACTGTAGAATATAGAGTTTAGTTAAAATCGTTAGAGCCGTTTTTTAGATAAAAATAGCTTGACCCACAGTGACCCCAAAATGACCCACAAATCAAAATTTCTCGCACCTGTGACCCCTCTTCTCGTACCCGAAAACGGTTGGATACAAAATTTAGTCAAAGTCGATTGAGCCGCTATTTAGATACAATTAGCTTGACCCTGACCCATTATGACCCAAAATGACCCACTAATCGAATTTTCTCGAACAGGTGACCCATCCCAATGGTCTTTTCGCGCCCGAAAACGCTAGGGTGCAAAATTTAAGCAAAATCATTAGAGCCGTTTTCAAGATAAAATTTACATACACACACACACACACACACAATATTAGCTCACATTATAGTATAAGATTAATGAATATGAGTAAATTTAATATGAATTGATAAATATATAATTATAACTATACCATTATACATATAAAAGTATCGAATCAACATCCAATATAAAAAGAGTATTAGCAACGTAGTTATAAATCAAATGCCCCATTATATGTATATATATATATCACATTGAACGTGGAATATTTCTTATTGTTTTCATTAATTTAAGGGGACAAGGGACCTTAAAATCCTTAAAAATTATTTTTTTTATTTTTTGTAAATTTCACCTAATTATTATTCAAGGGTACTTTATATGCATTATAGCATGCATTTATCACAAAAAAATTAAAAACAATTTTTTTTTAATGAAAAAAATGTAATTTTACGCTTCGTCTTAGAAATCTTCGAAATGTCGCTTGCGCATTCCATATCAATGAAAATCCGCAATATTTTTTATAAAAGTCTGTTTTATATATATAAATAAAATAGAGCATCGAATTTTATATATTTGAATTTAAAGGTTAAAAAAAAAAAAATTAAAAATTTTGAAATTTTTTCGAAAAAATTTCAAAATTTTTCATTTTTTTTCTTTTTTTTAACCTTTAAATTCAAATATATAAAATTCGATGCTCTATTTTATTTATATATATAAACCAAACATTTATTAAAAATATTGGGGATTTTCATTGATATGGAACACGCAGGGGGCATTTCGAAGATTTCTAAGACGACACATAAAATTCCATTTTTTTCATAAAAATAAATTAAAAAAAATTTTTTTTTTGTGATAAATGCATGCCATAATGCATATAATGTTCCTTTGAGTAATATTTAAGATAAAATTTACAAAAAATAAAAAAAAATTTGAAAAATTTTGAAATTTTTTCGAAAAAATTTCAAAATTTGTAATTCTTTTTTTTTAACCATTAAATTCAAATATATAAAATTCGATGCTCTATTTTATTTATATATATAAATCAAATTAAAAAAAAAATATTGGGGATTTTCATTGATATGGAATACATAGGGGGCATTTCGAAGATTTCTATGACGACGCGTAAAATTCCATTTTTTTCACAAAAATAAAATTTTTTTTAAATTTTTTTTGTGATAAATGCATGCCATAATACATATAATGTCCCCTTGAATAATATTTAAGATGAAATTTACAAAAAATAAAAAAAAAATTGAAAAATTTGGAAATTTGGAAATTTTTTCGAAAAATTTTTAAAAATTTTCATTTTTTTTTTTTTTTTTACCTTTAAATTCAAATATATAAAATTCGATGCTCTATTTTATTTATATATATAAAACAGACTTTTATAAAAAATATTGGGGATTTTCATTGATATGGAATGCGCAAGCGAAATTTCGAAGATTTCTAAGACGACACGTAAAATTCCATTTTTTTCTCAAAAATAAAATTTTTTTAATTTTTTTTTTTGTGATTAATGCATGCTATAATGCATATAATGTACCCTTGAATAATATTTAAGGTGAAATTTACAAAAAATAAAAAAAATTATTTTAAGGTCCCTTGTCCCCATTTCTTATTGTTTTCATTAATTTAAGAACTATAACAACATTCTTTACAACATTTTATTTGTTGTAAGATTCGTCACAGCGATATTTCATAAGTATCAATAATACAAAACAAAAACATGTCAGTAAGTATTGTTGTCCTCTTATTTGTAGATTCATTTGACACACAAAATTATTAAAACAACTAAAATTATTAAAGCTGTTATTTATAAAAGCTCATTAATTATTATAGCGAATCTTTTTCTTATATTTAAATGTATCATTTTTACATCCGGCGTATGAAACGCATCCGTAAATTTCTATCGTATTTTTGGTATTAAAAGTGCGCTTTATACACCTGATTTTACGGTAGCATTCTCAAGAAATTTCAGTGCACATTCAATGTAATTTTCCTTGAAAATTATATCTCAGTTTGCTGAGATTTTAAGCTTTAAAAAACTGTCAAGTATAATTATTTAAAAATATATATATCTGTATGGCGTGCAGCCAAATTACGACAGATTATTTAGTTTGCGATTAAATCATTATAAATAGTCCAACATTTGTTAGTGGTTAATATGTCATAATGAAATTGAACCTTCAGAAATAAACAATCAAATAAAAATAAAATAAATAAAAAAAGTCCTTCCGGCCAGTGCCGGGAGGAAGAGGTAGCTTTCAAATTCCTTATTTTTAAAAAGCTAGCTGATGTTATTCAAACACACGAAGGTCAATTTAGTGGAAACCGATTATAGAAGATTCAATACTAATTTTTATCAATACTAAATCCTTATGAATGAGAATTTCGCGAAATTAGTCAGCTTTATCCAAGCTGATTTTATTTAAAGTTATATTTGGTTTCCAAATTCGGCGATATGTGAAGTGCCTGCCATTTTAAGAGAACATGGTGGATGAGGCTAACCAGTGAACTTGGTCGAGACCTTAGTAACTCCTGTGCACACGCTCGCTCACATCGGAATCGGTTGATATATATGAGTGCTGTCGCAGGCAAAAATCAGATTTTTCAAAATGTCACCCACATAATGAAATTCAAACTACTGTATCTGAGCCATTTTTTAAGATAAAGACAAACCAAAAAATGTTCCGGAATCCTTATATCAAAGTCAAATACTTAAGAAAGAAACCTTTTTCGATTTCTAAATTTTTTGCACTTCACTTTAAATATATATATTTTTAATTTAATGGCTGCCATTTTGATTCAAGATGGCGGATGAAGCTGGCCAGTGAACTTATTCGAGACATCGCTATATACTATCCAAATGCCTTCTTACATCCAAATAGGTTAATAAATACGTGTGTTATCGCGTGACAACTATCAGATCGTTTCAAAATGTCAGCCATGCTAGAAATTTCAAAGTGCTATAACTGAAACTTTTTTTAAGATGTAGACGAAAAAAAACTGCCCTGAAATCTTTGTATCAAGGTCAAACACATAAAAAAAGCCCTTTTTCATTTTCCAATTTTTGGCATACCTCATTTTAAATTTTAAATAATTTTTTTTTAAATGTTCCCTTTTGAATCAAAATGGCTAATGAAGGTTGCATACGAACTCGTTCGAGACATTGGTATGCACTATGTACACACCAAGTTACATCCAAATCGGTTCATAAATACGCCTGTTATCGCGTGACAAAAAGCAGGTCGTTTCAAAATGTCAGCCACAATAGAAATTAAAAATGTTATAACTCAGCCATTTTTCTAGATATAGATGAAACAAAAACTGTTCCAGAATCTTTATATTAAGGTCAAACACATAATTAAAAAATCTTTTTCAATTTTTTGATACTTCATTTTAAATTTAAAATTTTTATTTTTTTTAAATGGCCGCCATTTTGAAACAAGATGGCAGATGAAGCTGGCCAACGAACTCGGTCGAGACATTGGTATGTTCTTTGTACACACCAAGGTACATCCATATCGGTTCATGAATAGGCCTGTTATCGGGTGACAAAAATCAGGACGTTTCAAAATGTCAGCCACGCTAGAAATTCAAAGTGCTATAATTCAGCCATTTTATAAGATATAGACGAAACAAAAACTGCTCCGAAATCTTTGTATCAAGGTCAAACACAAAAGAAAAAAATATTTTTCAATCTTCAATTTTTTGGTATCACATTTGAAATTTTATTTTTTTTTTTAAATGTAAATGGCCACCATTTTGAAACAAGATGGCGGATGAAGCTGGCCAACAAACTCGGTCGAGACATTAGTATGTATTATGTACACACCGAGTTTCATATAAATCGGTTCATAAATACGCCTGTTATCGCGTGACAAATATCAGGTCGTTTCAAAATGACAGCCACAATAGAAATTCAAAATGCTATAACTCAGCCCTTTTTAAGATATACACAAAACAAAAACTGCTCCGGAATCTTTGTATCAAGGTCAAACACATAAGAAAATAATATTTTTCAAATTTCAATTTTTTGGTATCACATTTCAAATTTTTATTTTTTTTTAATTTAAATGGCCGCCATTTTGAAACAAGATGGCGGATGAAGCTGGCCAACGAACTCGGTCGAGACTTTCGTATGTACAATGTACACACCGAGTTTCATCTAAATCTATTTATAAATGCGCCTGTTATCGCGTGACAAATATCAGGTCGTTTCAAAATGACAGCCACAATAGAAATTCAAAACGCTATAACTCAGCCATTTTTTAAGATATAGACAAAACAAACACTGCTCGGTAATCTTTGTATCAAGGTCAAATACATAAGAAAAAATATTTTTCAATTTTTAATTTTTTGGTACCACATTTCAAATTAATTTTTTTTTTTTAAATTTTAAATGGCCGTAATTTTGAAACAAAATGACCGATGAAGCTGCCCAACGAACTCGGTCGAGACATTGATGTCTACTATGTACACACCGAGTTTCATCCGAATCGGTTCATAAATACGAGAGTTACAGTATGACAAAGATCAGATATATATATATATATATATATATATATATATAAACTTTTGAACGGAGGGTGGTTTCGGGGTCTGGGGGTCATGATCGATGAAAATATACCAAATTTTTTTGAAATCGCTTTCCTCCGAACGGCTGCAATAGGTAGCTTTTTGTAATGAAAGCTACCTAAAACCACGCCAAAATTCCTTTACTACACGCTTAAATTACCGATAAAAAGGTGTCTGTAAAAAGCTAAATATTTGGAAATCTCTTTAGCTATTAACATCTGGTATAATCTCGTAACTCCTAATACGAAATATCGCTTTTAATAAATTCAGTAATACATTTATCTTCACCTGTACTGTGTAATCGGGGAAACCGGGTTAATTAAGTTAACGTACGATTTATTCTGATTAGAAAAATTGGAGACAACTTTATCAGGTTTTTCTCGTGAGTTTTCATTTTAATAACTTCAATACTAGAAGGACAACAAAATAACTTTATCGTATTACCAACCTTTTGACTAATGTTTTTTGTTACTTTAAAAATGACTTTATATTTGCGTACATCTACTGTCTTTTAAATAACTGATAAAAATTATTTTTTAATTTCCATTTACTTTATCAAATCCCCTTTCCATATTTACAATTGAAAACATGACATTTTGTAAAATGTATTTTTTAACTAATTAAAATATTTCTTCAGCTCTAAAAATAAAATAAATATATATCTTTTGAAAAAACATTTAATTAAACTGGATATTTCATCTGTATATAAATAAAAATAAATCTAATTCTAATTTAAAATTGGAATCAGCTTAAAATGAATGTATGCTTAGATGTGGGCTTTGCTAGATAATTGAAATTATGAGTTGGGGGTAAAAAGACGTATGGCTTAGAGGAAGAGACCCCCGTTATTGCCATTGAAGGTATTTATTTTATTAACATATATATAACAGACATACAGAGATTTTGTAAATAGCTTTATGCTCATGACAATTAAACCATTTTTTTTTTTTTTTTTTTTTTTTTTTTTTTTTTTTTTTTTTTTTTTGTGGTTTGTAACCTGACCGACTAGGATTTGCGTAAAACTTTGTGTACATGCTAACTTGATATGAATCCATCCGAAATTTTTCTTTCCTAGAGCTCATAGATTTTGAGATATGGGGTGTCAAATTTTTGGGTTTTTCTCAAATCGCGCTTTTTTGGGTCTGTATTTTTAGACCGTAGTTCCATTTTCAAAAAAATGTTTCTCTGGATCTAAAATGCGAATCATCTTAAAAATATCACTATAAGTACATCAAAAGATGTAGATTTTAATAAAAAGAATATTTAAACAATTAATTTTAAATATTTAGGACCAAAAAATTAAACCAAGTGTGATAGTTATGATTATTTTTCCAAATTTGTGAGACTTTGCGAAAAAGGCTCTACACAGAAAGGCAAAAAAAAAAAAAAAAAAAAAAAAAAAAAAAAAAAAAAAAAAAAAAAAAAAAATACAATTCCTTTTTGTTTTAACCCTTTAGTGAGCAGCTTTACATATATGCAAACAACATTGTTTTGAATTTAATATATTTTTTTTTATTCGTATGTACCTAAATCACACCAGAAAATTAAAATAGCAATATTTGTTTTAATTAATATCAGACATTCCATATTTAAATAAAGCGAAATTAACCATTGATACTTTCTGGTGTAAATTCTCTGACTACGTAATTTTTAGAACGCGTACAATCATGGGAATTAAAGGGTTAAAGTTTAAGTTTTATAAAATAAATAATTATATAAAATAAGGTATTTGGAGACATACTTATTAAAATATTTAATAATTTGCAATATTTTTGCGTAAAACAGACACACGACTGTAGTTTTTACTCGTATTGCAGATGTGCAACAGAAGTAAAGATTGACGTATTATATGAAAAATGTATCTCTAATTCATGGAGTCATATATAATATTTTCGAAACAAAATAATAAATCGCGCATTTAAGAGTTAAATACCAGTTTACACTTTAGACTTTCTAATTAGGAAATAAAAATGATGTATTTCTTATGACTTATGCAAAAATTTTGCCCTGTTTTGGGAAACTGAACCAATCAAGAGAAAAAAAAATATCTGTCTAATTTTAGCTGTGGTACCTAAATAACAACTGCGGTTCTTGTGACTTGTTGAATATATTATTCAATGTTTCTTTCTTCCTTTCTTTTGCAAAGTAAAGCATTTGCTTTGGTTTTTCTTCTTTTGAGTAAAAGGGAGGAAAAGTCTATGGCTGCAGTCTACCCTCCTCCATTAAATTTTGTACATAATCATTATGTTTCATTTATTTATTCATTCATATATTTTCCTTTATTATAAGCATTTTTTTTAAATTTAAACAATCTCTTATTTTTTTTTTTTAGAATATAACTGTAAACAAAAAATGTTTTGTTGCTTTAGGTACGAAAATACAAGAACGGTTTTTTACCAATTACATACATTTTTTTTTTTTCTGTGTGGGTGTGTTTTAATTTAAATACTTTATTTGTAATTAATATATATATATTTTTTTTTACATTTTTTGGAAAACTTTCAATTTTATTATCTTGCGCAATTTTAATCATGTTAAATATGCTTTTTATAGTTAAAATACCATATATCTAACAAATATAAGTTCATTTCTACAGTACGAAACATATTTCTGCACCTGCCTTGTATAAACACATTCTGACAAATGCTGGATAAATTTTTTTAGTACAGGCAGTTGTTTTCCAATCTGTTAATAAAATTATTATTTGACTGCTGTTTGTCATAACAGAAGGGAGATCTAATTTTCCTTGTGCTGCAAAAGAAAATAATAGATGAATTTGAAGTAACTGTTTATGCTGCTAGACAGTCATGACAACTTCTGAGAGAAAAGAGGATCTTGTCAATGCCAGAAATTAGAAAAGTAAAGTCACAGCTCCAGAAACAATTGAACCAATTGAAAAGTTTTATAATTGTAATGAATATTGAAGAACCATGGCTGAAAAAAAATAGTTAGTATTGCTCAGAATGTACTATGCACAAAAGCGATTGATATTGTATGTATCTACATGAGTTGTATTCTCTTTTTAAACAGGAATTTCCGAAAAACTTGAGGATTATAACTCTAAGTATTCAATCCAGTATTAGCAGCACCGTTCCTTTAAATGAATTTGTGACAAGCATAGTAAAATATTTGGAAAATGTTATTCACCTATTTTAAACGAATGCTAAATCTAATTTCCCAAAGCAAACTTTGACCCTCAAAAAGCTATCGTTTTGTTGGATTTCAGCAAAAATTTTACTTTTGTTATTCAAGATGAGGTTTAAAGCTGCCATTGGACCAATGAAGCTGCACTCTTCATCCAACTGTTATGTAAACTCTTTCACATAGTATTAGATTATCATCAGGCAATTTACACATTTTATCATATGATGTATAACATTATGTCACTCTTGTGTGTTTAACACAGAATGAAGTGATATCATTTGTAAAAGAGATATTTCCTGATGTAAAGAAAATCTTTGACATTAGTGATGGGTGCTCTGGCCAATATAAAAATTGCATTTTTTTTATAAACCTTTACCAAAATTAAGAGAATTCCCCCTTAAGAAATTTAACAATATTTTTGCAATGTTTAATTGATCCTCTTTAATCAAACACGAAATCAAACATTGGATTTCTTAACAGCGACTGATTCGGCCTTAAATTTTTGCAATCAAAGAGAATTGAACGGAAAACCGTTTACAGGGAGATCTGCACAGCTTTTTTCAGTATAAATCAATCTTGTCTAATATTTTTAAACTTATCAGATTAGCGTGTTTTTATATTCTGCAGTGTCTGAACGGGGGGCTTGCGAGCGTAGCTTGCAGGGGCAGAGACCCCCTAGTTATGTAAAAAAATTAAAACAACGTTTACTTTAATCAGAGTAAAAGCTTAGAATTCATAACAGATTTAATTATTGTTTTTTTTTTTTTCGTCTTTTTAAAAAGAATTATTCAAGAATGTAGTGATTACGATACTGTTGAAGAAAAATTAGTTAAGATGAAAAAAGGCATTATAAACATGATTAACTGATTTGTGAACTACTTTCTAAAGAATGTAATAAAAGTATTATGCTGAAACATTTTTAGAAGGATTTTTTTATTTAAATAAAGGCAACGTGAAAACCTTCAAACTGAGGGCATTGAAAACTGAATTCACACTTATCAGTTAATAGCAGGAATAGAACCGAGAATACGTATTATAACATACAGTTCAATATACTGCTTAGTCAAGAGAACAAATGCAGCCTCTTGATATTTCTTTGGTGCAATTTTGGCAATTAAGGAACTTTCATTTAGTTTTTGCACTAAATCTAGAAGCTTTCCGTACGATTATTTTGGATGGCGTAGATTGTATTTAAGAATATCTCACATGATTCTTGTATAATAGTAAGAGGTAGTTCTTTATATTTCACTTGCAATTTAGTCACAATAAAATTATCTTAAAAGAAACGGATGAAAGAAAACAATAAAGTGAATTAAATGTTGATGTTTATGAGTCTGTTCAATTATGAGTCTTATTCTATTATGAGTCTATAAATTTCATTTATTATTATTTTGATCTTGTGGCGAGGAACAAACACTCCTAGAATGATCCAATTTATTTCCAGTTTGAAAAGATAATTGGCAGTGAAGGAGAAGAACATGCAATAAAACTGTCTTTAAAAACGCATAAATTGAATATATTGACAGCTACCTATATTCTATTCATCAGTTCATACGATATAAATTCTCTTATAAGATTATATATTCTCACTTCTTCATCGATATATTATAAAATAAATTGTAATTTATCTGGAAATGTAAATCGTTTCCATTTTTCCTTAATATTGAATCGTGTTAACACCTTGAGGTGCGGTGGGATAAACTACATCCCACCTATGATTCATGAAGATTTGCACAAGAAAAATTTTATTAAGTTTTACTTTTTTATCTTTTGTGGAAAAAAGTAGTAAAATTGCTTTTCTTATTTTGCAATACAATTTTTGGAAGATGCCGGCGTGAATTAGACATTACATATATACAATTACCTGCCCCTGTAAAGATTAAACAGTTAACTACATTAATTAGCAGCAATCATAATAACTCAATAAAAGCAACGTTTGTGTTGTGAATAAACTATATTTTCGGATACGTATGTGTTTAAAGAATATCAGTATTCAAGTGGAAATCATGCATGTAACACTGAGAAAATATTTGAAGCCTACATCCGATGACAATCTGTCAAAATGTATTGATATATTAATTTGTTTCAATGTATTTCTATTCTTTAAATAATCTATGATAAAAATGATAAATTTTTAACATAATTAAAAATAACTTTTGAAAACTGGGATATGGTCTTTTTTAAACACCTATCTCATCGATATCAATTTTATAAATAATCATATAAACTACCTTACATACCTTACCCAATTTAGGCACGTTATCAATAGAATAATACTTTTGAATTTCACTAGTTCAGATTTATTTTTTGTCACATAAAAATACTATACAACATGTTCTGACTGAGTAGGGTATGTCGTATAATGCAGATGGAAGAAAAAGCGAACCAGCAACCATCGCTAATGTACAGTACTTCGGAAACAATATAGCATCTGAAAACTTTGAATGTCCCTGTAAATCCTATGCACTTCGTATTATACATGAAATAACTTACAGTAAACCTCAAGGACTATATCATTTTCATTACACTAATCACTAATCACTAATCACCCACTCGTGGACAGCCAACCTTTCGGTATAGGAGCTGAATAGTCCACGAGGGGAAAACACATATCTACTATCCCGCGGGTACTCCAGTACTCGCGAACAAGCCCGGAAGCTCCAGCAGGCTGGAAGACCCTGCTTAATGAAAATTACATGATTATTACAGGTAATTCACAATGGGTTGCACTATTGAGCAAACTCGAGAAATTTTACAGTTATAGTTGATGATGAATAGTTAAAATTATGTTATAAAATAAAGTTAATATAGGTACTTAATTACATCTTATTATTTAGTAATTTAACATTTAAAAAGTGAGTATTTACACTTAAAATTTAAGATAGGAGAATTATTTAAGGTAAACAATAAATAGTAGGATAATATGACAGAGCTTGATTAAAATGACAAAACAATCAAAATGATTATTAAACAATATGACAAAATGTAATGAAATAAAGTAAAATATTTAAACTAAGTGACTTGAAGTAAAAAGTTCATCGTACAGATGAGCGTTAAAAGTCTTTTTTTATAAATGAAAAATGTTTGTTTAGAATATTATAGTTGGCTCTTAACTTGGCATAATTCATTTTCATTACATAGGGAAAAGTTTAACATAGTTAAAATACGTGCACACAATTCCCCCCATCCCTATATGATTTTGAAATTGAATTCCTTTGTGTGGCCCTGTAAATGAATAATAACTACTCTTTTCACGACATACTCTACAGAATGCATATTTTAGTGCACTTCATAAATGAATAGGAGTTATTTTGTATTTAAAAGAGTGTAACATTTTTAAAAAGCATTTGAAACGATTTTTTCCCATTGGTTGTAATGTAATGGAAAACGTTTGACTGTCCCTATAAATGAACTAAACATGCTACAAACTTTACTTGAAATAGGGAACGTGGTATGGTAAACGTCAATAACATCTAAAAATTTCAGGGCAATCTGAGTATATTTACGTGAGTTAGAGCGCGGACAGATGGCCAGACGACCAGACAAACCGAAGTCAAAAACACTTTTCAACTTTGTTGAAAATGTTACAGAAGAGCGTAGATTTAAAAACAATAACGACCTTTTTTTTTAATTCTGTAAAGTTTCTTTATACTTGCAGCAAATAATAAATATATAATCATCGATTAACCATTTCAAACGGTATCAAAATATTCTCAATGCGTGCGATTTTTTATTCAATTGAAAGGATCTCGCATTCACTAAATCTACGAGTATTGAATATAAATGAATTAGCATATTTTTTCTGCTTCTGGTAAACCTGAAAACGTGAATGATTTCAAATCCTATAGCTCTCTCATGAGAAAATGTATTAGAATAAATATGATGCATAATTCAATTAGTACAGATTTGCGCTATACCATATGCATTACAAGATGCTTATAGAAACTTGTATAAAATCCAGAAGATGATATCTAATTTGTTGAAAGTGCAGGAATAATTTAAATAAAACTTGCAATCATTTAATTGAAATAATGAATAATGTATATGATTTCCCCATTTAAGTGAAGAATTTACATAATTTTTTTTTGTCTAGTGAGATTCCAAGAATTATTTAAAAAATATTTACTAAACGCATATTTTATGAACAGTTCTGTTCGCATTTTATTAGACATTTTATAGTAAACACAATTAAAGATTTTAAATTTTTTAATCATAGCTTTTGTAATCACAGATATAATATAAAAAATATCTATAGAAGAGAAAAATAATTCAAGAGATAATAAGTCTATAAGTCAATCATGTAGGCACTGACCATTTGATGATCTATGTCTCAGAAGCTTGCAAAGCTAATTTTTATCATTATGCTTATAAACAATTTCAAAGGTGGCCGCAGATTGAATGATATTAATAGTATAAAGGCGGCTATCTTCTGTAATCGTGCTAGCATGCTTTTCCGTTTGAATGGACATTTTTCTGTTACCATGGCCTCACCCATTGCTGTGGTAATAAACAACGTCTGTTTTCGGGAATCATAAATAAGATCAATTACAAATTTCAAAATCAGCTTGTATAAAATAGTTAGGTCGAACATTTCCAGGCTCTTTCTGAGTTATATAACGACGCTATGTACTTTTTTCCCTTTAGATTTGAGATTAAAATTCTCCGTCTGCTTGGGAATTAGCTTTCATATCTACGTAATGAAAAACATTGTCTTTTGAAATTCGACGCTTACATTTTATATTTTGATCAAGTTTTATGTATTTCATGAACAAGTATAGCTAATTCATAACATCTTTTCCCTATTTTAATATGCCATCATGCATAGTTTCAAACAATTTTTACAGTGCTTAATATTTGTGATAATTAAATAGAATATCCGAATTTTTAATACGTATTTATCAAATAGTAAATTGTACAAAATAAATCGAAAGTATTTTGCTCATACATTTAATTGTATTTATGCTACATCAAATGGTGTAATATATAAGCAAATTTACTGGCCGCACTACTTTTATACCATGTGACGTCAGTTTAAAATTATCCAGAATGAAAAACGTTTTAAATGTATCGTTTTAATGTATGACGTAATTTTCAATGTTAAATGTCATGAATTATGCGTAGTAATAATTCATTGTTTTATTCTTTTTAAGATTAACGGGTGCATATATTATTTAACTTAAAAATATTTAAAAAAAATATTATTTCAGATTTTTAATTATGACATAATATTCACCATTAAAAGTTTCTCGCGTATAATAATTTAATTATTTTAGGAACTTTAAATATTGTGATGTATAATATTTTTACATGTGACGTAATTATCACATTTAAGTTTGTTTCTTGTGTGATAATTTTATTATTGTAAAGTTTTCGTACTTTTTTAATATTTACGAAAACAGATTTTAACCTAACATTCCTTATTTTCAGCTTCCAAGACGTGACAATTTAAAATGTCCTTTCTGTTTTTAAGATAATGTCAATTTCTCCTTCAAATTTAAAGTACATTATTTTTCTTTATACTTCTATGGAAATTGAGTGTGACAGACGATTTTTAGTTTCTAAAATAAACTGATTCCTGATGATCGAAATGTGACAAAAAGCTTTTAATTTAAAAATAAAAATCCTATAAAACATTATTTGATGACAAAATTGTCTTCACTATATCGAATGAAATAAATGAAAATTTCAGTTATTTTGAAAATGACGAAAAAGTAGAAATTTAATTGTCCCTGTATTTTCGCTTTTTCTCCCTTTTTACCACAAAAATGGAGTAATTTAGTTGCCATCTTTAAAGAAATCTCATTCAAATTACAAAAGAAATCTAGAAAAATAATTCAAATTTAAAAATTCTAATACCACATTTTACTATTTTTCACATGACCTACAAATTCTAGTTTTAAAAATATATTTAACAGATTTATGCTTTACAATTTATCTTATATAACAGAATCTATCAAAAGAACAAAAATGAGTGTGTCTAAAGTTTAAGAACAGTAGTTTTTTAGTCTTTAATAGAACAATTGAAGACTGAGAGATAAAAAAAAAAAAATCTAGAAAAAATAATTCAAATTTTTAAAATCTAATGCCACATTTTACTATTTTTCACATGACCTAAAAATTCTAGTTTTAAAAATATATTTAACAGATTTATGCTTTAAAATTTATCTTATATAACAGAATCTATCAAAAGAACAAAAATGAGTGTGTCTAAAGTTTAAGAACAGTAGTTTTTTAGTCTTTAATAGAACAATAATAATAATAAAAATAATACTAGGCTTTTGCTCTTCTGCTGAATTACTTTAAATATACGGTCTTCCATCGATAAAATGAGGTTCTGTATTGTTTCTGGTCAATTTTAAGTCACGCGTTCTTGATGACATCATTCAAATTTTTAACTGAAGAATACTACTTTCCATTTGGATAAACTGTATGAGAGAGAATACCCCCATACATTTTCTATAGAATTTAAATCAATCCAAATTGCCGGCCATTTCAAAACACATACTTTTTTCGACTCAAACAACGTTGAAGTTGAATTTGAAGTATGCATCGAATCATTATCATGTTGAAATAACCATTGTTCTCTCCCAAAACTTCGGCAATAGGGAGCAAATGTTTGCAAGTATCTCTTGATATTTTTCAGAGTGTTTACGACCACTGATGAATACTAGAAATGTCTCACCATTGAAATAATTAGACCCCCATACAATTACACAACCACCACCATATTGACGGCTAAATTTACTACTAGGTTCTTTGCGGGGAGCATGCCAATAGTACTTAAACCGATCTGGGACATCGAGGTTCCATTTTTTGCATCACTGAATATGACATTCAGCTACTAATCACCAAATGGCATATGCTTTTGTCCCACTGTAATCTAGTTTTTTTACGGTGTCGTTCCAGCACGGTAATGGAGCCATTTTACGGTTTTTGATAAATGCCGATTCCAAAACTCTACTATGAACATTTTTTTCCATTATTTGTTTTACAACTGCATATTTTACTTGCGAAAGAGAGTAATTACTAGTTGCAGCTAAGTTTCTGATACGGCGGTCTTCACACAAAATGTCACTGAACGGAATTTTTGATAGAAATCATTATCACGAGACAAAACGTGATGAATAACTCGTTTTGATCTTTTTAATGCATTTGCAATTTAAGAAAAGGGCATTTTTTTTTCTCTCATATTCCAGACATTTATCTCTTAGATATTTTGCACTAACTCAACAACTAAGACAACAACTGATTGCTTCTTATACACCCAGAAGTCGTTCACGTGCGCAACCACTTACATCAGTTTTTAAAATTTGAAAAAAAAAAAAAAAAAAAAAAGATTTTATGGTTAAACTTTTGATTAGCTTATTTTTGTTCTGTTCTTAAACTCACTGGTTTGAAATAAAATTTTAAAGAAAATTTTATTGAATATGGTCTTAAAACTGGTATTATTAATATATAAAAGAGAGACATTGAAATAAAGTAAATATTAAAAGTTCTATTTTAAAATTGTTACTGTGCTTAAACTAATGACACCCACTGTATATATATATATATACGTACAGGGTGTTTTCGAATTCGTCTGACAAATTCAAAAGGACACAGTAAGCATAAAAAGGACGAAAAATTACCAATGGACATGGTGTCGCAAACAACCAATTTACTCAAAAATACAGGATGTTCTACTATAGCACAACTTTGTTTGATGGTAATAACTTTCAGAAAACTGAAGTATATTACAACGAAACTTTTAATAGACATACTCACCTTGCTATTTTAATTGCTATTTAATACTCACCTTGGAAATACTCAGTTGGAAATATAAAAACACAAACAAAAATACCAAAAGTTTACATTATTGCCCCCAGCAGTATACACTTGACGCTTCACATTTTAGACTGTGATTATCAGTTCATACGGTATCGTGGATTTTGTGAATCACCCTACTTTTCCAGATTTTTTTTTTTCTGATGTTATCACATTTCCTAACAAAGATGATACATATCATTTTTATTGTGCCATTTTTTTTTTCGCAAAATTATTACCGTAAAACCGAATTTAGTTAGGGTGAAATAAGTTGTGTTTTTGACGAAAAAAGGACGTTGAGATCCCATATTCTGAGGCAATTTTCTACCTTTTGGTGCTTACTATCACCCTCCCCTATCTGGACTTGTCGGTCGACTTCGGCAACACTATGTATATTACGAGAAAGTAAAGTAGGCATTATAGCTCTCAGAGGCAGAATGGCGTTCAGGATTGGGGAGAAATGTTTTATGCAAATAAAGGACGAAA
Organism: Maratus speciosus; assembly: GCA_963932465.1. Lineage (NCBI taxonomy): Eukaryota > Metazoa > Arthropoda > Arachnida > Araneae > Salticidae > Maratus > Maratus speciosus. Next base: position 415,007,215 of record OZ010795.1, on the reverse strand, counting down.
AGAAAAGAAATTAAATACAGGGTGGTTATAATGAAACTTCCCCTATAAACAGCATAATACAGCGCAAACGGGTGAGCGGAATGCAATGAAATTTGGTATATAGACTATACATGAGATGCGCTCACGGAATTTTGAAAAAAAAATAGTTCCGAAATGTCCACCAGATGGTGCTTTTTCCGTAAAAAAACATTAAATTTAACACAATAAACAACCAAAACGGGATACAAAAACAATATTAACAATCCAGAACAAGAATTATGAGTAATAAAATGTAAAACTGGCTGTTTTCTCTGTTTATTGTGTTAAATTTAATGTTTTTTTTCGGGAAAGCGCCATCTGGTGGATATTATGGAACTTTTTTTTTTCGAAATTCCGTGAGCGAATCTCGTGTATAGTCTACATACTAAAATTCATTGCATTCCGTCCACCCGTTTGCGCTGTAGGATGCTATTTATAGGTAAGTTTAATTATAACCACCCTGTATTTATATAAGTACTAGCAATCCCCGCGGCTTTGCTCGCGTAATATTTGAAATATGCCAAGTGATATTTATATGTCTAATTTTTATTAAAAGGCACTAACTAAATTTTTATTTTATTAAAAGGTAATATTTTATTTTATTAAAAGGTACTTATTAATTTTAGGAATAATTTTAAAAAATTACTATTTAAAAAACAGTTTGATTAAATATCATTGTTACACTGCATAAGGCAGAAATGAGACTTAAATTAATAAAACGAAATAAAAATAAATAAATAATAATTTAGAAAATATTTTGAAACGTTTATGCTCAATTAATACGCTCATTTCAGTATTGATTTGAAGTTTTGAATTTTTAAGAAACCATCTTCTTACATCTTAAAATTAACCATCATATCAAATTCCAAGTCCTACCACCTCTCTCAACATAAAAGGCTATGTTAAAATAGGAACTGTCACCATTAATTTGCCAACATTAATTATGAAATTGGTTTGTTATTTCCTAATATTCCACAGAAACGTAATTTAGAAAGCTTTTAAAGGCCTTTTTTAGAGCGTTTGTTGTTCCTGTGAATCCCAGGTGGTAGAATCATCGACATAAATTATAGCCTGTGTAGGATCAGAGACTGTTACCATTGATTCGCAACTATTACTTTTATATTTAGTTTATATTTCCTGAAATAGCATAGAAATCGTAATTTAGGACTATTTTAGAATGCTTTTCGCACCTCCCCTTCACTTCACCGCTTTTTAATTCGAATTTATTTTCGACAGTCCTTCGAGGGCATTTATATTTTATAAGTAACTACCATGACATATTTAAAGTTTCTAGCTTTTTCAGTATCACAGAAATCGCAATTTAGAACGTTTTTAGCTACTGCAACCCTCTGGTGGTAGTGGCACAGACATAAAATATAGCTTATGCTTGAGCAGGTTCTAACACCAACAGTTTGTCATCATTATTTTTTTAATCGGTTTAGTATTTGATAAGATTGCATAAAAATTGTAATTTAAAACGCTTTTAGCTTACTTAATCTTTTTAAATTTGGAATTTTCTTTCGACTGATCTTAGAAAGCAGTTGCATCTTGTAAGTAAATACCATGCATACTTCAAAGTATTAGATCCATCAGTTGTGCAAAAAACGCAAATTAGAACATGTTTTGCTTTTGCAACCCTCAGATGGTAGTGACAGCAACATAAAATATAACCTATGTTATAGCAGGGATTATCACCATTGATTTGCAACCACTACTTTTGAAATAGCTTTGGTATTTCCTGAGATTGAGTAGAAATCGCAATTTAGAACGTTTTTAGAACGCTTTTCACCCCTTTTTAAATTTCCAATTTTTTTAAACTGTACTTAAAGATCATTTATATGTAATACATATGTACCTTGCATAATTTTAAGTTGCCAGCCCGTACCGATCACAAAAATCGAAATTTGGAACACTTTTTTGCTCCTGCAACGTCTAGGTGATAGTGATACCGACTTAAAATAGCATCTATGTTAGAGCAGAGTCTGTCAGCATCAATTTCCTACCATTACGTTTGAAATCAGATTCATTCTTCCTGAGATATTGGTGACAATTCGGCATTTAGAACTTTTTTAGAACGCTTTTCGCTCATTTTGCTCCTGCATCTCCTCTGGGTTAGTGGAAACATATATAAAATATAGCCTATCTTGGAGCAAGATCTGTCACCATCATTTTAACACCATTATGTTTTAAATCGGTTCAGTATTTCCTGAGATTACATAGAAATTGCAATTTAGAACGTTTTTTACAATGCTTTTTGCACATTTTGACACCCCCTTTTAAATTTCTATTTTTTTAGGAAATGTCCTTAGAGATCATTGATATCTTATATCTAACTACCATTCTAAATTTCACGATTCAAGGCCCTTCCGTCACGCAAAAACCGCAATTTAGAACGTTTTTCTCCTGCAGCCCCTTTGGGGTAGTGGCACCGACATAAAACATACCCTATGTTGGAGCAAGGATTTCCACCATCATTTTGACGCCATTATTTTTTAAATCGGTTTGGTATTTCCTGAGATTGTGTAGAAACTACCATTTAGAAAGTTTTTTAGAACGCTTTTCGCGCATTTTCACCCCTTTTAAATTTCGAATTGTTTAAGAACAGTTCTTAGAAATCCTTTATATCTATTAAGTAGCTTATACTTCAAATTTCATATTTCTAGGCGCATCAGTAACACATAAATCGCATTTTTAGAACGTTTTTTGCTCTACATCCCCTTTGAGGTAGTGGCACCGACATAAAACATAGCCAATCTTGGAGCAAACGTTGTCACTATCATTTTGACACCAATATTTTTTAAATCGGTTTGGTATTTCCTGAGATTATGTAGAAACTACCATTTAGAACGTTTTTTAGAAAGCTTTTTGTGCATTTTCACCCCTTTTAAATTTCGAATTGTTTAAGAACTGTTCTTAGACACCATTTATATCTTATAAGTAACAAATATTCCAAATTTCATATTTCTAGGTCCTTCAGTAACGCAAAAATCGCATTTTTAGAACGTTTTTTGCTCCTGCACCCATTTTGGGGTAGTGGCACCGACACAAAATATAGCTTAGGTATAAGTTGGTCTAACACCATCATTTTGATACCATTACTTTTGAAATCGGTTCGGTAGTTCCTGAGCTTATCTCCGACAAATAAACAATTTTTTCCTCTTTATAATATGAGTATAGAATAGATAACTAGGAGTAAATACTTTGTAGTAAAATACTTAGGAGTCATAATACACAAAAACCTCAACTGGCTGGCGCATTGCCAAACACTAGCAGCAAAAATAAGAAACACGTTCAACATGTTTGGAGCAATGGCATCCAGGAACTGGGGCTTAAAACCAGAAATTATTAAAACTTGGTATAGGGCAGTAGTTGAAACGACACTAACTTATGCCGCCCCTATTTGGGGCCACAACCTGAATACAAGGAGCAAGGAGGTATTATCCTCTTGCCAGAAACACTTCCTGCTGTCCATTGTTAAGGCATATAAAACAGCCCCTACCGCGGCCCTTCAGGTACTTGCAGGCCTGATTCCAATACACCTACAAGTAAAATACGAAGCAACATACGGTACAGTATCAAGATTGAGAGAAAATGTAAACCTCCATGGAACAACAATAAATCACACGGACTATACAAAAAAAGATAAACGTATGGAACACACAACCCGCAGAAACAATCGAACCAAGAATAGGACACAACGTCATAGACATAAATATCTCCACAGATGGCTCAAAATTGGAATCAGGAGCTACGGGTTCGGCATTCGTAGCCTTCAAAAATGAACAAAAAATTAAATCGTGGTCAGCACATTTAAGGAAGTTTAATAGTGTCTTTCAAGCCGAACTACTGGCCATACTACAAGCAGCATATTGAGGCAACAGCACAGGGATGGAACACAGCATCCGCTTGGACTGCATGTCAGCCATCCAAACATTAAGCAAACCATTTAACACCACACAAATAGTCTATACTCCTATTATAAAGAGGAAAAAATTGTTTACTTGACGGAGGTAAGCTCTGGAACTAACGAACCGATTTCAAAAGTAATAGTATCAAAATTATGGTGTTAGTCCAACTTAGAACATAGGCTATATCTTATGTCGGCGCCACTACCCCGAAGGGGGTGTAGGAGCAAAAAACTTTCTAAAAATGCAATTTTAGCGTTACTGAAGGGCCCAGAAATATGAAATTTTGATTATTAGTTACTTATAAGATGTAAATTATGCTAAGAACAGTTCTTAAACAATTTGAAATTTAAAAGGTGTGAAAATCCACAAAAAATCGTTCTAAAAAACGTTCTAAATGGTAGTCTCTACACAATCTCAGGAAATACCAAACCGATTTAAAGAATATTGGTATCAAAATGATGGTGACAACGCTTGCTCCAAGATAGGCTATGTTTTACGTCGGTGTCACTACCCCAAAGGGGGTGCAGGAGCAAAAAACATTATAAAATGCGATTTTAGCGTTACTGAAAGGCCTAGAAATATGAAATTTTGATTATTAGTTACTTATAAGATATAAATTATGTCTAAGAACAGTTCTTAAACAATTCGAAATTTGAAAGGGGTGAAAATGCGCTAAAATCGTTCTAAAAAAACGTTCTAAATGGTGGTTTCTACACAATCTCAGGAAATACCAAACCGATTTAAAAGATAATGGTGTCAAAATAAGGGTGTCAAAATGACGGCGACAACGCTTGCTCCAAGATAGGCTATGTTTTATGTCGGTGCCACTACCCGAAAGAAGGTGCAGGAGCAAAAAAACATCCTAAAAATGCGATTTTTGCGTTACCGAAGGGCCTAGATATATGAAATTTGAAATATTAGCTACTTACTAGATATAAAGGATTCCTAAAAACAGTTCTTAAACAATTCGAAATTTAAAAGGGGTGAAAATGCGCGAAAAGCTTTCTAAAAAACGTTCTAATGGTGGTTTCTACACAATCTCAGGAAGTACCAAACCGATCTAAAAAATAACGACGTCAAAATGATTGTGACAAATTTTGCTCCAACATAGGTGATGTTTTATGTCGGTGTCACTACCCCAAAGGGGGTTCAGGAGAAAAACGTTCTAAATTGCGGCTTTTGCGTTGCTGAAAGCCTAGAATCGTGAAATTTGGAATGGTAGTTAGTTATAAGATATCAATGATCTCTAAGGACATTTCCTAAAAAAATCGAAATTTAACAGGGGGTCAAAATGCGCAAAAAGCGTTGTAAAAAACTTTCTAAATTGCGATTTCAATGCAATCTCAGGAAGTACTGAACCGATTTCAAATATAATTCTGTAAAAATGATGGTGACAGATCTTGCTCCAAGATAGGCTATATTTTATATCTGTTTCCACTACCCCAGAGGAGATGCAGGAGCAAAATGCTCGAAAAGCGTTCTAAAGCGTTCTAAATGCTGATTTGTCGGCAATATCTCAGGAAGAATGAATCTGATTTCAAACGTAATGGTAGGAAATTGATGCTGACAGCCCTGCTCTAACATAGACGCTATTTTATGTCGGTATCACTATCACCAAGACGTTGCAGGAGCAAAAAAGGTTTTTAAATTTCGATTTTTGTGATCGGTTGGGGCTAGCAACTTAAAATTAGGCAAGGTACATATTTATTAGATATAAATGGTCTTTAAGAACAGTTTAAAAAAAAATGGAAATTTAAAAAGGGGTGAAAATGTGCGAAAAGCGTCCTAAAAACGTTCTAAATTGCGATTTCTGCTCAATCTCAGGAAATACCAAAGCTATTTCAAAAGTAATGGTTGCAAATAAATGGTGACAGTCCCTGCTATAACATATGTTATATTTTATGTTGCTGTCACTACCATCTGAGGGTTGCAAAAGCAAAACATGTTCTAATTTGCGTTTTTTGCACAACTGAGGGGTCTAACACTTTGAAGTATGGCATGGTATTTACTTACAAGATGCAACTGCTTTCTAAGAACAGTCGAAAGAAAACTCCAAATTAAAAAAAAAATGAAGTGAGTGAAAAGCGTTATAAATTACAATTTTTATGCAAACTTATAAATTACCAAACCGATTAAAAAAATAATGATGACGAAATTTTGGTGATAGAACCTGCTCGAACATAATCTATATTGTGTGTCTGTTCCACTAACACCAGAGGGTTGCAGGAGCTAAAAACTTTCTACATTGCGATTTCTGTGATACTGAAAAGCCTAGAAACTTTAAATATGACATGGTAGTTACTTATAAAATATAAATGCCCTCGAAGGACTGTCGAAAATAAATTCGAATTAAAAAGGGGTGAAGCAACGGGGAGATGCGAAAAGCATTCTAAAAAAGTTCTAAATTACGATTCTATGCAATTTCAGGGAATATAAACCGGTTATAAAAGTAATCAATGCGAATCAATGGTAACAGTCTCTGATCCTACACAGGCTATATTTTATGCCGGTGATTCTACCACCTGGTGCTCACAGGAACAACAAACGTTCTAAAAGAGGGATTTAAAATCTTTTTAAATTACGTTTCTGTGGAATATTAGGAAATAACAAACCAATTTCAAAATTAATGTTGGCAAATTAATGGTGACAGTTCCTGTTTCAACATAGCCCTTTATGTTGAGAGAGGTGGTAGGACTTGGAATTAGACATGATGGTTAATTTTAAGATGTAAGAAGATGGTTTCTATAAAATTCAAAACTTCAAAAGAATACTGAAATGAGCGTATTAATTGAGCATAAAAGTTTCAAAATATTTTCCAAATTATCATTTATTTATTTTTATTTCATTTTATTAATTTAAATCTCATTTCTGCCTAATGCAGTGTAATAAGGATGTTTAATCGAACTGTGTTTTAAAAAGTAATTTTTGAACTATTCCTAAAAGTAATAAGTACCTTTTAAAAAAATAAAATATTACATTTAATAAAATAAAAATTTAGTTAGTACCTTTAAAAAAAAAATTAGACATATAAATATCACTTGGCATATTTCAAATATAACGCGAGCAAAGCCGCGGGGTTTGCTAGTAAATGATATACAAGAAGCAATTAAACTCTCAAATAATAGGTTCAAAATTAGCTGTGTTAAAGCACATGTGGGCATCCAAGGAAGCGAGGATTCCGACGTATTAGCCAAACAAGCAGCAGAAAATAAAATAAAAGAAACTCCATATAACTTAGAAAGACCAATAACAAACCTTAAAAAACAATTAAAGAACTAATTATTAAACAGTGGCAGTTCGAGTGGGATTACGGGGACAAGGGCAGGACAACATATCAATACTTCCCAAAAGTAAGTACAAACAGACTAAGGAGTTGTAAATTACTCAGCCAGATATACACGGGACATGGAGCATTCCCAGAATACTTACACAGATTCAAGCGCAAAGATGAGCCAAACTGTGCATGCGGGCAATTGGGAACCCCAAAACACTTTCTAACAGCCTTCCCACTAACACAACCACACCACCTGATTCAAATCACAGCAAACAACTAGCAACTTTGGCATAATCAGCTAGCAAACAATAAACATGTACAAAACAAGGGCAAAGCAGTTATCAGATGGTTAATAGAAAATATAGACTCCATCTCTCAATTAAAAATAAAAGAACAAAGCTAAACACATACCATCCCAGCGGACATCGCCACACCAAACTAACTAACTGCCTTATTTTCACGTTTAATATATATATATAAAAAAAAAAGGTCCGAGTTTAACTATTAAGTTGACCGCGGCCGCAGGTAAAGAAAACTTTTACTTGCAAAAAAAAAAAAAAAAAAAATCGATTTATCGCACTTCTGAGAGGTGGAAGTCATTTATGATGAACTGATAGCTACGGCTCACTCACACAAGCCCAACGAATCATCGGAAGATATTTAAGTGGATAAGGAAAAGATGTGTTTTAAATGAAACAGAGAAGCCAACTACATGCTAAATCAAGCCAACTACAACAAAGGAGAAATTATAACGATACATCTTGTGAAAACAGTCATCATAAAAAAATTGACGGACTAACGGCCATGGAACAAGCCCCACTCTTGTAGTGCACAAGCCTTTTCAAATAGCTCGCAACAATGTTGCATAAATCGTGATAACAGCCATTAGGTTTCAATGGACTGATCGCCATGTGCGCATTCACGTATCAAGGTAACATACAAACAAAGGAAAATGAATCTGTTAAGTGATCAAAGCCAACTCAAAGGGTCACAGATTAAAGACCCCAAGTCGTCAACCCATCAGCGGCAAGTTCGCAAAGTGACAAAACCTCAAATTTAGACATCCTCCATTAATAGAGTCATAAAAAAAAAATCTACGATCGAAACAAGCATCTCACGGTATGTGAGAAGCATATATCTAATCAAGGAAAAAGAAAAGACTCACAAGAATATGTCAAAATATTAAAAAGACAACCACCACGAAAGTGACCAAATACCAAGACAAGGAAACCTCCTCAGAAAAACAAGTCCACTGGGTGAGATACGTATATTATACTAGACAAATATAATGAATTATTAAATTAAATGTTAATTTAGGTCAATCCCAACCCCCATAGCTTATGTCTAAGTTACAACCTCAAGCAGCTAGCTCAATTAGAAATTAGTATATTAATCTCACTAGGTCAGCTCGTTAGTCTCCTATCAATTCCCTCCTAGCTAAGTAATAGTATGCCAATTCATAGTTAACTTGTCATAAGATAATATAAAAATAATAATAATAATTAATAAATAAAATCCTGATTCTAATATTAGAAATGATTAAAATATAAATTCATTTTTAATAGACAGGCAATATTTAAGTAATCTAAAATAAATTACTCTAGTTAGTTTAGTGTCACCTAGTGCTATAGGATAATATTAAAACAATATATATAATAAATGATAGTTAAGTAAATAGCTATAAGTAAGTTTTAAGTGTAATAACATGTACAAGCTAACCCCTTTCCCTTTCAGGTTTTTTTTTTCTTTTGACTACCGCCTCTTTATTATTCTTAGTTGCTCATAGGCTATAGCCTGCACAAGCTACCGGACCCTCTCCAGTGGGAAGTCTACGGAGTCAGTTTCTACGCGGTGGGGTACGGGAGATAGGCGGAGTCTCATCCCCCTGCATCGTTATGTTTGCTTAGCATTTCGTCCAAAAATTAACTTTCGGTGCAACTTGTCTATCTGCGGCGCTCCATTTTTAAAATTTTTAATTTTTTTATTATTATTTTTATTATTATTATTTTTTTTTTTTTGCTTCCTCATCCCCCTCCAATCCTTTTTCTTATGACAAGTCTGCACCAACAATCCGTCTTCTAAACCCCAGGTGATTCAGAAGGAGTTCGGTCAGCGGTGGCCCAGTTGGCATAGCATCGAATCCGCAGCTAAGGCCGCGGGATCGTTACTGCTGGCTATAATCCGCCATGTACGCTAATGGCGCATGGTGCATGTAAAATCCGTCGTGGGAGCAAAGTTCTCCAAGTTACCTGTGAATTATACCTCTGGAGGTGCCTTGCCAGGTGAAGGTCTCGTCATCTGATCAAGGTTCTAAATTACGAGACCAACATGGGTAGCAATGTGCAGGTGCCAAACAACAGCATATAACGTTAAGTAACCGGCAAAACATAGTATACACAAACGAGCAGCAGGCACGGCAGATAGGATGACGATCGAGGCAATGATGCCAGGTTTATTGCCGCTTTGCTGCGGTTAGGCGGTCTTTCGCCCCGATGCCAGGTACTAAACCCGTTAAGCTGGGGCAGGTAGGGGCCTGGTCATCGGTTAGAAAGAAAGAAAGTATAACTAGGAGTTATACTTATATAAGTATACTTATATAAGTATAATATTTATATATGTATAATTCACCCCCTTGCGAGCTACGTCCGCCTACTACCGTTCAGGCTTCGTAGCCTCTGAAAATATACTAACGTGCCTTTAAAAAAAATATTACCAGGTTACGAAGATTGAATGATATTATCAGTATAACAGCGGCTTCTGCTAACTTCTGCAATCGCGACCCGATGCTTTTCTGTTTGAATGGGAATTTTTCGGTTACCATGACCTCATTTATTGCTGTCCTAATAAATCACGTCAGTTTTCGGATAGATAAGTAAGATCAATTGCACATTTGAAAATTGACTTGTATAAAATGGTTAATATAAAGTTAAACAATGCTATAAAAAGTGATAAAATATCATTATTAAGATTGACGAATGATTCATCGCAGAAACGGCAACATTTCTAAAATCAATCATTAACGTTTCATCGCAGACATTATCGAAATCAATCTTCGATAATGAATGATTTTGAAAATGTCGCCGTATGTGCGATGAAATTTTTGTGAATCTTAATAAAGATCACGTTTCATAGCACTTTTATAGTAGCATATCACGTTTTATAGCATAATTTATCTTAATCTGTTTATAAGTGATTATTATACATGTTGTTATTAAATGACTAGGTTAAAAATAATGCTTTCTTTCTGAGTTTTATAACGACGTTATGGACAATATTCTTCCTTTAGGTTTAAGGTTAAAAAGCTCCGTCCGCTTAGGAATAGTTTTCAGATCAACGTATTAAAAGGTATTGTGTTTTCAAATTTTACGCTTATATTTTATGTCTTGATCGAATTTTAGACATTTCAAGGACATGTATAGATTATTCATGAATTCTTTTCTCTATTTTAATACTCCATCATGAATATTTTCAAGTTAATTTAACAATTTATATTGTTTGTGTAGTACTACTTGATTATCCCGTCGACCAAAAAACTATCGCCATACTGTAAGATTATATGCCAATAATAGATGACCGTAAATGTCGCATTAACTTGACGTTAAACATGATACAGGTGTTTGTTACGTCATCAAGTGATTTTTAACCCGATTTTTTATTTGTAATTTTTATTAATGTTTTTCCCATGCATTTCTTCTTTCGTTATTATACCATGCTTTCTTTTAACTTACAATTATGTTTGTGTGTGGCAGTCAAATCTTGTGACTCCTTTTTCACACACTTCTTGTTCACATAGAGCTTTGAAATTGGAGTACATGTGTATTCATGAGGGCAATACATGAATTGGACATTGTTTTTTTTTTTTTTTTTAATTCGATCCCTAAGGTGGTCAACGGAGGGGGGCAGCGGTTGATTTCCAATGGACAAATCAGTATCAGCTTCAAAAATGGGTAATTGTTGAAAATTGTTAATGGCAGGGTTGCCACAATAACGCCAATTTTTGACACACTTTTCGCAATATCGTCAAATTTGGCAGTATTTCGCCAAATTTGGTGACAAAAATAAATTGCCATATATGAAGCCTGCTTAGCGGTAGCTAGCTAGTTTGGCTTTCAAATTTCGATTTTTTTTTTTTTTTTGTAAATGTTCTTAGTTATAAGTGATATCTTATAACTAACTGCCATTTCAAATTTCATGATTACAGGCCCTTCAGTAATCGTTTTGGTATTTCCTGAGATTGTGTAGAAACCACCATTTAGAAAGTTCTTAGAACATTTTTTGTGCATTTTCACTCCTTTTAAATTTCGAATTTTTTAAGAATTTCTCTTAGAATTTTTTTATATCTAATAAGTAACTAATATTTCAAATTTCATATTTTTAGGCCCTTCAGTAACGTAAAAATCGCATTTTTAAAATGTTTTTTGCTCCCGCAACCCCTTTGGGATAGTTGCACCAACATAAAATACAGCCTATCTTGGAGCAAGGATTGTCACCATCATTTTGACACCATTATTTTTTAAATCAGTTTGGTATTTCCGGAGATTGTGTAGAAACCACCAATTAGAACGTTTTTAGAACGTTTTTTGTGCATTTTCACCCTTTTAAAATTTCGAATTGTTGAAGAACTGTTCTTAGAAATCCTTTATATCTAATAAGTAACTAATATTTCAAGTTTCATATTTCTAGGACCTTCAGTAACGCATAAATCGCATTTTTAGAATGTTTTTTGCTCCCGCACTTCCTTTGGAGTAGTGGCTTCGACGTAAAATATAACCTACGCTAGAACAAGGGATTTGACCATCATTTTGACACCATTTTTTTTTTAAATCGGCTTGGTAATTCCCGAGATTGTGTAGAAGCCACCATTTAGAACGCTTTTTGTGCATTTTCAACCCTTTTAAATTTCGAATTGTTTAAGAACTGTTCTTGGAAATACTTTATATGTAATAAGTAACTAATATTTCAAATTTCATATTTCTAGGCCCTTCAGTAACGCATAAATCGCATTTTTAGAACGTTTTTTGCTCCTGCACCCCTCTTTGGGGTAGTGGCACCGACATAAAATATAACTATGTTCTAAGTTGGACTAACACCATCATTTTGATATCATTAATTTTGAAATTAGTTTGGTATCTCCAGAGATTACCTCTAACAAACACACAATTTTTACTTCTTTATAATATTAGTATAGATAATCACAGATTTTTCAAATGATATAAAACATTAAAAGTTGTTTTTGGGAAACAGTCGTCAACAATCTTAAAATATGCCTTTGAACTCCTTTATTGAAAATTTTCTAGTAAGGGTTAAAATTTTATTATTTGCAGAACTATTAAAGAGGAAAACGAAAGAATTCGCTTACAAAACATATTTACCGTTTTTTTTATTATTTTAGATTGTTTAATGCTGCATTTCTGTATTTTAAAAAAACTGTGTGTCAGGAAATCTTAATATGTTGTAATTTTCAACTGCAAAATGTTTTCTTTTCGATTATGTACGTATAATATTAATTTTTCATTAAAGAATGAGGGGTACGGACAAACTAATTTAGATCTATACATATAAGTTTTTTTTTTTTTTTAAATAGCTTTTCATATGCTACATCTAAACTAAAAAAAATAATACATATTATGGGGTACATTGAAGCATTACTTTTTTAAAATTGTGTATAGGGTGTCAAAGATTTTAATCAGTTGATTTAAATCAACGATTAAATCATGATTTAAATCAACCGATTTATAAAAAAAATTCAAAATGTTTAAAATGTCAAAAAAGGATTAAAATCTAACATGAACATAATTTGAAAGTTTCTATAGGTGTTTTGACTTATGAATAAGCACAAAAAGAACTTTAAATAATTGTTTCTAAGCTTAATTCATGTGTAAAAAAAAACAACAAAAAACAACAACAACAACAACAACAACAACAAAAACAAAAAAAACAAAAAAAAAACAAAACAAAACAGGTGAGTTTGTAAAAAGCATTGTTTTTAAGTTTTTATCCATATTAAAACAGTTTCATTTAAAAATTATATCTAAAGCTAATATAATTTGCGATGTCATATTTCCTTTAGGTAATCAATTTATGCATTATTTTATATAAAATACATTTAGCCAGTTTAATACATTTCAACAAGTAAAAGAATAAATAGTAATTAATAGAAATCTCAAGTTAAATAATAATTAAAGAATGACATCTGATCAACAGCTAAATTGTGAGTGAATGCATGAGAGAAAAATAAATAATTGGTATAAAAATGCTAAGCACAGCGAGAGCTTCTTTGGTATAGGTTGCATATATATATATATATATACTAACTATGTAACTCATACATACTAAATACAAAAAAAAAAAAAAAAAAAATAGGGATTGTAAAGGCAGCAAAACTTTCCTTAAAAGAAAAAAAATGAACCATTGAAAGTTAATAATCCACACTGAGAGGTAATAATACTGTTACTTAAATATTTTGAGGATTTCAGATTTTTGAGCTAACTTATATTTATTCTATATGAATAGGTTTAACTCATTTTCATAATTTTTATGTTAGCATACACATACACGTGTATAAGTTTAGATTTTGGTGGTAGACAGTAATATTCCTAAATACAAATAAAAAACTAAAATGCAAAATCCTAAATGCAAATAATATTTGTTAGTTTTGTTATTTGTGCTAATAACTAATGAAATTAATTATTAATTATTTTTTTATTATTTTTAATTTTAATTTTTATTAATTCTGTAATTATTCATACTGTTTCTTCTAGGCCATTTATTAATGGTGCCATATCATGCCCCTTTTTAAATTGGTATGGTCTTAAAAAATAGTTGAAATTCACCTGGGGTTGTAGCCACAGATTTCTTGTAAAAAACGTCCCCACCCAACAGCATTTCAAAATTAATGTGGCCAAGATCTTTCAAGAATGTAGAATTTTATTTCTTTTGAAAAAACAGGATATTATTTAAATATGTATTTTAATGTATTTTCCAATTTGTTAATCATAAAATTATTAAAAATTAAGCTTACTTTACTTATCATACTAAAAATTATTCTTTTTTCTTATGTTATATCATTACTAAACACATTACTAATATATTCCCTCATGAAATGCTTCCCTTCTTTGGAACGAGCTTCCTGTCCCTTTATCTTTCTAAAATGGATACTACATTTTGATCATTTTAATAATTAAGGCTTAAAAATGTATAATATGTTCCTAATTATAGGGTTAATTGTGTAATAATTATTAATTTGAAGTAATGTTAACTATTTAATATAAAACGCAATTAATAATTTTAAGGAATATTAAATATCACTAGATTTATAAAGTTTTACATAATTATTACATTATTTAAATATATATAACATTATTGTATGATACTACCTAAGAAAACTACTAATTTGCAGTTTTTATATTTCTGTAATTACTAACTAATAATAATAATTTTATTAATTAAAGAGTAAGAACATAGATTATGTTAGCAATTAGTGGTTTAATTGCATTGGAAACCTAAAACACTTGGTAGCTATTCAGTATTTGAACGCTGGGAAAAAAATCATAAAAATCCGATTAAAATAAAAAAATACGATTTTTTTACATCCTAATGGTGTACAAATTGTAGTGTTATTAAGTCATCTTTTTATTACATCTAAAATTTATGTTAAATAACTGAATGAGTTACAAAAAATGAAATCGTCTGTATTTATGTATTTATTTATTTATTTTATAATTAAATGAAACGTTTCGACACAAAACGATTCACTGAATAAATGTCAAATTTCACAGAACGTATTAATTTAAAAAAATGTTCATCTTTTAAAGTCTTTGTTTAAGTTAATTTGAAAAAAAAAAAACCTTTTGTCAACAGCATAGAATTTGTTTACAATAAACATGTATGATTTTAATGAATAATATGCTGTATAACATTTAATTTTTATATTACTAGAAAGATAATGTAAATACTTACATATATTTTACAGTTAAAATATATTTTGTGGAATTTGGAATGCGTATTCAAATATAGACGGTTTGTAATCGATTTATGTCTCATTGTTTACTATTAGTGAAATAATTGAAACATTTGGTATGTAACCATTTATTTATTTGATATTACGTGTGCTA
Source organism: Maratus speciosus (assembly GCA_963932465.1). Classification (NCBI taxonomy): domain Eukaryota; kingdom Metazoa; phylum Arthropoda; class Arachnida; order Araneae; family Salticidae; genus Maratus; species Maratus speciosus. Next base: position 414,991,901 of record OZ010795.1, on the reverse strand, counting down.
TTAAATTTACAAGATTAATGTAAATCACTCAATGACTAATTATTAAACTCACGTATTTACAACATAATATCATGATTAATACGAGAGAGTTACAGTATTATTTCTAAAATGTGCAATGAAATTTTCATTTTACATTACATTTTCATATGGAAATGGGATTACGGCACAAATGATTGAATTTGAAAATAGTTTCAATCTTTAAAGTTTTTTAAATATATATATTTGGACTTTATATATGTTACTGTACGCTTAAATAATTACCGTGAACTAGGGTAAATTTGGCCGAACAGTAGGGTGGTCCTTAAAAAATTAAATTTTTAATTTTCTATGGGGCACCCTCCTATTTTGTTCTATGTATAAAATAAAATCTTCCACAAAAATTTCAAAATTTAAAAATATTTTTTAAGGGTCACTACCAATGTTTGAATTTAAAAAAAAAAAATAAAAATTGACAAAATTTGTAACCTAATAATATATTATTAATACAAATCCATAGCCATTTACAAATTGAGTCATGGTATGATATTAAGCTGTAAAGACTGTCATTTTTTTAAGTTTCAGCATATTTACACAGTCTATTGTCCGAACACAGTCAGGAGTATTTCAAGTCTACACTCTATTTCACCTCAACTTGGCAGCATTGTGAAAGGTAGAGAATCTAACATTCCGCTTTGAAAAATAGTTCTCCGTTGTTTTTTTAATCTTAAATATCTAAAATGCATAGAAATTTATAAGTTAATGTTTATAAATTATAGATTTTGATCATTTTATATTCGTAAAATATCATACTAAATGGCCATATTCATATCAAACAGTATCGTATCGAAGGGTATCGTATCGAAAAGGTTTCAGAAAGCGTTCCTTTGACTGTTCACTGGGATTGCAAAATTTTAGAAGACATTTCAGGATCTGAAACTGCAGACAGATTAACCATTATTGTTTCACGTAAAGGTACTGACCATTTAACTAGCTGTTCCACAAATTCAATCAGGAACAGGTGAGGCAATAGCTCCTGCTGTTAACGAAACGTTGGAGTTTAGGAGATATAACCTTTACATAAGGTTATAAGTCTTACATAAGCAAGCAAAATGTATGACTTTTGATATAACCTTTGTTAATACATGTTTATCAGGAGAAGCTTGTGCTCTTCTGGATTAGAATATGAACAAAGAAATGATTTGGCTTGCTATCATCACATCCTTTAAATTATGCTTGAGGAAGTTGTTATTAAGTCTCTCTGAGTTTCAAGCGGACCAGACATACCATTATTCAAACGATTTAATATTTTGTGGATGTCTATCGATTATGGCATATTTCAGACTCTCATAACTGTCAATTTAATCAATGAAAAAAATAACACATAATGCGTCCGAAATTACAGAATTTGCTCAAAATCATCTTAATGATTTTCAACCAAGGGATGATTACAAGGAACTGATAGACCTTGCCATCATTTTCTTAGGAGCAGTACCCGAAAGAGGTGTTTACATTAGAGCTCCAGGTGGATTCCATCGGGTCCCATGGATGGTAAAGGTCATATACTTGCTCAAGATTGATTTATTTAGAGATCAGTTTAAACTCTCTAAGCTGGAAGAATCTGGAGTTCGTCAAGTTTGCTCGTTTGTGGTGAAAATCTACATTCACAGCTGGTATCAGGCTCAATGATTTATTGCTCCTGAAGAACTTGAAAAAAGACGAAAATGTAAATGAAATCATTTCTTTGTGTACTTTGAAGAAATTCCTAGGACTTTTCTGTACTTTGCAGAACTAGTTGCTTTTGCATTTTTCGATGATAATGTCTTTTTTGAAAGTAAAAGAAAAATGGTGCATGCTTTGAAAAATGAAGAAAATTATGAACTTTTGAAACGTTCACGGACTGATCCTGATGACATTCTCCAAATTGACTTGCAAGATTTTCTAACAAACAGCACTCTGAGGTTTTTTCTTAAATTATGGATTTACCTTTAGATTTTTTTGAAACAGATGCAGCTAATTGGAATAAAAATGAATCGTACAAGACATGTAAGACACTAGCGACTTTTGCCAAACTTGTTAATGATGTAGCCGAAAGTTATATAGCACTCATGGAGGAATACAATAAACTGCATTCAAAAGATAAAGAACAAAAACAGTATTTCAAGGATATGATGATGGCAATCCAAATCATTTCTTTGTTCATATTCTGCTCCAGAGGAACACAAGCTTCTCTTGATAATCCGGTATTAACAAAGGCTATATCAAAAGTCATACATTTTACTTGCTTGGTATTCCCCACGACTCCAATATTATGTTACCAGCAGAAGCTATTGCCTCTTGAACTATCCTGATTGAAGTTTTGGAACAACAAGTAACTGGTTAATACCTTTACCTGACACAATAATGGGTAATCTGTCTATATTTTCAGATCCTGAAATGTCTTTTAAAATTTTGCAATCGCAGTGAACAGTCAAAAGAACGCTTGCCGAACACTCTTTTTTTAAGTTTTGGTCTCTGCTTGCTCGTCTTCTGATACGAATATGTCCATTAAGTACGGCATTTTACGAATATCAAAAAATCAAATTCTATAATTTATAAACATTATCTTATAAATTTTTATGCATTTTTGCTATTTAAAATTAAAAAATAACGGAGAACTATTTTTCAAGGCGGAATGTTACATTCTTCACCTTTCACAATTCTGCCAAGTTGAGGCGAAATAGAGTGTAGACATGAAATACTCCTGACTTTGTTCGGACAATAGGTTGTGTAAATATATTGAAACTTGTAACAAATGACAGTCTTAACAGCCTAATACCATACCATGATTCAATTTGGCAATGACTACGTATTTGTATTAATAATATATTATTAGATTACAAAATATGTCAATTTTTAATATTTAAAAAAAAATAGTCTATAGCGACCCCTAAAAAATGTTTTAAAATTTTGAAATTTTTGTGGAGGTCTTTATTTTATACATAGAACAAAATAGGAGGGTACCCCATAGAAATTTTAAAAGTTAATATTTTAAGGACCACCCTACTCAACAGGGAAAGTAGATTAAATCTGCTATATTTTCTACATAACTTGAGTTATGGGCAAATTTTTGATCTAAATACACTCATGTGCATAATTAAGGTCACAAATATGAAATCTGTGAAAACTGGTGAACTGTTCACTGTGCTGCCACGAAATTTGGCACAGAGGTATATTGCAATAAGAGAAGGAATATAGCAACATAACAATATGAAAAAAAAAAAAAAATTGTGAATTAAGAATCAGGGTGCATCAAAGAGTACATAAAAGGGGGGGGGATGTCTGTACTTTGTGTCAATATATTAAAAAGAGAGAAACAACGTTTACAAAACACAAATATAAGTAATTTTAAAAACCATATAGCTATTTCGAAGCCTCTAAGGCCTCATCATCAGTGCTTATAAATTAAAGATAAAAATGAAATAAAACTGTGGAACAAAAGAGGGGGGAGACAGAGCCAGAATGGCGCACCTCACATCCCGACCGTCAACGGTGAAATGAAAATCGCTGTTGATAAACAGCCACGGAGTCGGTCTCACGCGCACACAGGGAGACCGATAAAAAACGCCCAAATACTGCGGGAGACTTCAAACAAAGCGGAGAAAAAAGGGGGGAGGGAAGAGGAAAAATGAAAGAAATGGTTATGGTTTAATTTTCTTTATTTCGTCCTCTTTCCTCCCCACTTTTTTTCCTCTTTGTTTGACTTCTCCCGGAGCATCTGGGCAGTTTTTGGTTGTTTAGCTGGTGTGTGCATGAGACCGACATGGTGGCTGTTTATCAACAGTGACTTTCATTTCATCGTTGACGGTCGGGATGTGAGGTGCGCCATTCTGACTGTGCCCCCCCTCTTTTATTCCACAGTTTTATTTTATTTTTAGCTTTAATTTATAAGCACTTATGATGAGGCGTCAGAGGCTTCGAAATAGCAATATGCTTTCAAAATTACTTACATTTGTGTTTTGTAAACTTTGTTTCTCTCTTCTTTTTAATACATCAAAATGTGTTAAATCATGAATCCGAGATAAAGCATTTATCTCAAGAAAAGTCTGTCTAATAAGGAGTATGAACACCGTGCACTGCTGTACAAGCCAAAAACGTGCTCTTATACTGTTTATGGGGGTGTCAATAAATGTTTGTGGCAACAAAGCCCATTCTTTCAAAAGCGCGGCTTTTAACTCCTGATGGGTCCTGGGAGGGGTGTTACGCTGTGCAGTGGCTCTTCCTAGACCATCCCAGACATGTTCAATAGGATTGAGGTCTGGAGGGCTAGAGGGCCAATTCATATGGCGAATATTCTCTTCTTCAAGAAAATCATAAAAAATGTGAGCTCTAAGTGGCTTCGTATTTTCTTCACTAAATATGAAGTTTGGTTTTTTTTTTTTTTTTTTTTTTTTTTTTTTTTTTTTTTTTTACCACGGAACAACCTCATATAGGCCTCGGATGAAGATTCGATGAGAATCACTCTGACTGGTGAATCTCGACTCATCACTAAAAAGAAAATTCCCCCATTCTTGTCTTGTCCAAAACTGTGGTCTTCGGCTTCACAGCAACCGGTCTCTCTTTTTGGATGCAGTGAAAGGGACACAAAAGATTGGACGACTGTCTTTAGGGATAAGGTCCTTGAGCCTATGTGAGGTTTTTCTGAGATTCTGTAGGCCCAAACTTCATACTTATGAACGATAATGCGAAGTTACACAGACTCATTGTTGATGATTTTCTTGAAGGGAATATTCGCCATATAAATTGGCCATCAAAGTATACGGGCATCAATCCTATTGAACATGTTTGGGATGGTCTAGGAAGAGTCATTGCACAACGTAACCCCCCTCACAGGACCCACCAGGAGTTAAAAGCCGTGCTTTTGGAAGAATGGGCTTTGTTTCACAAACATTTATTGACAACATCGTAAACAGTTTGAGAGCTCGCTGTGAGGCTTGTACAGCAGTGCATGGTGGTCACACTCCATATTAGACAGACTTTTCCCGAGTTAAATGCTTTATCTCTGATTCATTATTTAGCACTTTTTGCTATACCCGGTTTCTTAATTCACAATTAAAATGTTTTCCATATTTTTATGTTGATATATTCTTTCTCTTATTATAATGCATCTCTGTGCCAATTTTCATGGCAACACGGTGTATATTTCATTAGTTTTCACAGAATTCATATTTGTGACCTTAATTTTGGACATCAGTGTATATAGATAGTAGCATTTACTTGAGACTGGCAGCTCGTTGTAAGTGATTCGCCAAGTTTACATCGTGGCAGCACCAGTCAAACAAAAATGTGTGAAGACGGTGAGAATTAAGCATTTATAAATTTTGTCTACCAGGCTGTAAATTACGGTGGCCATGGTCCATAATTTAGACTATGTATTAGTATAACCTCATTAGCGCAGATAAAGACCTAGCGTAGTATTATGCATTGTCTTTCCTGAAATAAAAAAGAAAAGGGTTTTTCTAAGTTGGAGCAACTTTGTACCAACATTTCGGGTAACATGGGCCCAACCAATTATCATTTAAATTTTTGTATATACTTCCGTTCAATGCATAAAAAATATTACATTTGGAGGGCAAATGTTTACTTATTTTGTTGAAATTAAACAGTGATGTTTTTGTTTATTTTTAGTATATGTATGAAAATAGATATTTGTGCTTATAGAAACAATAATTTTGTTGATATTTCATCCAGTGCATTGGTTCCAACTGAACCAAACAAGAATGTTATTGACAAACATGACTATTACGTTGACAATATTGTATTTAGGCTGTTTAATGAAAATATCTCTCCCGGAAGGGTTACTTTGAAATCAAAGAATGGTTGTGTTGTTGACTGCATGAAAAAGATGTGAAAGTTTTGGCGTTGGCGACAGCAATCGGACTCAATGATGTATGAATGGATTGATATTGTTGCAAAAATTAGTCCACCTAAACTTTTGTCTAAGAGAAACCAGTATCCAGTACCAGACCTGGACAATCCACGTTAAGCACTATTTGTATATTTTGTAATATATTTTTTATTAAAATACATGCTTATTTACCGTCTTTTTATATATTTACACGTCTTACCCTCTCTTATCCGTCTTTCATTAGTCCACATCATGTTCCACGCACTATAACATTCGTTTTAACGCAGGCGCTAATGTTAATTCAAGTTAACATTGGCCTAAAAAATTCAAGAACAATTTTGGTGAAAATAATTTCAATGCCGACAAATTTATGATAATGATGTGGTTCCATATGTTCTTAGCAAACAAAAAATTAATAGGATATATATTTTTTAAATAAAATGAGAGAATAAAGAGGCTGAACGAACATGCCTTGAAACAGACAAATTGGGCCAAAGTTAAACGAGTTGACGGTACGCAAAAGAAAATTTATTTTTATAACTGATTTTAGGGAATCATGTATAAAACAGTAAATATTAATCATAGAAACTCGATAGAGTTTCTCGCCAAGCAAAAGAAACAACAGTGCAATGGACCGTAAATGAAAGGAATTTCCGCCAATTAATGCCAAACGATTTTGTAAAAATTTTTTAGTACTCTGTCTAGTTTATATTTTCCGGACTGACCAAAACGGGATTTTGACACATCTATAGCTCGAGAACTATTTATGATAGAAACAAAATTCTTGTTCCTATGGAATAGGGCGTGCCACGTGACTCAAAAAACGAAAGTAAAGTGGAATCCGGCGAATAGGTTTTTAGTAAATGCGATTTTAAAAGTGCTGTTTTTTGCACTTTTTAAATTCTTGTTCCGACCAAATCTGTTGACAGGGCTACAGCTATGTGTAATTATCGGATTTTTACGCGCTTTATGGCATTTGAACTGTTTTTATGAGTAGTTCAAACCTTTGAAAGTTTCATGTAAAAATATTAATTAGTTTTTGATTTATACCAGTTTAAAGTAATTTACTCCTATATTTCAGCGTGGCGTACGTAATAATATCACTACTTATATTTCCTTGTGAGCTCAGCGTGGCGTACGTAATATATAAGGTCATTGTGCCTAAATGAGACGCGATTCCCCATAGTTTTGTCGCATTTAGGGTATACAGTGAAACCTCTCTGTTGGACCACCTCCCTGAACGACCATTTTTTTCAATGAACGAAATTTATTCCCATAGACCCAATACTAATTTTACCTCCTTTCAGAGACCATCCCAGTAGAACTCCCTCCATGGGCGACCCATTTCTTTGAAGAAAAGAAAACAAATTCCGCTTTTTCCTGGTCGCTTGAAGAAGGTTTTATTAGAAAAATAATTCCGGAGAGCGCATTATTCATCAAACTTTTAAACTAAGTTTAGAATTTTTTTTATTACAATAACATTTAAGTGTTTAAACACCTTTGTGCCTTTTTAGGTAATGAATTTAACTCTGATGACAAATTAAGAATGACCGTCAATAAACTCCCCTGCCCTATTCTGTCAGGAAACTGTCAAAGAAATAGATAAATTAATGAAATCGTCATTATTTGTTCCCGTCAAAAAAAAAAAAAAAAAAAAAAAAAAAAAAAAAAAAAAAAAAATTACGGAACTTTGAAAGGACTTGGTAATAAAAGTTATAAAAGATAAAACGGTAAAATCAAAGCAAAAGTATTAATTTTTAAACTCTGCAGTAGTTAATTTATCTAATTAACATGTGTTCTTATACTTAAATTTGCATATTTTTCCCTAATGCAGGGCTCCCAAATGGTCCGCCAACTGAATACCAATATTTTTTTAGAAAAATTTTCTTTTTAGATTTTTCTTACAAACCTCCTTGAAAGCACATTTGAAAGTTAATTCTAGCTCAAACCTACCCTAAAATTTTCTGTTTAAATTTATTGGTATTCAGTTGGCGGGCCATTTGGGAGCCCTGCTACTGTGAAAAATACATTTTAGTAACATTAGTTGTTACCTTTTTTCAACAGTTAAAATCTATATTTAAACATGACCTCCAATAAGAGAACGTGGTCTCTTTAGGGAGGTTTTACTGTATTTGGAATTTTATTATATAAACATACATTTTACTAAGCAGCAAATTTCTGAATACTGTAGACTATTCAAAACTACCTTGTTTTGTATAAATTTAATAATTATCTGTAGTCACCACAATATACGATTGTCGGTCGCATTTAGGTAATTTTTGTCGCATTTACGGCAGTTAAAACCTGAATGAGATGCCCATAGTCCTAAATGTAATAATGCATTTTACACATGAGAATTCATCTGAAAAAGTTCATTTAACCCTTAACTGCTGTTGCAGAAAATAGCCACATAACAATTCACAAAGATTTGCGAAACCATTCGATTGAAAGATAAATAAAAGTCACAATTAATCATAAAATATATTACTAAACGGTTTGTAGAGTAATATTTCTAATTAAATCTTGCTTTTTCAAACATTTCAAACAATTGGACTGCAAATGAACCAAAATTTTAGTGTATTGATAGTTAAACTGTGAAAAATAAAAAAAGCAGCACTCAGCAGATGAGGGTTAATTGCAATTATTTTTTGGAATTACTTAACCATTAACTGCTGTGACAGGAATTGTCGCATAACTACTGCGTGTGTTCTCCGAGACCGTTTAAGTAAAAGATGAATGAAAGGCTCTATTAACTCACAAGTACTGTTTCCAGGACTATTATAATTAAACTTCAAATATTCAGAATGCCTAGCAATAGTTCTAGAGCTCAGAATGAAAGAAAATTTTACCGGTATTCATAGCTTAACTGGAAATTACAAGTTTAACTGTGCAAATTGAAAAATATAGTGGTCTGCGAGATCGCTAACAGCAGTTAAGAGTTAATAAAGAGTTGAAATACATAAAATTGAAAGTTAAATAACTTATTATTGAACTACTAAATAAATTTCATTTAATACTAATTTAAATCAAAAAACATTAGCTGAGATACATAATCTTAAATAAATTATAATTAAACATATCACATTTCAATATTCATACTTTGCAACAGATCCATCAAGTTTGAATTGTTTATCACGGGCGGCGCAGCACAGTTCTGTTTACCAATTTTACACTGCTAATATGCAAAAGCTCCGTGTTGTTATTTGAATATTGCATATAATGCTTTATTCCTAATATAAATAATTCGCATCCCTCTTTCCCACAGAGCTATGGCTATAACTACAATTATATGATTGTCTCGAAAAACTTCGTTTAAAATTCGCACGTGAATATTAACCCATAATTTCTACACTAGTACAATTTGGGTTTCCGTAACTTCAACTCCGCATAATTTTGCTCACAATCTAGTGATAATGAAATATAACAACATGATTCATATACAAAATTTAATAAAAAACGAAATGAGATATTGGATTTTATCAAAAGTCTTATTTTGTTAATGAAAAATACGAATTAATTAAAGGTCGTTTTAAATAGCACAGACATTTCGGTCGGTGCGTATTCGCATTAGTGTGGTGTTTACGTGTTAAAAGGATATTTCCAAGATATGTATAATATTGTTAACCAGAATATTTATTACATATAACTTTATTTATTCTAAAATGTCACATGATAATTATATCAGCTTTATAAATAGATAAAATAGAACAATATTTCTAATAAGTCTGATTAAGCCAAAGAGAAGCAATGTGCCTGGCATTCTGTCGCCCCCCCCCCCCCAACCACACACACACATACATTCCTCTTCATTTTTCTTGCACTTTAAAAAAATTGAACATTTTCTGTACCTAAAACTATGTATATGAAAACAAATACTCATTTAGATAATTAGTTTTATTTATTTTTTCATCGTTTTCTAATTTAAAAGTAAAAAATGTCGATTGTAATGAATAAAAAGTGAAAACAGAATTAAGATATCAGATTTCAAAAAAAGTGCTGACAAAAAATATGGATTCCTAAACCAGGGCATAACTGAATTGCATCATGTTTTAATCAGATACAGCATTTAAGCTACCGAATCGTATAATGCTGGTAAAATTAACTTACTTAACCGCATTAAAATAAACATTATTTAAGAGTTTTCAAATTACACAAGATTTTTCCAGAATTTCCATCATATAAATTTATTGCAAATTCTAAAATCACGTGTCTATATTATGTTAATGGAACATACACCGCGTTTCTTATACCTTTTTTTAAAATTAAAACTTTAAAATAAACGTATTTTTCTATTTCGATCATCTTAAAATATATATTTAAGTGCCTAGTCAAAAAAAATGGAGGATTACGCTGACTCAACACAGCTTAATTAAACAATTCGGGACCATGGGTGCATATATGCACCCTCGAAAAGTTTTTAAAACGCTTGAGTTTGATACCAGTGAAAAATAAAAGTAAAATTGATTTTATTTAATTACGACATTTTCGTGATTTATAAAGTTAAGTCAAATAATTAAACAAAAATGGTACCAAACGAATAAAATTCGTGTAAAAGATGCCGGTCCTGAACGGGTTATACATAATATTTGCTTTAAATATCATTTTAACACAATATATGAAAAATACCATATAAACTTACCTCGTTAATATCCTAAATGTGTCTACGTATTTACAGCAATCTGTATGTCGCTATTAAGTACCTGCAGAAAACAAAGTCTCCAAAATGCGTAGACTATTGTAAATTGTAATCCGAAAACTGGTCGTCTTTTCTTAAGTTTAACTAGCCATGTAACCGAAACCGGCAAAGTGGTTCTTGAAGTTCATAAGGTTATTTGAGATTTAAAGTTAAAAAAGAAAATCCGTGAGGCAATTTCGGGAATTTTTGCCGCATTTGCGAAACACCAGAGCGCAATAAAATGAACGATGTCTATTTGATTGAAGATTTCTTTAAAAAAAGTTTTAAATGCAGAAAAATGTTTTGGGTTCTGTTCATTAAGATCGGATGTCTCATTATGCAGTATTTATTTATAATTCTTGCATTAAGGTTTTAAGTAAAAGAACATTATCGCATTTAGGGTTATCATATTTAGGTGCAATGACCTTATATCTAACATTGCAGTAAACATTTAAACGGGTTAGAACTCGCGCGATTACGTGTTGAACATAAAAAAGCAAAAATTCGTCAAAACATAAAAAAAATCGATTTAATTTTTTTTTTAATTTTTGGCCCCAATCGTTCATGAGCTCACAAGCAACCCGTGTGCCAAATTTCGTAGCCCTGTGCCCGGCGGTTTCCCAGTTTTTGAGGCTACATTGATAGATACGCGCAAGTATTTTAATATAGAGTAGATGTTATTGCATTCGACCCAGTTAAGCTCTCTATTATAAGGTGGCTTTGAAGCATTTACGGTTTGTTTACATGGTCACTTAAAAGATCTTGATTACATTACAACCGATGGATATTTACTGTGTGGCAAGTATTTTAATGATTTTCTACTATCTTGATTACATTACAACAATGGATATTTACTGTGTGGCGTGTATTTTAATGAATTTCTACTATCTTCATTACATTACAACCAATGGATATTTAGTGAGTGGTATGTATTTTAACAAATGTGTACTATTTCAATCTCTAGAAAATTTTATCATGTTACTTGAAAGTTGAATATGAATTCAATTTGTTCATCTAAAAGCTCAACTATCCAGGTTTCTACTTTATTTAAGATGCTTCTAGATTTTAGCACACACCCTTTTAAATTTCCAATACTATGGGTATTTTTGCACACAAAATTTAGATAACAATTAAATGATATTTTATTTTGCACGAAATCGGAATGATTTTTGACGAAGGTACTGCGCACAATAATCATCGCGGAATGTCCTGCTGATATCTGAGGAGAAACTAGATTATAGAAACGTGCCAGTGGACCTCGATTATAGAAAGATTCTAGGTAAACACCAACTACGGAGGAACCACAGAACGTGCTCAAAAAGATAATGTAAACACTTTAGTGAATCTCAGACTACTTATAGTCATGAAAACAATTCGACAGAACTTTAGGAATACTGTCTAGTGTCTATCATATTGAAATAAGCGGGTAAATATTCTCTTCTGTATTGCTTTTATATTAAAACGCACATATACTCAAATATTTTTGTTCAACATTCCAAACTTTGCAATTTATCCAATTTAAACTATTTTACAAAGGTAATAGAGTAAGTCGGGTTTTTTATTACACAATTGTTTTTCTTTTTTTTTTTTTTACAATCCTTTTATATCAAATAAATTTTTGGCAGTTTTATTGAAATTCTTTGTTTTACTTTTCATTTAAAAAGATTAATAAGGGGATGTATTAAACTAATCGACTCTTATATTGGACTTGGTAATTAAAGAATGCTATCAATATGCCAATATCTTTTGGTTAATTTTTAATCAGATTATAGAGCTACTTAAAAATTTACAAATATGACAGAAATTAGGGAAAGTCATTTCATAATGATGAAATATCGAACCCTGAACTTTTATTGAAATGAATGTAATTTATCGGATGAATTATCCGAAATACATGAGAAAATACATGGAAAGCATACGACTTAGTATGTCTTGTTAGTTACGTAAAAAACAATTAGGAATTTAGAAAGTACATGCATTGAAAATTCAGAAAATCCAACATATGTTAGAGCTTATGAAAATATTAAAAAAAAATAAATAAATAAAAGCTTAATCAGATAATCTGAGTTTCTGTCGCGCTTTTCGGAGGGACGTTGGATTTCCTGAAATAAAAAAACTAATTTTATTTAAAAATTACTTCAAGCATGCCGGATGATAAAACAAATGATCATTATTCAGTCTGTTTTTAAGTCTTTACATATTTTGTGTGAAATGATGTGAATTTTGACAATGTAAAGGCAGTTTTTGAAAAGTTATCAGGATAATATCCTTGCTAAGTTAATTAATGAATCGCCATATAGCTTATTGAACAACAGCAAAATATATTTCCCGATTAGTTCGACAGATTTTATCATTTCTAAAAAATAAATGATTTCTTCTGAGATTTGTAAGGATCGATAAAATGGTTCTGAATTATTTTTTTAAAAGTCCAACATTATGTCTTACTAGATATATTACACTTTTGAAAAGTTTATAGCATCACTATTAAATTATTTTTTTACTTCTATCATCTTTCGTTTATCTTTTCTTTTCTGAATTAAATTGGAATATGTATAATGCAAATGAAATACCTTACAAAAAGAAGTCATATCTAATCAAAAACAACTCGTTGTAAATGATCCCGCCAAGCCACAAACCTAAAACGTCAGTCGTAAAAAGAAGTGATATTACATAAAAACAAGCGATATAGAAGTGCCTACCACGAGTGCCGTGTAAAAATCTATCACTACTCATAATGTTTCCAAAGGACTCGGAGTGAGGTACAGTATGTGAAAACTGCTTGGCGACCTGCAGGCGTATATATATAATATATGCAGTACCTACATCAATTTCGAAAAATTTTGAAAGTTGAAAAAATTAATTTTAAATTATCATTATATAAGACTTATAAATATTTGTAGGAGGAAGATCTGTAATAAATCAGAAAAAATTATAAGGCAAGCAGAAAATAGTATGTAATTGTGGTAATCATCGATTTTTACAATTATACTTTTCAATATTTTAAACATAATGTTTAATTACATAAATACGTTTAATAATACACTGTTTCAAAATTAAAGGGAAAACTGGTAAAATGAATCCTGTTTATGACAGAATTATATCTTAAACGTAAAATGTCATGTTTCCGACATAAGGAATATTATATAATACTATTGTAACAGAGGCTTACTAGAACAGATTTTTCCCCTATCATGTGCAATTCGATTAATGCAGGCTATACTGCAATATATCTCAGTTTAGTTAACGTCTATTATTAGGCGCATTGTTAGTAATATTCATATGATCATTATTTTTTTATTATATTTCAGAAACTCAAAATGTTTACTAAATTTTTACTTAGAAAATCCTCCGCGTAAAAGTGGTCTTTCTTGTTCAAATGATGGTAAATAAAATCAGCAAATCAATCCTATGATGTTAAATAAGAATGGGCATGTAAACACCAAAAGCTTCATCTTTTCACAGTTTAATGGGATCAGTAATTAAAGAAGGAAATTGTTAAACAAGTAGTCATATGTAAGTGCAGGAAGAACAAACATTATAAAAGCCTGCAGGTCGCCAAGCAGTTTTCACATACTGTACCTCACTCCGAGTCCTTTGGAAACATTATGAGTAGTAATAGATTTTTACACGGCACTCGTAGTAGGCACTTCTATATCGCTTCTTTTTATGTGATATCACTTCTTTTTATGACTGACGTTTTAGGTTTGTGGCTTGGCGGGATCATTTACAACGAGTTGTTTTTGATTAGATATAAATTTTCGGTAGTATTTATATCATATATTCCTAGATTAAGATATACTTGTCTCAGTTTGTAAAGAGCACAGGCATTTCTATTAATCACAGCTCCTTATGTTACTCGCATTCTTTTTCATGCATTATATAGTTATTTCATTATATGTATCTGTTTATTCAAAGTTTATCTGTAAAAAAGTCTTTTAAACAACAAAAGTAATATTTATTCTTTTTTGCTTACTAATAAACGGATTAAAAATATTTTCCACAGATTATCTTTATTCTGGGTTTAAAATAGCATTTTTTCACCGTCTTTAAACTCGTGTAATTATGTTAGTTTTCATCCGAATACTTATTTTGAGCGTTTATCTTTTTATTCTACATATATGAATAATATTTACGGGTAATTTAAATAACACAAAACACTTCATAAAAATGTAATTTAGTTTTCGAAAAACGTTCCAAACTTCCAAAAATATCGTAAAAATCGTTGGAGTAAGAGTGTGTTTTTTTTTTTTTTTTTTATCTAGAGCAAATATTTTGATAAAAATATTCTTAGCAAACAAAAAAATTAATCTGATATTTATTTTTAAAATAAAATAAGCGAATGGAGATGCTGAACATGCCATAAAATAAACAAATTTGCAAAACAAACTTTATTTTCATAACTGATTTTACGAAATCGTGTATATTTTGGTAACAATAGTCGCTCAATAATTAACGAAATCTTCTTACCTTTTCTAAGCTCTAGATAAAGATTTTATTTCATATATTTAATACTTTATTAAATTTTGAAATTTGTCGAATTTTGGTAAAGTGTGACGTCTAACTTTCGATTAGATTACAGGAAAAAAATGGAAATAATGATATCAAAGAAAATAGCTTATATAAAAATTAAATTTTACTTTTAAACCACCAAATGATATTTACTTAACTTTACCACGGAAAACAGTAATCTAACTAAGAAAAGGTTAATTTATTAAACAGCATCTTTAAAATCTTCGACATTCAAGTATTTCTCTTAATTATGTTTAGAACCTCTTTTCTGATTACATAGTTTCTCTACGTATAAAATTCTACACCACATTATGTAACCATTATGTACAAAATATTTTGAAAAGTTATTTTAGAAATGTTTATTCCTTGAATGCAGAAATTGTACGGACTTATACATTTTCGTTTAAAGTGTTCTGAATCAATTTGCATAATAATTTTTAACCAGATCTCAACAACTTTCTTTAAGAACGCAAGTTTCGTGCAATTTTCTGAAAATGTGAATAAATTTACGTTCAGAGTCACATATCTAAGAATTTTTGAAAGGTTATAATCCTTTAAACGACATTTTAAGAAAAGTAGGAATGCGCTTTCTAAAGATGCTACTATGCATACCTGCTGATAGCTTTCTTTTAAAAGAGTCAATTTAGAAGTAATAGTGCAGTTAATGGGCAAAAGCAAATGATTCTTATAAATTTCCTTCTACGAAACACAATATTTGCAACAATTTTTCGCAAATCTCTACATTATGCATTAAAATGCAAATTCTCCGAATTTTCAATGTTTTGTTCTAATTACCTTTTATCTGTTTAAATCATTAAATTGGTTTGCCTTATATTTTTCCATTTAAAATAATATTATTAATATTCTGAGACTCTAGGAGATACTATATTTGACTGAAGAAATACGAGGGTGTATCAATAAATTTTGCCCTCACATATAAATAAATGAGTGAAACTTATGAAATTGCTTCATTGTATTATTCCTTTTCTATATAGTCACCGTGCACAGTAACACATTTCTATAAATGATATTTCAAAGAGAGGGGGAGGGTGTATTCAAGAAGGCACGATGGTAGACCCACAGGGGTCATTTTTCTAACTTTTTCCGACCCCACATGTGACTTATTGTTGGAAAGGCTTGTGACCACTCATTCATGCTATGTACCTCACGAGGCCCTCTCCCCAAATTTTACCACCGTGGGACAGGAATAATGACCGCAAATTTAAAAAAGTGCCCCTAGGAGGGCAAATTAAGTGAAAGCGTCCTCATAAAAAAAAGCTCAACCAAAATAAAAAAAGGCAATTGTAGAGATCAACCTCAGCTATACAATGCTATAATAATAATAATAATAATAACTCAAGCCTGCGATGAAAAAAATACAAGGGAATTGATAGCTGAAATTAATGTATTTTTTGGTGATAAAAAAAAAAAAATAACGAAAAAATTCTATCACGTCACATTTTCTTGAAAAAATCAATTTTACTTGGAATTTTATGAACATTCCATCAGCCTTAAGCACCGTTCCTCATGGAACTCATGTGCAAGTGCGTTTGCTTCCAATTAAATTGCCAGTCATCTCTTCAGAGTCTTCAGACTCGATCATTCAGAAGTTCAAAGCTCCGATACCGAATATAAGCCCTCTGGAAGCGATTCACCTCAGTCCTTCTCCCAGGTTGAGCTTAATGATATTACTAGAGTTCTGGACCTTTCGAAACAAGTTGGAAATTGCTCGTCAAACGTGGCAAATGAGGTGCGTTCGTACTATAACTAGTTTTATAATTATTTTTTGCACCCCATATTGTACTGAATGTATATTTTTTTGCGCTTCATAAGTGCATAGTCTGTAACATCATTAAAATGCACTTACAATAATTTTTTCCCCATTTCCCGTAATGTAACGGAAAACTTTTGACTGTCCCTGTAATTAAACTATACATTCGATTTTCATAAAATTTGAAATGGCTCGACAAAATTTTGCAGCAATTATATATTTAAAATTTCAGACAATTCGGAAGGCTGTAAAATCATTAAAATGCATTTGCAATAATTTTTTCCCATTGGCCATAATGTAACAGAAAACTTTTGGGTGTCCCTGTAATTAAACTATTCATCCGATTTTCATAAAATTGGAAATGGCTCAACAAAATTTTGCAGCAATTATATATTAAAAATTTCAGACCATTCGGAAGGCTGTAAAATCATTAAAATGCATTTGCTATATTTTTTTCCCATTGGCCGTAATGTAACGGAAAAATTTTGGGTGTCCCTGTAATTAAACTATACATCCGATTTTCATAAAATTGGAAATGGCTCGACAAAATTTTGCAGCAATTATATATTAAAAATTTCAGACCATTCGGAAGTCTGTAACATCATTAAAATTCACTTGCAATAATTTTTCCCATTGGCCGTAATGTAAAGAAAAACTTTTGACTGTCCCTGTAATTAAACTATACATCCGATTTTCATAAAATTGGAAATGGCTCGACAAAATTTTGCAGCAATTATATATTAAAAATTTCAGATCATTCGGTCGGGTAGTTTTTGCTCTGTTATATGCGGACGGACAGACAGACGGACGGACAGACAGACGGACTGAACGACGACTATAGGTGCTACGTATTTATATAATTACGAACGCACCTAAAAAGCAGCTGAATTGTTGAGCTCCAGATTGAAAGGAAAAGACACTTTTTGGCCAACAGAATTTCTTTTTATTGGGAAAAAGGAATTTGTTATGTACTTCGTGGACGAGGAGAACCTGGTCTATTGTTCTGATGTTCCCGGATTAATGAGGAATTGCAATATCATCTGCGTTAAAGATGAATTGAGGCTGTTTATAGATTCATCAAAAAGGAGCCTTAAGGCTGTTCTTCATCCTACAGAAGCCAGTATGCGTCTGTACCAGTTGGATACTCGGTGCATTTAAAAGAACTCTATGAAAACATCGTTCTCAACAAAATAAAATATGCCGAACTCGGTTAGACCGTTTTGGGAGATTTGAAAGTTTTCTCCATGCTACTTGACAAGAAGACGGATACACAAAGTACCAATGTTTCATTTGCGAGTGGGACAGCCATGAGAAGACTGAACATTGGATAAAAATAGTGGTCGAAAAGACTAAATCTTAAAACAGGCATCAAGAATGTGACTTGAACAGCTTAGTTGAGTCTGTGATTATTTCAAATACCCGTGCAAAAATTTTCCAGGTTTATCCGAAATCAAGTTGCATGAGGGAATTTTTGTTGGTCCAGATATCCGAAATAGTGTGAAGGATAAAGAATTTGAGACTAGAATGACAACAATGGAAAAATAAGCTTGAGTTGCTTTCAAAGATGTCGTCAGTACATTTCTATGTAATTAGAAGGATCCTTTACTGCAAACCAATTTTAATGAATATGCTGAACAAATTTCCAATGTTGAGCTGCTCCATGGTGTCAAAATACATTGCTTTCACTCACATGTGGACTTTCCCCCCGAAAATTTAGGATCAGTCAGCGAAGAACAGGGTGAAAAGTTCCACCAAGATATGGAGCACAAATATCAAAGAAGACCGGACAAGAACTAGATCGCCGACTTCTGTTGGATGTTAACACGAGATAAGCCTGATATTAAATCATACAAGCAGAACGTCAAAAAGAAGTTTCAAAGGAAAAAAAATACGTACTTAAACTTTTTTTTTTTTTTTTTTTTTGCTCAGTTTAAAATTTGTTTTAAACTTTCATGTACACATACATAATATTTGCTCCTGTTGGTTAATGATCTATTTTATGTACGTTACCTTAATAAAAACAAATTAAAATAGTATGTTAATGTTTTTTTTTTTTTTTTTAGAAACTGCCCGACAATTTGATGAAAAAAGTTTAAATTCAAGGGAACATTTTGCATTTTTCTCGACCAGCAGCGGCTCGTGCCGTCAGGCAAAAGTAGTTTTTATCAATTTAAACCTATAAAAAATAATCGATTACAGAAAAATCAATTTGCCTCACCAAGAATCTATCATTTTACATAGATTTAAATAGATAAAAACCACTATTGCCAGATAGTACATGCAAAATTGTTCCACAGAATTCCTTTTAAACAGGATTTCGGAAAATAGATCGATATATATTTTACAAAAAACCTGACGTAATGGGAAAAAAATGGATCTCATTTTCGAAATCAGCGCACCAAATGCTTCTATATATAAAAAAATGTTTTGATTTGGAAATGGACCAATGAAAATCTGCGTAGATCATCCGGGTATACTCCTACTAGATCAGCATCCATATTTTTATGATCGGGGGTCTTTCTTCGTTAATATTAAGAAAACTGTTTCATACAAAAATATGAAAATCGGTGGTATTATAGAGACATATTTGATAAACATGCTGATGCAGATGTTTGACACGCTGATGTTTTTAAATCGAATAATTATTTTAAGTGATATTTAATGTTAAACATGGTCAAAATCGTTCCATTAAAAAAAGTTTTATAGGAGAAAAACTATACATAGGAATTTAAACATTTTTAGATAATTTTATACATTGAAAGTTCCCGATGAGCAGACTGCAATTATCTTTTTAATTTGACTCATTTTTGAGGATTTATTTCCATTTTAAATTCAAATTTTCAGAATTTCGAGAGATATTTTTTACACATTTTAGAAATGGGCAATTATTTTAAACTGTTGCCAATTTTAAAAGCAGTTCAAAGAATAATATTTCCTTCAAATAAAAATTTATATACACGTGGCTATTATAAACAGAAAAAAACTTTCAAAATAGAATTAAGTGATTACGTGTTAAAAATCAGGAAAATATTGAAAATTACATCATAAAAACTACAGTTACACTTGAATTTTAAAAGGGAAAGAAAATTTTTAAATACTAAATTCATTATTATACGTTAAAAGTCGCAAATGAAGTAAATTATGTCATATTTAAAAACGCCAAATAAATAAAAGTTGGCAAAACACTTTAATTTAAAAAATATATTTGCACAAGACATTTATTTCATATTTGAGATAATCTTTTCAACTATTATCGTGAATTCTAAGACAGCGCATATAATATTTCCTTTCTTACAACAAAAGTATTTTCATGTGAATATTAAAAAGAGAAAGGAAACTTTGGTGAAAATTACATCAGATTTAAAACGATACATTTAAAAGAACTTTCTCATAGCGTTGTTAAAAAGTACCGAGAGAAAAAAACTCTGTGTACTTAATTCATTTTACATTAGCTTACTTTCAAATTTGTAACTAATTTTTAACACTTTCCAACAAAGTTGAAAAGTGTTATTGATTTCGGTTTGTCAGTTCGCGCTCTAACTCTCGTAAATATACTAGGATCGCACTGAAATTTTTGGTTATTGACGTTTAGCCTAGCAGGAACCCTATTTTAAATGAAGTTTGTAGCATGTTTAGTTCATTTACAGGGACAGTCAAAAGTATTCCGTTACATTACGGCCAATGGGAAAAAAATCATTTCAAATGAATTTTAAAGATATTATACACTTTCAATCATAATAAAAAATATATGCATTTACGAAGTGCACTTAAATATGCAGAATATTCTAGCATATGCGGTGCAACGAATAGTTACTATTCATTTACAGGGCTACACAAAGGAATTCCATTACAAATGGTATTACGGGAAATTGTTTGCGGCGTATTTTAATTATACAAATTCATATATTATAAAATTGATAGACGTCGGTGAGGCTTACTTAAGTTATTTCATGTATAATACGAAGTGCATAGCATTTATAGGAACATGCAAAACATTTCAGACAAGTATTTTCTATCCGAAATACTGTATATTAGCGGTGATGGCAGGGAATGCATTTTTAATTTGCACTAATATGCGCTTTTAAGTTTCACTATATTTATGCATACTATATGGTGTATGTAAATGTTATAGTTGATATACAGGGATACGAAAAAGAATTCGTAAAGGTTACTGAGTATGACCGTAAATTGCTGAAAGGTGGGTTTAAAATGTGTTATGCTGAACTGCATGTAGTTTTCTATGAAATGTTTGTAGAATATAGATAAAATGATATACAAGGCCACGCAAGGAATTGGACGCCTATAGATGATAAATTCTGGAAATGCGATTTCAGTAGTTTTAAGAGTGATTTAGTTTGAATTAAAATTTAGCTAAACAGGGGCGTGTAATAAAGGTACTAGGTTAACAACAGGGCTGAACAAATGTATTCAAGTATGTTTCCATCTATTAGTATAAATTTCTGAAAGAGAAATTTCAACCTCTTATGTGTTTTCTTGCTAAACTAAATTTTCTTTTATATAATATATATATCAGCCTACAGATCAAATACAGGGCTCTTCGGAAGAATTGGAGTAAATATTTCGCTATGGATGGTAACTGCTGAAATCAGTTTAGCCCCAGAAAAAGTAGCCCCAGAAATAACAAACTAACAAATAAATAAGTAAAAATACCGATAATCGTCGAATTGAAAACCAATAACATAACAAATACATGTAGCGCATCTGACATCAAGCGAATATGATGCCACAATAATGCAATTGCGACCTAAAGTCGACGGTAATATCGTAAGTTTGGCCATAGTTTTTTTAATGCAAAATAGTCGACGGGATAGTGAAAAAGTACCCTGTTTTTCCTTATATTCCACAATAAACATAGAAAAGTGAAAGTTAATATATGCAAAATCTATGCAAAAAAAAAAAAAAAATAAGTTATGAAGGATATATATATACTAGAAAGGTAGCCCGTCAAAAATGACGGAAATTTAGATATAAAGATATATACAACCCATGTGCAAGAATATGAGTCTTCTCGCTTGTTCCGCAGTAATAGATGAAAATAACACATTTATGAAAAACTGTGTACAGTAGAAGACCTCTAATCTGCACTGTTTGGTTCCAAGTGTTATGCAGATTTGAAGCTCTTTGCGATCATGTCTATTCAATCTTTGTTTACATTTTTTTTAAATTTATATATTGGACAATTTAGATTATTAAACCTTAAAAATAAATAAATTACACACTTGAAGTAAGGTAAAAACTATTAAATTATCGTATACGATTTCATGAAGTGGTATTATATGGTATTATATGTGTGTGCTTCACGATCTTGGTTACGACTTTGGCGAAATTGGCTGCAACTTGTCACAATTCTAATAGTGTGGGCCTCTATAACAAAAAAGTAACCAGTTTTTAGTAAGATTTCTGATATAAAGTAGTTTTCAAAAACTTGTGTAAAATTGCAGCCCGTTCTCATGTTATGCCAGTCCTAGGAATAATATTTCTAACACTGAAGAGTTTCCATGTATATGTGGAATTTAGAAAAGCTTCTCCAAAAGAAAGGTCCTGAAATGACATTGTAATTCCTCTAACTTCAAAGTTTAATCGGGCCCTGATGTTGTTTACTGAAATCTAATAAATACAGTTATTTTAAATATTACAACAGAATTAAACAGCTAAACTTATTTAAATTAAACTCGCTGTTACTTCCCGATGTTATTTTTTTTAGTATTAAGAAAGAAAATTATTTAAATTTTTCAAATCATGCACATTTATAATTTTTTTCCGTCTTTAATAACTAAATAATGAAAAAATATGCTTTTGTTCTGAGCTCTTATAAATATGACAATAAAATAATGTAATTAAGAGACATTGCAAAATTAAATCTTTGTGATTTCAAACCATAAACAAATGATACCGCCACCATTTTACCTACTATGACGTCATTAGAATATTGTCCATTGATTGTTGGAGAACTTACTTTGTGAATGATTACCTCAATGATTTAATATTTTTTTACGGTTCACGATGAATGAATCACCTGTGTTTGTTTAGGTTTATGGAATGAGATATTAAGCCGTGAAAGGCTCTGCGGCTGAGTGGTCAAAGCACCAGTCAGCTAATCACTTGTGCGTAAGAGTTTGTGGGTTCGATTCCCGCTGGTTCCATTGCACACACACTTTGTGTGGAACTTCCAGGGTGTATTTCTCTTGTGTTGTAATATTTCCTTGTGCTATCTTGTCTCCGACTTATAAGTGGGCTTTATGTCAAGCACACAAGTCGTATGTTTGTTATTCAGTTAAAAAAAATTAAGCCGTGAACCTAATTTCAACTAAAGTTATCCAAGGATGTATGTATTTTTAATCGAAATTAAAAACAATGCTTTGATCTCGAAATAAAAAGTTTTAGTTTGTATAATTGGTTATTTCTGTTAATTATTAATTTAGGTACTTTTCCATTATAGCGCATTTTTAAAAAAAAGCTTGGCGTAATTCGGGCATCAGAAAGTGAGATATGTTGCCAAAATATATAAACAGCTATGAAAAAAATATAATGAAATTTTATTTTTTTTTATATATGCACTTATATACATTAAAAAAATCGGGCACAGATGTGATATTCGCCCCATATTGGCGCGATTTTTTTCTGACGCCAATGTCATATACGCAACGGATACTTAACTGGCACCAAAGTGTCGTTAATTTGCTTGATGTGGTAACACGGATTATGTTGTTTATGCTGTTGATGTTTTCGTCAAATTGGTAACCGAAAAAAATCGCGCCAATATGAGGCGAATATGACATCTGTACCAAAAATCGTTTCTAAATATATATAATATTATTTTATATACAAATTACGGCACAGATTTATGATATGAACCGGGATACCTAACTGGCGCTAAAATGGTGTTATTTTGTCTGCTATGGTAACCCGGCTATTGTTTTTTATGGCACAGATGTCATATTCGCCCCATATTGGCGCGATTTTTTTCGGTTGCCAATTTGGCGAAAACATCTACAGCATAAACAACATAATCCGGGTTACTACATCAAGCAAAATAACAACACTTTGGCGCAAGTTAAGTACCCGTTGCCTATATGATATTGGCGTCAGAAAAAAAATTGCGCCAATATGGGGCGAATATGACACCTGTGCCTTTTTTATTTATTAATAAATTGTTTATTTACTTTTATTTTCTGTTTTTAAATTATATAAACTATTTTGACCTATAGTTATTATTCAAACTTTTATTTATTTGTAGTTATTTCCTTTTCAAAATGATAGCAAATAATCTAAAAATATATAAGTAACTGGTATTCGAAAGCGAGATTTCTGCCGAATTGGCGTCAGAGAAAAATCACGCCAACCCAGATGCGTATATGACATCTGTGCAAAAATTACTTCTGTTTCTTTATAAAAATGGGTAAATAGCTCTTTTTACATTAAATAAATTGTTTACATATGCAAAAAATTGCTTATGAGTATGAAGCAGTAAATAGGTTGTCAGAAAATACGTTGGCAAACTTCTTTCCCGCCAAGAAACTTTTCTCCGAAGTATTGTACATAAGCAATGATTGCTAGAAATTTATTTTTAATTATGATATGCGCTTTTATGTTTCACTACATTTATGCATTCTATACCGCGTGTATAAATGCTACAGTTCATATGCAGGGCTACACAAAAGAATTCGTAAGGGTTACTGAGTATGAGAATAAATTGCTTAAAGGTGGTTTTTAAAGGAGTTATGCATCTTTATGCTGAACTGCATTTAGTTTACTAAGAAATGTTTGTAGAATATAGATAAAATGATATAAAGGGTCACGCAAAGAATTGGATACATAACCGTCAATGGGTGATAATACCTGGAAATGTGATTTCAGTAGTTTTAAGAGAGTTTTTAGTTTAAATTAAATTTTAGCTAAATAGTGGCGTGTAATAAGAGTGCTATTGGCTATGGACGGTAACTGCTGAAATCATTTTTTTTTTTTTTTATGCGTTTTCTAAAATGTTTACTTAGTTATCTCATTTACCTTATTTCTCTAAATAACGAAGTTTTGTTAAAGCATTCAGGATGTGTTGGAAAGTGTTTCATATTCTATGCTTAACGCATGATTTTTCTTTCTTCTTTAGTCTTATTTTGCATTTATTTTATTCTTAATTTTTTAGTCTTATACTGCTTTATAGAAACTTTGGCACAGTTGCCATATATTGGAGGATTTTTTTCCGACGCCAATTTGGCGAAAACATCAACAGCATAAACAACAACATCCGGGTTACCATATCAAGCAAAATATCGACACTTTGGCGACAGTTAAGTACCCGTTGTGTATATGACATTGGCGTCATAAAAAAATCGCGCCAACATGTATATGACATCTATGCCGAAACTTCAATGTTTAAACTCTTCGCTCCACTCACCTTGCATATAGTATAAGCTATAACACAGATACCGCAAAATAATAGACAGTTTGATACTTTTCCACTGTAGGGGCTTTGGCGTTTTTTTAAAAAAAGCTTGGTGTAATTTGGGCATCAGAAAGTGACATTTGGGTGCTTTTCCGTTATACGGATACCATTGTCGCCAAGCGTAATAGTTGGCGCAAAATGAAAATCACGTGAATTGAGGCATTTGAAAAATAAAAGAAAAAATATTGTCGATACTAAAGTGAGCATTTAAAAAATATAACATTTGAAAATTCCAGACTTTTACGAACTATTTCATTAAATCACAAATATATACTTAAAATAATTGAACAAATAACAGTATAAAATAAAGCAATAAAATAAAACTCATATTAAACTGCTGGCATAAAATTACAAATATCTTTTAGCATTTTGAAATAATTGGCGCATCAGCATACATTTTGACATGGTGTCCGTATAACGGAAAAATATTGAGATTTGTTGTCAAATCATATAAACAGCTATGAAAACAAACTTGAAGAGCGTTTTTTTTTTCTTAATATGTTTATTTTATATGTATATTATTCATGTTTTTATATACAAATTACATCTGTTTCTGTATAAAATTACAGAAACGGCTTTTTTATGTTAAATAAATCGTATAAATATCGAAAAAAAATGCGTGTGTATATAAAATGAAACAGTGGATGAAAATATGTTACCAAATTTCCTTTTCGCCAAGGCACCTATGCTGGAAAAGTACCTAAAGCACATTAAAATCGCGCAGTTAGAAGCTCATACAGTACAGCGTCGTCTATTGGCCGTTATTTTATTAGTAGCATCGGTAGGAAGATGTAAAGATGTACTTTAAATTCTCACCCATAGATTTTGAAAAAATATCTTAAAAGAGCGGAGTTTAAATTAAATTTTGGTGATCTTCTTTATGAAAGATTAATGGTTTTAAATGGGAATTTCGCCAAATTAGCCAGCTATCGCCAAGTTGGCCAACATTTGGCGCTACTGTGGTAACCCTGCATTAGTATTTTTCAACAATTACTCATTTCAATGAGGTGGTCCTACCGGAATCGTGAGGGACACACAGAGAGTTGGATTTTATATAAATAGATAGCTACGACTCGTAGTCTTAGCACGGTCAAAAATGAAAAGACAGTGAAAATGATGTCATAGTGGTGCAAATGTGGTGACATATTTACGATTTAAATATAAAGATGCTTGTTTTCTTTTAAACATAATGCCATTTAAACCCGAAAATACACTTTAAATAATACCATTTATTCCAGGAGTAAGGAGTTGGGGAAGAACTAAGATTTTTAATTCCGAAGCATCCATTAGAGTACGTAAGAAAATATTTTAATAAAAAAAAAAAAAAAAAAAAAAAAAAAAAAAAAAAAACTTTCTATGTAGCAAGAAACGTTGATTATTACTTATAAAAATAAACATTTTTATATGAGTACGATAATTTCAGACATATTGTGAGTGGTATTCTTAATGTTTTATAAAGATTTAAAGGATTATTCTTCAACAGTCGTTGTCCAATTGTTTGCGGCAAAAATGAGCTTATTTTGAACAATTAGGTACATTTGTGAGAAAAATTGTCTTGTTTTTAAAATTAATGCTAATTTTGCTTCATGGTGTATCGCCATTGAATTAAACTACGAGTATAACGATGTTTGTAACAATATTGTAGCGGTTTTAAACATATCAAAAGCATAAGCACAGTTATAGCATCTGAAATCTAGAAATGTTCACATCTTTACAGGATGTTTGGGAAAATACTTTAGTTCATGAAATCAACAGTTCGTAAAATAAATTTATTTTATTTTTTCTCTAGCCAGTTAAAACAAATTTTACCATATTTTTTATTTACATAGTATAGGCCTCTATCTAGTGCTCGATTTTGTACAAAAGGCAAGCCGTTAGTGCCGCCTCCTAGATACTTTTTATTGTGTTATGATGCTATCATATTATCGTATTATGATGTATGGGTTATGATAATCATAAAGGGCAATTTGTATTGACAAGAATTCCGTTTACGGAGGATTAAAAAAAATAAATAAATAAATGCTTAAACCTACCTTTTTTATGACATACAGATGTGGATAGGTAGTTTTCTCATAATCAAATAAATCATAATTCAAGAAAAGTCACTTTTTTCGATTGATACAATTTTTTTTGAGGAATGAGCTTGTTTTAATCACAGAAAACGAATTTAATTTTCTCAAATTTTTGACTTGGATATATCGATTTCTTGTGCTCGAATTGGTACAGGCGTCAAGATTTGCAAAAATCGTTAGAACCGCTTTCGATATATAGCAGCATTTTCAGTGCTGAGTTTAATTTAATACATCAAAGCGTAATTTCGCGAACTCGAAACCTAGATGGATATATTTCCGGTGTTCGATTTAGTATAGAAAACACGTTTCGTGTAAATAGTTTCAACGTTTTTCTATTTATAGCAAGAAGTCTTTTATACACCGAGTTTGTTTTACCTTATAAAATTTTCTTGTAATTTGGACCTAGCTAGATCTTTTTTTTTCCTCATCGAATTTGTATAGGAGGCAAGTCTCAAGCAAATCTTACCAGCCATTTACGCTAGCATTCATACTTGGGAAAATTGCTTGCTCGTTTAATATAGATGATGTTTGATTTATGGCATTAGTTATTCTTTTTCTTTTCCTTTATAGTTTTTAAAATGAAATTAGTTAAAATTAGGTATTTTAAATGAAATTATTTAAAATCATGTATTTTAAATGAGATTAGTTAAAATTATGTATTTTAAATTAAGGGAGTGAAAGGTTCCTGTTTTAAATGCAAATAAAGTCCAAACTGAAAGTACTACATTTTAAACATTAAATTAAAAACCAAATACAGAGCTATAAAGAAATTTCCACAAATAATTCCCACTAATAATTTCATAAATTGCATTCTTTATAAAAAATTATAATTTTATATTCTTTATTCATTATTCCAATATGGTCTAGATCCTAAAAGCTTTTGACAATAATCGTAGATACTAAAGATTCATGATTATATTATTAAAAAAGTAATCTAAATATTAAAATATATTTCAAATTTATATACGGAAATTTTGAGTAAGTATTCAAAATACAATTTTTTAATAAATTGCTTCAATTTGTATTTGTTTACTGTGACTGAAATATTCTCAGTATTTGTTATGGCATTATTTGTTTGTTATTTTGTAAGTAAAGTTATTTAAATATTAACTAACATGAAGAACTTTGAACAATTTTTAAATTCAAGTGATTTAAACATATTTTTAAAATTAATGAATAGATTTAAATTCTAAAATAAAAGCTTAGAATGAAATATTATTTACATTTTATTTATATGCAAACTAAGTAATATATATATATATATTCATCAAAATTTATTTTATATGAATAAGTATTGAATTTGTCAGTGTTTCCAAATGGTTTCTAAATAGTTCAATTTATTTTAAACAGTTTTAAAGGTTTTCATTTCTAACCCTCTCTCTCTTTCTATGTATATATATATATATATATATATATATATATATATATTTAATAGTTAAAACATAATTTATATACATACATATACACACACACACACACACACATATATATATATACATATATATATATATATATATATTTATATTTAATAGTTAAAACATAATTTATATACATACATATACACACACACACACACACACATATATATATATATACATATATATATATATATATATATATATATATATATATATATATATATATATATATATATATTTATTTATTTATATATATATATATATTTATTTATTTATTTATATATGTGTGTGTGTGCGTGTGAAATTCCTTCGACACTCCTGTCGTAAAAGTACTATACCCTACGTAAAATTACTATAGTAATCCATGCTAAAATCTTTGCCAACCCTAGGTTATTCATGAGAACAACAAGAGCGCAGTCGTGGTGGCAAATAGAAGGCAGCATCAAGAAACATTTCCCGTTCAATAAATAATAGAGGCATCGTAAACTTAAACGTCGTTTATTTAGCAGACACACATTACCACAATTCCAGTAGGCTAGCCATCGGCTCTCGAAATATAGCTGTATCGCTTCGTAATAACTATATGATGTTAAATAGTATTAGAATCTCACAAATCAAAACTAATGCACCCAAAGTGACGGCTTGTTATTAAACAAACGAAAAACGTAAAAAATCTTGGCTCTCAACCATTGCAACAGTATAAATACTAAAAAGAAAAGGCCGCGAACAGTTACATTACAAGTAAAGAGCCAACTCCGTAGAAAGAGCCGGATGGGCGGGGCGGTAGAACAGTCTACGGTAGGACCAGCTCCGGGAGGATGTAGAGGTACGCGTGAGGTATATGAATGGACTTAATACTCTTGGCGTTAGATTT
The DNA here is from genome assembly GCA_963932465.1 of Maratus speciosus. NCBI lineage: Eukaryota > Metazoa > Arthropoda > Arachnida > Araneae > Salticidae > Maratus > Maratus speciosus. The sequence continues at coordinate 414,962,255 of OZ010795.1, read as the reverse complement.
ATAATGTAAACAGAATGCTTGCGTGAAGCTTGCAAGGCATTATGGGATATGTAACACAATAGAACAAAATATTAGAAATATTTAAAAAAAAAAAAGCATTTAGTCTCAGAAAAAAATGAAAGAAAGTAATTTAGTGGGTTTTATAAGAAGTAAGTTACGAAAGGATTAAGGTTTTTAGAATAAAGAATACGCAGGTTTAAAGGCATGGAATAAAAAACAAAAGATATTTAAGATATTACTAAAAATAGGTAAAAAAGGGTAGATATTAAGAATTTGGAATAGTTTTACTAAGATTAAAGAGCGAATTTTTTTATTATTACACACACATTCACACACACACACACACACACACACACACACACACACATATATATATATATCTTTAAAATATGTAAGAATAAATACAATATTAATTCAAAAAGACAATGTATATTTAAATAAAAACTTTTATCAATTAACTATGAACAGTTTAAACAAACTTAAATTGAAAAGGACTGTTTGTTTCTTTCCATTATGCGGACAAACGTAACTTACTTCGTCCCACACTATAAAAATCTTGGAATTTTCGAAACGCATGTCCATCCTGCATTAAAAAACACTGTAATAAACTGAAAATATTTTTTGAAACCTTTGACATTAACACATTCACGAAGGGAAACGAGATTTGTCGTTTTGATAAAAAAAAAAAAAAAAAAACATGATTGACTAAAGGCGGGGCTTCAACATTATAGAAAATGCATTTATATCATGTTGTCCATTTTTGTTTCTCTTTTTGTACAACATTTTATATGAAATTCGTACATTGAAAGAAATTTACCGTTGCATAAACTTAGGAAACCTATCTAGGACACCAATTTACAAAATACTTTTAGGACAGGAAGGAGCTTCTACTGTTTAAAAATTCAGATTTGATAAAAATTCACTGCCGGCATTGTGTTAAGATGTAAATTGACATATAAGTATTCTAACTTATTAATATTAAAAAATAAACAAAATATTAAAAATGTTATATAAACAGTACAAAGTTACCTAAATTCAAAGCAGAATTATATTGTAGCATATATGAATGCAGAACAATTAGCGCCCACCCATACCGACAAGAAAAATATATAAAATTATCAAAATTACATGTCAAAGTATAAATAACGGAAGTCCTTTACCTGGTATCAACATAAGTAAATATTGTACCGTATACCATAACATAATCTTCAAGATTCATGTCTGCCAATTCCTTCGATACGAGCATCTATGCTGACTCGTTCTTTTTATAAAGACTTTAGGGAAAACACCATCATATAGAATATTCCGGAAGCAGGCAATCGTATATGGTCATCCCGCCAAACCATAGCGTTAACATTTACTTTTCAAAATCATCTTCAAATAATATTTAAAAAAAATTAAGTGGATAATTGTTATTGTAAAGTGGATCAGTTAAAATATAAAAATTTGTTTATAAAAATTGAAATCCCTGCCACAATTTTATTGAAATGAATTAATTGATAAATAACATTATTGATTAATAATAATATTATATATAATAGCGGGAATGACGGAGCTAAGCCTGGTCAAAATTACCTTTGTGTTTATCTCGATATATTATTCCCACTAAATCATTCTTGCTGTTTTAGATACAATTAGCTTGACTCTCAGACATAGTGACTCAAAATGACCCACTAATCGAATTTTTTCGAACATGCGACTTAACGCAATGCTCTTCCCGAGCATGAAAACGATTTTAATACAACATTTAGTGAAAATCGTTAGTCGTTTTCTAGATAAAATAAGCTTTACCCACGTTGATTCAAAAACCCACTAACCGAAATTTATCGAACATGTGAGCTATTTCAATGGTCTTTTTGTACTGTGAAAGGGTATAACAAAAAAAAAATTGTCAAAATTGTTTGAACATTTTTGAGATGCCGTTAGCTTGACCCCAACCCATTATCACAAAATGACCCACTAATAGAATTTTCTTGAGCATGCGACCGAGCCCAATGGTTTTATCTTGTCCAGAAACGGTGTAGTACCAACTTTTGTCAAAATGTTTGGAGCATTTTTTAGATAATGTTAGCTTGATCCTGATCCATTAGGACTCAAAATGACCCACTGATTAAATTTTCTTGCGACCCTGCCCAATGGTCTTATGCCCGGAAACGGTACTATACAAAATTTTGTCAAAATGTTTTGAAGCGCTTTTTAAGTACAATTTGCTTGAACCTGACCCATTGTGACCCAAAACGACCCACAAATTGAATTTTCTTGAACATGCGACCAATCCTAATGGTCTTTTCGTGCCCGAAAATGGTTAGATACAAAATTTATTCAAAATTGATTGAGCCATTCTTTAGATATAATTAGCTTGACCCTGACATATTATGACCCAAAATGACCCACTAATCAAATTTTCTCGAACACGAGACCCATCCCAATGGTTTTTTCGTGCCCGAAAATGATTAGATACAAAATTCAGTCAAAAACTTTTGAGCCTTTTTTAGATAAAGTTAACTGGATCCTGATCCATTAGGACCCAAAATGACCCAATGATTGAATTTTATTGAACATGCAACCCTGCCCAATGGTCTTATAATGCCCGGAAACGGTATTATACAACATTTTGTCAAAATGTTTTGACGTGCTTTTTAAATACAATTAGCTTGACCCTGACACAGAGTGACCCAAAAATGGCCCACTAATCGAATTTTCTCGAACGCGTGACCCATCCTAACGGTTTTTTCGTGCCCGAAAATGGTTAGATACAAAATTTAGTCAAAATCGATTGAGCCGTTCTCTAGATATAATTAGCTTGACCCCGACCCATTATGACCCAAAATGACCCACTAATCCAATTTTCTAGAACACGAGACCCATACCAATGGTCTTTTCGTGTTCGAAAACAGTAGGGTGCATAATTTCGTCAAAATCGTTATAGTCGTTACCTAGATAAACTTAGCTTGACCCACGGTGACCCAAAAATGTCCCACTAATCGAATTTTCTCGTACATGTGACTTAGCCCAATGGTCTTCTCTTAATCCAAAACTGTAGATTATAGAGTTTAGTGAAAATCGTCAGAGCCGTTTTTTAGATAAAAATAGCTTGACCAACAGTGACCCAAAATGACCCACTAATTGAATTTTCTCGAACACGTGACCCATCCGAATGGTCTTTTCGTGCCCGAAAATGCTTAGATGCAAAATTTAGTCAAAATCGATTGAGCCGCTCTTTAGATATAATTAGCTTGACCCTGACCCATTATGACACAAAATGACCCACTAATCGAATTTCCTCGAACACGAGACCCATCCCAATGATCTTTTCGTGACCGAAAACGGTAGGGTACGAAATTTAAACAAAATCGTTAGAGCCATTTTCAAGATAAAATTTACACACACACACACAATTTTTGCACATATTATAGTATAAGATACAGGTTGTTTCAACACTTTATGTCAGAAATCTAAGGGCAGGTAGAGAAGACCTAAGTAATCCGATTTCATATAGCAATGTGAGTGCAGAAATGCAGCCTCGAGTCATAAGAGGGCGCTGTTGAGTTCAGTGAATATAAGCACTTCTCTGGTTTGAATCATCATTGTCGTACCGGATTTAGAGCAACATGCGTCATTACACCATTGCGAAGCCTGCCGACATATATTTCGCGTATGGGGTTGCGTAAGGAAATGGAGTGGCGGCTAAAACGCCCGTTTCTCGGGTAAGAATCTGCCGGATCGCCGAACATTTGAGCGTCTTCCCGTGAAGTTCTGCACGAGTGAATCATTTTATGCTTCGATGCGTGATACCAGCACTATAGGATATCACAGAATTCCTGCAGTTGGAAGAAGCAGTATTACACACAGAAAAGGCAAGTCCTTCAGCAAGCTCGTGAGCTGATGGACGTACGGTGGGTGTGAGCTATTTCCTTGTCCAGCAAGATACATAAAATACATCTAAGCAAGCTCCATATTGATGTAACGATGCACGTTGATCGAAATCCGTGCCGAGAATTCAAGTCATCTAAGCATGTTCATACGCCTAACTCAACAGCGAACTCTACTGCCTGATCGCTGCATTTACTCCCCACATTACTATACGAAATCTGTTTAATTAGGATCCCTGTACCTGCCTTTACATTTCAGACATATAGTTTGATACACCCTATATAACCAATGTCTTAAACGTTCAGACACGCACTAAAATATGATCATAAATTTGGAAACTCAAATATATGGAATCATTTCATAGAAAATATTCAAAATTTGATTGAAATAATATATGTAAGAGAATTTGTAATTATTTCATTAAAATTATTCGTATAAAAAATACATCTTTTTTATTTCTACTAAAAAAAACACTGTCTCAAACTTTTGGTCACATTATGCAAACCTCAACAAATGCTTTATTGGCTTCAACGCCGTTTTCCACAAGCAGTATCTTTATAATATTTGCAATAAATATATAACTATATCTTAGGAAAATAATTAGCTATAAACACGAGTTTTAAAAAAGCGAGAACTCAGAACCACTTTTTTATTTAAAAAAAAAAACAGCCTATTTAATGCTAATGCAAGTTAGTAATTATACTTTTACAATATTTGAATTTTGAGGAATTGAGTAAGTAATTTCCTTATTTTATTACATACAAATATTTACAATTTCACTATTTTTTTCAATGTATTAAAATATTACAATGTCTTTAACTAAATATTAAGTAGTCGTGACTAATTATATACTAAATATACTAAATGAACGCATACAAAATGTTTTACCTTGCATTAAATGGACGACATTCTTTTGAATAATTAATTTTAAATTGGTGCGAGTGTGACGCACACATTTTTTTTTTTTGTTGTTTTTTTTTTACATGTGTTAAAAGTAAAATGTAATTAGATGTACCTACATGTGACTAAGTATAAAATTTACAACTATTTTACAGAAATTTTAATATGCCTTATGAAGTTAAAATTTTAGGCAGATCTTATGTTGGCAGGGAAAAGTAATTAAAATTCTTTTGTAAAAATATGCGCTGCATAAGATACATTTCTTGATTTTGGTGAGTGTATACTGAATTCTAAAAAGGCTTTACTGAGATGTTAAAAAAATTAAATATTCGACATTTTTCTATATATGTAAACATAATATTTTTCTCGTATATATTATCCCGTTTAACCCTTAAATGCGCTATTTTTTATTTTGTTTCTAAAAAAATAATATATGTTTCTCTGAAGGGTTTATTACACAGGAAAAATAATGAAAAATTTAGAGATACATTTTTCATATAATACGTCAATCCTTTCTTCTGTTGCACATCTGCAATACAAGTAAAAACTACTGTCGTGTGGCTGTTTTACGCTAAAATATTGCAAATTAGTAAATATTTTAATACGTATGTCTTCAAATAGCTTATTTTATAAACACTAAATACCCTTTAATTCCCATGATAGAATACGTTCTAGAAATTACGTAGTTCAGAGAATCTGACTTTACACCTGAAAGTTTCAATGGTTAAATTTGCTTTATTTAAAAGGGGAATGTCTGTTACTAATTAAAGCAAATATTCCTATTTTAATTTTCTGGTGAGAATTAGATATATACGAATAAAAAAAATCGGTTAAATTCAAAACACTGTTGTTTGCATATATGAAAAGCTGCGCACTAAAGGGTTGACTTGTGCAATTTCAATTTTCTCATCAATGTTTTTGGATAAAAAACAAAACAAATGTAGTACTGATGTTAGATACAATTAAAATATGCACGTGAACTTATACGTAATAGGAAGAAAATGCATTTTTTGAGTTTTAAATCCATAAAGCATTACAAGAATTAAATTAAAATAACATATATATTTTTAACGCTTTCCAATATATTTGAAAATTGTTTATGACTACGTTTTGATTATCCGTCAGTCCTAAATCTAACTCTAGAAAATATACTTGGATTTGCCGGAATTTTTTAAATGTTATTGACGTTTTATGTAACACGATCGCTGTTGAAAATATAGTGTGTAACATTTATAGTTCATTTACAGGGACAGTCAAAAGTAGTTACATTACTGTGAATGGGGATAAAATCGTTTCAAGTGCATTTTAATAGAGTTACACAAATTCAAATATAATGAAATTGATATAGATTTATGAAGTGCACTAAAATATGCATTATGTATAATATGGAGAGCAAATAATTTAACATTCATTTACAGGCCAAGCAAATGAATTATGTTGCATAATGGTATAGAGGGCGGGCGACGATTTGCATCGTATTTTGATTATGGTAATCTATTTCAAGTATAATGAAATTGATATACGTTACTGAGGTTTACTTCAAGTTACCTCCTGCAAAATATGAAGTGCATATCATTTATCATTCAATTTCATGGACACACAAAACATTTCGGATACAGTATAGTATCCGAAATTGCGTATATAAGCGAAAATTGCTGGAAAAACATTTTCCTTTATGGTAGGCATTTTTGAGTTCAACACATTATTTGCATATTGAGTGTTGTTTTCAAATGCTATAAATCATGCACGGGGCTACACAAAATATATCGTAAGGGTTACTCAGTATGAATATAATTTGCTTAGAGATGGTTTTTGAATGCGTTATGCACTTTCAAGCTAAACTATATTTAGTATGCTAAGATATTAGTAAATTATAGATAAAATCATGTACAGGGCCACAGAAAGGTTTTAATATATTGGCTGCATATAGATGATATTTTCTGGAAATGTTATTACAGACGTTTTAAGTGAGTCTTAATTAATTTTTAGCTTAATATATGGAATATATAGAAAGGTAGCAGATACAATAAGAGCTGTACAAAGTATTCAAATAGGTTTCTGTCTATTGGTATACATTTTTGAAGGGGAATGGTCAAACCAGTATGCAATTTCTTACTAAATTAATTGTTGCATACTATATAGAATGTATGCTAATCTGTAGATCAAATACAGGACTGCACAAAAGAGTACATATTTGGTTATGGAAGGTAGGTGCTGAAATCTGATTTTAAAATGTGTTATGAGTTTCTCTAAAGCGTATACTTAAATATCTTATTTACCTCATTGACCAGCAACGATTTCTTATAGTATTCTGGAACTGTTAGAATCTATGCTTGGCGAATGACTTGTTTTCCTTCTGTAAGTTTGTTCAGGTGAATCAGCTGTTACATCTGTGATGCTATTGTGAAGAATTTGTTGCTCTTTATCGTTATCAAATTTTATGAAAGAGCGTTGTAATATTTTTATCGAAGAATCGTAAGTAAGTACTATTTTGGTGCTTTCGAAATCAATGTGTATGGACATAATGTTTACATTAAATTCCTTTAAGTAAGTCCATTTCGATGGCGAATAATTTCTCGCCCCACGAGGAGTCAAATCTTTAACCCGTTTCCCCCTGTACGGAGAAGATGCCACTTGTGACTGAAAAAGGGTAGAAATTCTCATTTGTTGTTGGCAGAATAATATACAATTTGGAATGAAGATTGTCTAAAATGGTGTTTTGAGAGTGCAACTAACACCCATTGTTCGGATAATGAACAGTATTTCAGTTACCAACCCTCAGAAATGCACCACCAGCGCATATCTTTCTTGCTTTCACATTTCATTGTTAAACAACGTTCCTCACATAAATACTTCCCTTCTCTTACCTGCAAGCAACAGAACTCATTTTTTTTTTATAAATAATTATCCTGAGTTAGCTAAATAATTAGATAAACGATTAAATTAACATTATTTCCAGTCTTCCAATTTTAAATTTACATTAAGAATAATGTCAGACGGGCGTCTTTTTTGCTGCTTTTTTGCTTAAGTATTATCCATTCACTATGCTATAGCATTGTGAATGGATAATACTTAAGCAGAAAAGCAGAAAAATAGACGCCCGTCTGATCTCATACATACTAATACTTCCTGATAAATTTAGTACAGCAGACCCACCTGTTAGGGGATTTATCCAAAATTCTAATCCCAAGTTCTAATTGAATTTCAAATTTGATTAAAATATGTGCATTCCCTTTGGAGATAGAGCTACTTCAAAAATCGTAAAGAGCTCTGCATAACTGTGGCCCTTGTGTGGAAATTTACACCACAAACCTATCAGGATCAATTTATATCAGAGATAAGCTGTTATGTAAAGCTGTTACGTATGTTGAGTTTTCTGTTGTGTAAATCATGATTAATGCAGCATAGCAGCATCACCTGCTGGGCAATTTTCATCAAAATATAATGAGCACCAATTTATATCAGGGACTAACTGAATGTAAAGTTTTATTAAATTCCGTTCATTAGTTCTTGAGGTAGAGAGCAAACAAAACTTGTGTCACACACAAGCAGACAGATTCACAGACTCACAGACAGACATTTTGTAAAAACATGTTTTCCGTGATATCGTTGTCCTAAAAACTATAAATATGTCGAAACCCGGAATTCGAATTGATTTAATTTTCATGGATCCAATACTTTCTTCTTGTAAAGATAGAAGGAAGTAAAAAATGAGACAGCCAATTTAGAATTTTCATAAAATCTGTTTTAAGCACTCCCACAGTGAACCAAGGTTGTTTTTACATACTTTATCATAAATGCCATCTACTTATAGACTTGCTTTACAGTGCTGTGGATAAAATAGTTTTTATGCACCTACAGAATGGACTATCTCATTATTTTTCTAAATGGACTTGGTCTACTATGTTTGTGTCATATACACATTGTGATATACATCATATAAAAAAGCTAAACTAATACGTATTCCGCAGCTTCCTATATCTTTATAAAGTTCAAGGATTATTGTGCATATATTACATGAATCTTCTTCTTACAGATATAACTTTCAAAAATATCCCGAGAACAAACGCATATGTGTATTTTTTTTTAACTGGATGCTATAGATGAATTTTAATTTTGTTATAACTGCATTCATTAAAATAAATAGAACTAGGTAGATGTGGCAATCTCAAAACTTTCTTCTATCTCATACATATTAATGCTTCCTGAAAAATGCGTTATAACAGCGCCGCCGGTTAGGTTATTTACACCAAAATCTAATCAGCAAAAATTTACGTCAACTTCTAATTGAATTTGAAGTTCTTGTGATACAGCTGTACATACTCTTTTTAGTTCTTGTGATAGAGCTATTGAGGAAATCGTGAAAAATGCAGCATAGTAGAGCCACCTGTTGAGAGATTTACACCAAAAACTAAACAACACTAATTTATGCCATGTACTAACTGAATCTGGAGATTTGTGTGAATCCTGCATTAGTTCTTGAGATAGATCTGTTGCGATAATCATGTATAATGCAGTATAGAAGCGTCACCTATTGGGCGGTTTACACCAAAATGTTATCAGCACCAAATTATATCAAGGACTAACTGAATCTGAATTTTTCTGAAAATCCGTGCTTTAGTTCTTGAGATATAGCTATTGTGGAAATCATGAATAATGAGCATTGCATCACCACCTATTGGGAGATTTACTCCCAAAAGTTATCAGCAGCAGTTTATATGATGGACTAACTGAATCTAAAATGTTAGTAAATTCCATTCATTAGTTCTTGGATAGAGTGCCCACAAAATGTGTGTCACAGACTCGCAGACAGATTCCCAGAGGGACTCACAAAGAGACATTTTGTAAAAACATGTTTTTCGGGACTTCTGACCTATAAAACGTGTAAATCCGTCGAAAACTGGAATTCGGAATTTTTTATGAATCCAATAATTGTAAAGGTAGAAAAAAGTAAAAATAGCTGAAAATAAATTTTTTTCTTTCAAAATATAGTTACATTTAATGGTAAACAAATGATAACAGAAACAATCAATTTTAGAAATTTCCGCATCCACATTATTAAGGTAAATTATCTTCTTACAAAATATTAATAGCTCATTTTTTGTAACTGTCAATTTATTTAATTATATTATTTGAAACCTATCTTTACATTATCTATGCATTATTTAGTGCAATAGCGTATTTAATCCTTACTGTATTTAATCTTCTACCTTTACAAGAAGAAAGTATTGAGTTCGTGAAAATTTTCGAATTCCGGTTTTAAACGAATTTATGCGTTTGAGGGGTCAGAAGTTTTTTTAATGAGTATTTTCCAAAAATAAATCAATCATTAATATTATCGAGTTTTCTTTTTACACAGAATTGTATTTTTTTCAATAAAAATGTTAATTTTAGGGCCGACATTCCTTGATATGAAATGCCTATTTTAGAGAAGCTGAACGCCTAATAGATGTCTCCTGTTGCATAAATGGATTTTTCATTAATTGCTTATATATAGTCAGGAGGGGTAATTATGACCACTTCTTACATTTCAACTTTTTTTTTTTTTTTGCTTATTTCTATTTGGAAAAGTGCTGTTTTTAGTACATACGAAGTAACTTTGATCCTTTAAGAACACATTTTAAAAGTTTTAATTATCATAGCTGTTTTTCTTTTAATGTTAAAAGGTTGGTTATAATTACCCCACCAAAAACTCACAATCGCATAACGTTGGGGTAATTAAGACCACTAGTGGGGAAATTATGACCACTATATCTTCTCTTTATACTTGCCAATACACATATGTTTGGGGTAATTATGACCACTTTGAACTTCAAAGTAACAAATCCGTTTATCAAAAATTTTATAGACTTAGTTTCAAATTTCTATTTTGATCTCAAAAAGGCTTCAGACTAGTAATAAAGAATACCTAAGATGAAATATACATTATGAGGTTAATATCTAAGCTTGAAACAAAATTTTACCATCACAGTTATCTTCAGTATGACGGCGGTCATAATTATCCCCTGGTCATAATTACCCCATCTGACCCTAGTATGTGTTAACACGTTTTTTTTTCGATTTTTGATAATTTGCAACTGTGCAAGTTAACAAAATCATTCAGCGGAATGAATTGCTCATATTATATATATGCTAATACCTTATTTATGGTCTAATTAAATGCATCCATTAGAATCAAACCTGACACATGGAATAAGACACATTAACCATATTTGCCGCAGTGATTTATATGTAATAACTGTCCAATAAAATGTTTAATCACTTCAAAACACACCACATGCTTCAATATCTATTTAACGAATATTCCCTGAAAATGATATTTATTAGATAAAATGTTAATCACCGTGTGAGAAGGCCAAAATGGTTGAATATGGCGTAAATTAAATTAAGTATGATCGTAAGGAGGGAAACTCTAGAATTAATTTTGAGTATTACTTAATTTTGCATTGATTTATTTATGTTTTATAGAAATAAGAAAGAAGAATCTGTTAAATTCTAAAAAAAAAAGAAAAAAAAAGCACAACATTTTTAAATATTTACTACAAAATTAATCTGGATAAATTAGTTTTTCCATGATTTTGATGCACGGGTTTTACATTTTTGAGTCGTGATCTTTTTATACAGAGGTTTACAGCTCATTCTCAAGTTTATCTGAAAGCTCACAAAAACTTGTAACAAGCTAAAAAAATATATAATTTAAAAATTCAATTTAAAAAAGGGTAAAATTGTTTGTTATAAGTTGAAATAATTTTTCATTTTTCAGGTTAAATTGTGTATAATTTTTTAAATATTTTAATATTTGTGTATAATTTTTAAATATTTACGACAAAATTAATCTGGAAAAATTAGATTTTCCATGATATTGATGCACGGGTTTAACTGTATTACTTTTTTGAAGGCTCACAGATAATAATAAGTACATGTTTTGTCATTTGAAATCTTTCTAGCCCTCTAACGACTAGATACAAGAGTCATTAAAATACATTAATAGATATAAATTAATCAAAAACTGTAGAATATAAAATTTAGTCAAAATCATTTAAGCCGTTTTATAGATAAAATTAGCCTGACCCGCAGTGACTCCAAAATGACTCACTAATCTAATTTTCTCGAACTTGTGACACAGCCAAGTGGTCTTCTCGAGACCGAAAACGGTATAATACAAAATTTTGTCAAAATCGTTTGAGACATTTTTTAGATCAATTACCCTTATTTTCCTGATCCGTTGTGATGCAAAATGACCCACTAATCAAATGTTCTTGAACATGCGACCTAATCCAATAGTATTCTTGTGCCCGAAAACGATAGAATAGATAGTTTCGTCAAAATCGTTAGAGCCATTTTCTAGATAAAATTAGCTTGACCCACAGTGACCCAAAAATGAACCACTAACTTTTTTTATCTGGCATATGACTTATCCCAATGGTCTTTGCGTAGTCCAAAACGATAAAATACAAAATTTAGTCAAAATCGTTAGAACCGTTTTTTAGATGAAATAAGCTTCACCCAAAGTGACTCAAATATGACCCACTAATCGAAATTTCTCGAACATGTGACGTAGCCAATAGTTTACACATGACCAAAAGTGGTTGGATATAAAATTTAGTTAAAATCGATTGAGTCGTATTTTAGATATAATTAGCTTAACCCTGACACAGTATGACCCAAAATTACCCACTAATCGAATTATCACGAATACGCGGACCTAACCGAATTTTCTTCTTGTCCTCGAAAACGATAGAATATAAAATTTAATCAAAATCGTTAGAACTATTTTCTAGACAAAATTAGCTTGACACGTAGTGACCAAAAAATGATCCACTAATCAAAATTTCTCGAGCATATGACCTAGCCCAATGATCTTCTAGTGCTTGGAAACGGTATAATACAAAATTTTGTCAAAATCGTTTGAGCCATTTTTAGACAAAATTAGCTTGACCTTGACCGATTGTGACCCAAAATGACCCGCTAATCGAATTTTCTCTAACATATTAATTAGCCTAATGGTTTTATCGTATTCCAAAACGATAAAAAAAAATAGGCATAATCGTTATATCAGTTTTTTTAGATAAATTGGTTTGACACAAATTGACACAAATATGACCCACTAATCGAAATTTCTCGAATATCTGACATGGCTCAATACTTTTCCCGTGCCCGAAAACGGTTATATATATAATTTATTTAAAATCGATTGAGTCTTTTTTTTTTATTTATTGTTAGCTTGACCCTGACCGATTATGGCCCAAAAGGACCCACTAATTGAATTTTTTCGAACATGTGACCTAGCCCAATGGTCTTCTCGTGCCCGAAAATGGTAAGATACAAGATTTAGTCAAAATCATTAAACCCGTTTTTTTTAGGTGAAATTTAGACACACATACATACACACGAAATTTTTTCTCGTATTATAATATAAGATGTATATTCTAATAAATCATTTTATATAGATTCCGATTTCCCACTGTTTATTACTTTTATTTAATAAATACATTTTTATACCGTTTAATTTTTAAATAACTTCAACCAACAAATATTTTCTCATTGACAAAGTAAATTCGGAATATTTTCTCCCAGTAAGAGGAATTTAGTAAATGTTTATTGAAAGATTTTGATGTAATAAATTTTGTTTTATCACTTAATTTTGAAACAAGATTAAAATTTTTTCGACATAATACATTTAAGTAAACGTCAATCTTTTTAAAGCTTTCCATAACAGTCTAAATTCATTTTAACTTTACCTACTTTTGCTTATTCATGCATAGCATGTTGTTCCGAAAACCATAAGGTATTACTTTATATCCAAGTAATTCTAACTACACTTTTAAATGAATACATTTTAGATGTTCTTAGATAAAACCATGCGATTTATATTACGGAATTAAATTTATAATTTAAATTCATAACATTGATTAAGACATTTTAAATTTATATACATAACATGAAAATATACAATAAAAATTCTTCTTTACTAGTTGTAGTAATTGAATATGTATTTGACAGACAAAAAAAAAAAAAAACAATTCGCAATAACATTTTAACGTGTATTCAAACTGAATATGTGATTTTAAATATAATTAATTTTTATTAAATTCGAATTTCTGAACATTCTCGAATTTCATTGGAGTCATATTTCATTACAATTTTAATAATAAAATATTTTGGTATTTCATAGCAAATGTATATTAATCAGAATAATAAAAAAAAATATTAATAAATAAATCACATTTATGTTCAGTGGGAATTTCAGAATCTTGCAGGAATTATCTCTTATGTATACATTATTTTTTCTGTATTTAACAGGCTTGAAAGAGTTCCTCCTAAATGAGGAATATCACCTTTTTTAATACAATTCTGTTCATTCTCTGGATTGATGCAAAAATGCAAAGAAAATTTTGAAAATATATGGGTGGGGGGAGAGATCAGGTAAATTTAATCGTCAGACATTTTGTCTACTTAAACCCTTAGGTTTTCAGAACTTCTGACAAGGGAACCACTTTAGGTGTTGCTCGCACCTAGTATTGAAACCTGGTGCATTTTAAAGCTCTATACTGGGAAGTTTAGGAATCGATAAAATTTTTTTTGTTAAAATAATATTTTTTGATTTTACAGCAGATTAACTTTCTGAAAATGCAATTTTCGAGACCACTTTTCGGGCTGTTAAAGTAAAACTTAAAAAAAAAAAAAGTTTAAAATATAAATTAGTCAATAATAACTATAAAATGTTGAAAAAAGTTTTAAAATTCCTTCAAGAACCTACGAATTTGATTTAAAAAAAATACAATATTATATTTACGTATTTGGCGGGGAAAGATTGGCTTCTTTTTCGTCCCGTACAGTTTTCCGGCAACCCTAGCTCAGTATTTTCGCTACGCACCGTGTTGTAATGGTTTGGACGTAAACCAATTACAAGTATAAAGCTAGTGAAAATTTTGAAGTGCCATATCTGGCGACATAACTCTCTTTTGGTGTAAAATTAACAAATAAAAATCCAATAAGAAAAAATTATAAATATAAAAATAAATATAAAATATGATTTTAACAAAGAATTTTTATCGGTTCTCTAACTTTTATGCATATTGCTACAAAATGCACCAGGTCTCGATTCTAGGTGCGAGCAACATCTAAAGTGGTTCCCTTGTGAGTAGAAGAGCTATCAATTAAAAGGTCAGCTTATGCTATGACCATCTCAAAATTATGTAAATGAAGTTGATTGAAGTGCTGATGAAGTTTTTTTAGACTTAAAAAAAATACATAAGTTTCTTTTTGAAATAGAATATTTTACCCCATTTATACAACTTTTTGCGCAGTTTCAGGGATGTATTTCAGGAACAACGATTACGTCAATGTGTAAATATTTAGCATGGAATTTTTTTTTCTCTTGGGAAAGAGAAGGAAAATCTTAAGGAAGCAAACCACCCCGAATATATGTTTTGAAAAATTAATCATTGCACATAAATTCATTAGATATTTACACTTTTAGAAATCTGCTCTCCATTTTATTTTTTGATTCAATGAACCTATACATTTATTGTTACTTTATTTATTTTTCAGTATTTTCTAAGTTACAAAAAGAAAATAACAATCATATGTACAGTTATATTTAATTTTGTCGTATAAATTCCTGTTAAAATGTATCTAAATTACAAAAATTTGCTGCCATTGTATAGATGGAAAAAAAAAATTCCACATTTTCTTATATTTCCCGCTTTCATGCCTGATTTAATTTATATTTATTTTAATGTATGACTATGAAATTTTTATCAACGATACGTTCTTTTGTATCCATTCTTTGTAACATTAATATGTAGAGTTTGGATTTTATTATTTTATTTTTTAAGAAAAGTTGTGAAAATCTCAAACACATTAATAAATTAATTATATTTACTACTGTGCATCTTCCAATAACCTACATTTTTACATTCAAATAGCCTAAAAAAGTCTCAAGGGGAGACCAACTTCAGCAGCTTGATATTGATTGATTTTAACATAATTAAAAAAATTGAAGCTGTAAATATTCCTTCAAATTAAGCAATTTTTTGTGTAAATAGTACAAATTCCTTTAAACATATTTGATGGAATATAATTAGAATTTAGTTTATTTAAGACATACTATTTAAGTATTTTCAAAAAGGTGATTTGACATACATGTGTTGCGCTAGGGATTATTAAAAATTTATTCGATATATCCACTTAACATTGCATACACTCTGTTACATTACATACAGCCAATATTATAACATTGTAATATTACATATACTCAAAAAATGTATATACACCTAAAAATAACTGAACCAAAAACTTGGCTTGCTGATGTTATTTTATGAGTTACATAAATAATTAACATTTCAGCACATACGATCATTGCTCGGATGTGCAATGCGCATATAAACTGCGCAGCAAGCAACATTTAAAAGAGACAGTACTCGAATTTTCTCTTAATTATCACTGGACTGTCATATTTTATACATTGTATTTGAAAGAATTATATACTCAAGGCTTACTCGACGGCACTTACAATCAGTGGTCCGATTTCGAAAGGTGTCGAGCAATAGGTTTTAGAAAAACAGGTTGCAAAACAGACGTACAAGCCAGCATTTTGATTGAATGGATGTTGTAGTTCAGCGGAGTTGGCATCCGTGTATCAGAGAAGGCACGGTCAGCTTCTATGGGGGCTCAGAACGCTCCCGGGCCACAAATGGATGAGAGGATAGAGCGATGGATAGAGCGATTAGAATCACATCTACACCAACAGCGTCACTATCATCCAAAAATATCACCATTTGCCAGTTCGTTTGGATGCAATGGTATCGAGGCATACCAACCGTAGATAACTGACCGACTATGGGCTCAGCTCTCGGCGTACATTTAGGCAGTTATTTCTAAAACTTGAACATAGAGAGTGTAGACTGGATTGGGGTCATTTTTAAGCGAGCTGGACAGTTTCTGATTGGATAGATACGATAATCAGCAACAAATCCCGTTTTCTTCTCACTGCTGGTAACTACGGAACGTGTGTCGAATCAGAGAGGTCCGCGTTCCTTTCCTGCATTTATTACTTTGCGACACACTGCCATAACACCTGGTGACAATATGGGGAGCGATCGCCTGAGGCAGCTAATCAGTTTTACCTGTAAGCAAGATACTCAAATGGCTCGAAGGTACGTAGAAGACATCTTTCAGCTGATGGTACGGTGTGTGCTATCAAGTAACTTAGGTGCCATTTATGAACAAGCTAACACTCGGCCACACACTGCTCGACTCTTGCAACAATGTCCCAAAGGATATCATGTCCTTTTATGGCTGTGCCATGTCACCAGATCTTGCTAAAATAGAAAATGTTCGGAAAAGGTTGAAAAAACAACTTCAACCGTCTCGGAATACCACCGAAATAGTTTATCAGTTGTAACACTAATGGCAGAGTCACATAATGACATCGGTAACTTAATAAGACACAATGCGTCACAGAGTATCGGTTTTTATAGCTGCCAAATGTGGTTTTTCAACCTACTGAAATTGACATTCTTTTTGCTGATACTAATCAATATTTTTTTTTCTGAATTTATAGTCATTCGTTCATCTAAGCAAACACAATTCACATTCCAAGTTTCCCGGTCGTGCCTCAATTTTTTCTGGTGCATATATATATATATATATATATACATGGCTATTCTAAATGATGGACTCATTTTCAAAAAATTGTATTTATTAAAGTACTAATCCAAAATGAACAATATTTTTACCAATGAAATGAGGAAATTTCAATTTTTTTTAAGACATAATAAATGCTCAATATGTCCACCGTTAATACCAATTTCGGTACGAAATGACTGCTGCACTTAAATTTGCGACTCACTTCTTGCGAACTCAAGAACGCAGAAAACCTTATGCTCCACAGTAGCCATCTCACTCGCAACTGACAGTTAAACGAAATCGCAGCCTATTGCCTCTACCGGCCGCTTCTGAACCATCACCGCTTTGAAATCCGTGACCTCACAAGGGAAGCACCAAACATGGTGCTCACCAATTTTGATAAATTTAAAGTATGTTATAGATTACTTATACCTAATTATTCCTGTGAAGGGATTTTTCAAATGGGCCTTAGATTTTGAGGAATTAGGAGACAAATTTCAGCATACGTTTCAAATACTCGTTTGTTTAAACGCGGCAACGAGTCGTTCGTGGGGTTGACGCAGAGTGTTCGCTTGCCAATCGGGTGGCCGGGATTCGATGCTACCTCCTGACTTTTTTGAATTAATTCTATATGTTGACTCTTTACAAATTGTAATTATGGTTATGAATTGCTGCGACTTTATTTTTTTTTTTTTTATATTTTCCTAAACAGTATACATTTACGCTCTTGATTTTTTTTCATAGAAATTTATATTTTGTATATATTTATCTCTACTGACGAAAATCCAAGCTACTTTATGTCTAGAATTTTTATTATTATTATTTACCTTTATATATTTTTATATTTTAATCAAAGATTAGAAATAATACATTATATATATTTATTTACTTCATGGAATTTTAAGTGAAAATTTATTATTTCGTATAAATTTTAAATAATAATTTTCATTTCAAATGCCCAAAGGTGTTTATCTTTAGATGAATAAAAATAGACAAATTACATTTCAAAATATTTTTCATTCTAACAAATAATTATAATAAAACAAAATAAATGATTTTTTTAAACTGATATATTTTATCATATTTTGAAGAGTAGGTAAGAAAGTATGCTCTATATAGAGAAATTTTCCGTATGAATATTCCGTTTTAAATATTTTTATGATATATATCACCCGATTAATTGTATTACTAAACTTAAATATAAGTGTCAGCAATATTAAAAAATTTTATATTTTATCATTTAATTTATTTTAATATGTTTAAAACTAACCAAATATTAAAAAGATATTTGTTTTGTTGTGTTTTTATTCTAATAAAATGTTATGCATAATTTGAGAATTGTATTTAAAATATAAAAAGTTAAATAATATTAATTTTATGAAAAGAAATTTTCAGCAGATATTAAACACAAATTAATTTGTAATTCTACCAACAGAAATGTTAGTTTAAAAATTAGAGTAAAAATAGATGTTTCCATGAAAAATCGAAAACGTAAATCGATTTTTTTAGAAAAATGTCAAAATTTCAAAGCTGTAGAGATTCGTATCTTTGTCTAAAATTTATAAAGTGTCTAAAGTATGAAATTAATTAAAAAAAAAAAAAAAAAAAAAAAAACGGGAGTGAACATCGAACTCGTGCCCTCCGGCTGGTAGGCGAGAGCTCTGTCGTCATATAACTCTATCGTATAACTCGCTGAAAGCTGAAAACTAATATTTGAAACGTATGCTGAAATTTGACCTCCAATTTATCAAAATATTAGGCCCTTTTGAAGAAATCTTTTCACCAGAGTGATTATGGATAAGAACTGCATCATATACATTAAATACATCAAAATCGGTGAGCATCATTTTTGGTGGACCCCTTATCAGTAACATCAGATACGCTTTCTGGAGTATGGAACGAGTTTGGCTATCGTGTATACATTTTCCGTGCAGCAAACGTTGGACACATTGAACATTTATAATGTCTTTAAAAAAAAAAAAAAAAAAAAAAAAAAAAAAAACTTCGAAACTTTCTCTTTTCATTGGTATAAAGATTGTTCATTTTGGATTTGTACTTTAGTAAGTACAATATTTTGAAAATGGGTCCATCATTTAGAATAACCCTGTATATATATATATATATATATATTGCATCAGAGTGTATATATTGACTTAAATTTTATACTTTAACTTCAACCTAAAATAATAGTCAAGTTCACTGAAGAAAATATTTTTTTAGGCGATTAAACCATAAAATACATTATTTAAGACAAAATATCAATAAAAGTTTTAAAAATGTTACAGGTACTTAATTAAACACAGGTAGATTTTATAAAAGTATATAAAATTCGATATATTATAAAATATAGGGATGGTATTTTACTTAGTTTTAAAAATATGGTGCGCGCAATGTCAAAAATATCTGTTTTGAGAAATATGACTTTACAGTTCAATTTGATTGATTTAGATAGGTATTGTTCCACATATTTTATCATAAAACAGTTTCTAATTGGATTATAATCATTTTTTTTTAAGTTTGGTAACTTCTTATTCTTTAGTAACTGAGACAAAATGTTTCACGTTTTAATGTGATCTCCCCCATTAATAATTGCTTTACTATAAAAGATTTACATCCATGTTATTTTTAATTCAATCACTTCACATTGATCAGTCGAATGAATCTCTTGCGTCCTTCGAAAATGAGGAGCTGTTTTGAAACATAATCAGTATGGGTAACATTTTTTTAGCTACGTTTTTAAACTGTAAAGAAAACGGTGAAAATAAATCATTTTTTATTTCTTTTTGTTAAAATTTTCCAACAAAATTGAAAAGTATTTATGACTTCGGTTTGTCTGTCCGTCTGTCCATCTGATCGCACTCTAACATTCGTAAATATACTCGGATCTGAAATTTTTGTATGTTAGTGACTTCTACGATAGCACAATCCCTATTTCAAATGAAGTTTGTACCTGCATCATGTTTACTTCATTTACAGGGACGGTCAAAAGTTTTCCGTTACATTACGGTCAATGGGGAAAAATGGTTTCAAATGATTTTTATTGGTGTTTCTGTTTCAAAAATAGAAAAATTCATATGCATTTATGAAGTGCACTAAAATGTGCATTCTGTAGAATATGCTTTGCAAAGAATAGTTATTTTTCCTTTACAGGGACACATAAAAGAAATCCGTTACATAATGGCATATGAGGGTGGGATTGTTTGCGGCGTATATGAATTATGTTAAACTATTTCATATATAATGAAATTGATATACATCGCTGTGTTTTAGTATGAGATATTTCATATATAATACGAAGTGCATAGCATTTACAGGGACACACAAAAGATTTCAGATACTATATTATATCCGAATTACTGTATATTATCAATAATCGCTCAAAATGCATTTTTAATTATGATATACGCTTTTGAGTTTTACTATATCTATGCATACTATATAGTGTGTATTAATGCTGTAGTTCATATACAAGAAATTCATAATTCAAAACATAAAGAATTCGTGAGGGTTACTGAGTATGAGTGTAAATTGCTTAAAGGTGGGTTTTAAATGAGTTATGCATTTTTACGCTGAACTGGATTTAGTTTACTAAGGAATGTTTGTAGAATATAGATAAAATGATATACAGGGCCGGATACATGGCCATCTATGGATGATAATTTCTGGAAATGTGAATTTAGAAGTTTTAAGAGTGTTTTAGTTTGAATTAAATTTTAGCAAAATATTGGCGTGTAATAAAGGTACTAGGTAAAGTACAGGGCTGTACAAAAGTATTCAAGTATGTTTTCATCTATTAGTACAAATTGTTGAAAGAGAAATTTCAACCTGTTATGCTTTTTCTTGCTAAACTAAATTTTCCGATTATATAGTATATATATCAACCTACAGATCAAATACAGGGCTATTCAAAGTAATTTAAATACATATTTGGCTATGGACAGTAACTGCTGGAATCAGTTTTTCAAATGTTTTATGCGTTTTATAAAACATTTACTTAGTTATCTTATTTACCTTATTTCACTAAATAACAAAGTTTTTTTAAAGCATTGAGGAAGTGTTAGAAATTGTTTCATAATCTATGTTTAACGCATGATTTGCTTTCTTATTACCTTCAGAGCTGCTAATATTTGCCTTTTTCAGCAGCATGCCTGTCTGAAAATTTTTTAACAAAATTAATGATTATTAATTTCCTGTTGAAATATTTAAACTGTTATAAATTGTATATATAGAGAATAATTCAATATCTTTGTAAAATAACAAACTCGTAGTCATCTAGCTTTATCAGTTAAAAGAATTAATATATATCAATATAAAAATGAAATACAACGTGCGTGGTTTTGTTCGAAGAAAATATAAAACAAAATCAGAATCACAATTTATACAGTTCAAACATTTGATGACATCTATTTCTCGAAAGGAAACACTAATGCCTTAACCTTAGAAATTTTAAATAAGTTCTCTAGTACTGATTTATCTTTTCATGTAATGCAATATAATAAATTGTTGTACAACGATATATCAGTTATGCTACCAGTATATGAATGCTAGTTGTTGTTTAGACTTATTTCACGATAGTTTTTGATTATACACATTGCAATATATTTTCAAAGAAAACATTTTAAAGTATTAAAAAAAAAATCAGTTTTTCAGTTTGTTTTATAGAACATGTTGGATGCATTAAATAAAATTTACTTACACAGCGAATAAAAAAAAGGTTAGAATATCTTTTAAATAAGTATTCTTAATATTATTATGATTTAGTTATCATTTCATTTATTTTTTGTTTTCAAGAATGTGATATCGTAAAAATATTCCTTTTTATTAGCACAACAAATATATCAAAGGCAAATATTAACTATGCGTTTCTTGTAGCGTATAGTTACATGTTTCATGTTTCATGTGATCCAGTAAACATGCTGTGAAACGACACAGGTGGCCAAGCTTGCTATTTATAGCTTCGTTATAAACAGGAGAGGCCACCAAGCAAACATGTCATAAATATTTTGAAAAAAATGTGCAAAAAATCTATGTCCAACGTAAAAAGATTTATATAAATTTTACAACAGTAATTCGTAACATAATTTTAATATTAATTCATAGCAAATACAATTTCAATGATTACTAGCATTCAACACTAATACAATCAGTTTTATCCGAATTATCTCTCTTTATAAAAAGGGATGTTTAAATGCATGTTCCTTATAAAAATCTACAACTTTTTTCAGATTTGAACGAAAAGATATACATACTGTGAAGGTGATTACCTTCACATATTCGTTTTGAATGGTTTTTCTCTTTTAACCCGGACCCCTCTTAATATATATATATATATGTTTGCTAAATTACTAACTTTAATTGTCAGTCTTTATATAGCTTTAATTTATTTAGTAACGGTCTTTCCCATTTATAAAATTAAGCTTTCGATTTGTGTTCTCGCTCTATAAATTATCTAAGAGCAGCGCACTTTATTAAAAGGAAAGAATTCTTTTACCCGTCTAGCAACACATTTCTTATTTCATTTGCATGGCTAATTTCGTTGTTATGCAATATTTTCCCAGGCATATATATCTATTATTTTTTACCGTTGTCACTCCCCATCCAACTGCCTATATTTTCTGCAACGTATAAAATTATTTCATTATTGACTCTAACTTCTTATTTTAATCAACGTTTATTCTCTGCTCCCCCCTCTCATGAGATTCTTGGCATCCTACTCTAAAATTATACTTTTGTAGTTTGCAGTACTTCTAATTTCTCCTGTTATCATTTGCCGTTAAAGAATTCATATTTGCCCTATGTTCACCCCCATTGTCATTTCGTTAACGGAAAATAACACATGACTCTTCTTAATCAATTCTTGCCGTATCATACGTTATTGCATATATTTATGCATATCTACGAGTAGTTACGCCAATACTCGATATCTTCGAGAGAATAGAATGTGGTCAGTACTGTACTGATCGTGATCCATAACACGTTTGTCTACCCCTTAGTATCGGCATTTTATGACAGAAAATCTCGACTTGTGTTAAAAGAAACTGGTGGCCAATAGAAGTCTTTACATGTTTTCGAATCCGAGTGCTCAACTGAAACGGTCTCATGCTTCTTCTTTTAATAATTAATATGTATCTATTCACAATCCGATATCATTTAACTACGTCGATAATCCTCAATGCAAATCACTATACCACATGTATTGTAATATTTGTGAAGGTGGGTTACCTTCATATATTCCTTTTTAATGTTCTTTTCCTTTTTATTCGACCACCCACCCTATCTCAAAGATAAACAGAAACACTCTTTATTCACATTTTTAAACATTTCTCATAATTTATCTTTATAAAAATCTATTTTTAATAATTTTCTAATGCATTTTTTTCCGATTGCCACAAAAAGATATTGCATATGAACTCATCTATACTAATATTATAAAGAGCAAAAAATTGTTTATTTGTAGGAAGTAAGCTCTGAAACTACCGAACCGATTTCAAAAGTAATGGTATCAAAATGATGGTGGTGGCCTAACTTAGAACATAGGCTATATCTTATGTATGTGCCACAGGCTAAAAGGGGATGCAAGAGCAAAAAACGTTCTAAAAATGCGATTTTTGAGTTACTGAACAGACTAGAAACATGAAATTTGGAATAGTGGTTACTTATAAGATACTAATGATCTCTAAGGACATTTCTTTAAAAAAATCGAAATTAAAAAGGGGTGAAAATGCGCGAAAATCGTTCTAAAAAACGTTCTAAATAGCGATTTTTACGCAATCTCAAGAAGTACCAAACCCATTTCAAAAATAATAGTGATAACCCTTGCTCCAACATAGGCAACATTTTATGTCGGTGCCACTAGCCCTAAAGGGGAGCAGGAGCAAACAAACGTTCAAAATTGCGATTTTTGTGTTTCTGAAGGGCCCAGATACATGGAATTTGGCATGTTAGTTACTTATTAGATATAAATTATCTCTGAGAACATTTCTTAAAAAAATCGAAATTTAAAAGGGGTTAAAATGCGCAAAAGGACGATCTAAAATACGTTCTAAATGGCAATTTTTAGGCAATCTCAAGAAGGACCAAAACGATTTAAAAAATAATGGTGTCAAAATAATGGCGATAACCCTTGCTCCAACATAGGTTAAATTTTATGTGGGTGCCACTACCACTAAAGGCGATGCAGGAGCAAAAAAAAGTTCGGAATTGCGATTTTTGTGTCATTAAAGGGCTCAGATACATGGAATTTGGCATGGTAATTACGTATTAAATATAAATAATCTCTAAAATCATTTCTTGAAAAATTCGAAATTTAAAAGGGGTGAGAATGCGCAAAAAGCGTTCTAAAAACGTTCTAAATGGCGATTTTTACGCAATCTCAAGAAGTACCGAACCGATTTTAAAAAAGTCCTTCCGGCCAGTGCCGGGAGGAAGAGGTAGCTTTCATAATCCTTATTTAAAAAAAAACCAAATTATATCATTCAAACACACGAAGCTCAATTTAGTGGAAACCGAATATAGGAGATTCAATACTAATTTTTATCAATATAATGAATGAGAATTTCGCGAAATTAGTCAGCTTTATCCAAGCTGCTTTTCTTTAAAGTAACACATATTTGGCTGCCAAATTCGGCAATTTCTTAAAGTGCCTGTCATTTTAAGACAACATGGTGGATGAGACTAAGCAGAGTGAACTTGGTCGAGACCTTAGTAATTGCTGTGCACATGCTCACTCACATCGGAATCGGTTAATATATAGGAGTGCTGTCGCATGCAAAAAATCAGATTTTTCAAAATGTCACCCACAAAAGAAATTGAAACTGCTATATCTGAGCCATTTTTTAAGGTAAAGACAAACAAAAAATGCTCCTGAATCCTTATATCAAGGTCAAATACTTAAGAAAGAAACCTTTTTCAATTTCTAATTTTTTTGCACCTCACTTTAAATATATATATATTTTTTAATTTAATGGTCGCCATTTTGAAACAAGATGGCTGATGAATCTGGCCAGCGAACTTGGTCGAGCTGTTGATGTATACTATCCACATGCCTTCTTACATCGAAATAGACGAATAGGTGTGTTATCGCGTGGCAAATACAAGATCGTTTCAAAATGTTAGCCATGCTAGAAATTCAAAGTGCTATAAATCAACCATTTTTTAAGATATAAACAAAAGAACAAATTTTCAGAAACAAAAACTGCTCCGGAATATTTGTATCAAGGCCAAACACATAAAAAAATCTTTTTCATTTCCCAATTGTTTAATACCTCATTTTGAATTTTAAATTTAATTTTTTTTAAATGGCAACCCTTTTGAAACAAGATGGCGAATAGAAGCTGGCCAACGAACTCGGTCGAGACATTTGTATGTACTATGTACAGACCAAGTTATATCCAAACAGGTTCATAATTACGCCTGTTATCGCGTGACAAAAATCAGGTCGTTTTAAAATGTCAGCCACAAGAGAAATTCAAAATGCTATTTCTCAGCCATTTTTTTTAGATATAGACGAAAGAAAAACTGTTCCGGAATCTTTGTATTAAGGTCAAACACATACAAAAAAAAAATCTTTTTCACTTTCCAATTTTTTGGTATCTCATTTAAATTTTTTTTATTTTTTTTAAATGGCCGCCATTTTTAAACAAGATGGCGGATGAAGCCGGCCAACGAACTCGGTCGAGATATTTGTATGTACTATGTACACACCAAAGTTCATCCAAGTCGGTTCATAAATACGCCTGTTATTACGTCAGAAAAATCAGGACGTTTCAAAATGTCAGCCACGCTAGAAATTCAAAATGCTATAACTCAGCCATTTCTTAAGATATAGACGAAACAAAAACTGCTCCCGAATCTTTTTATCAAGGTCAAACACATAAGAAGAAAATATTTTTTTTTATTTTTTGGTACCACATTTCAAATTTAAATTTTTCTTAAAAATTTAAATGGCCACCATTTTTAAACAAGATGGCGGATGAAGCTGGCCAACGAACCCGGTCGAGACATTAGTATCTACTATATATAAACGAAGTTACATCCAAATCGGTTCATAAATATGCCTTTTATCGCGTGACAAAATTCAGGACGTTTCAAAATGTCAGCCACGCTAGAAATTCAAAATACTATAACTCAGCCATTTTTTAAGATATAGACGAAACAAAAACTGCTCCGAAATTTTTGTATAAAGGTGAAATACATATGAAAAAATATTTTTCCATTTTCAATTTTTTGGTACCACATTTCAAATTTTAAATTTTTAAAAAAAAATTTAAATGGCCGCCATTTTGAAACAAAATGGCGGATGAAGCTGGCCAACGAACTCGGTCGAGAGATTGATATATACTTTGTACACACTGATTTACATCCAAATCGGTTCATAAATACGCCTTTTATCGAGTGACAAAATTCAGGACGTTTCAAAATGTCAGCCACGCTAGAAATTCAAAATGCTATAACTCAGCCATTTTCTAAGATATAGACGAAACAAAAACTGCTCCGGAATCTTTGTATAAAGGTCAAATACATAAGAAAAAAATATTTTTCCATTTTTAATTTTTTGGTACCACATTTCAAGTTTTAATTTTTTTTTTAAATTTTTAAATGGCTGCCATTTTGAAACAAAACGGCGGATGAAGCTGGCCAACGCACTCGGTCGAGACATTGGTATGTACTATGTACATACCGAATTACATCGAAATCGGTTCATAATTACGGGAGTTACAGTGTGACATAGGTCAGATATATATATATATATATATATATATATATATATATATATCAATTTTGAACGGAGGGTGGTTTCGGGATCTGGGGGTCATGATCGATGAAAATATACCAAAATTTTTTGAAATCGCTTTCCTCCGAACGGCTGCAATAAGTAGCTTTTTTGTAAAGAAAGCTACCTAATAATTGTGTAAAAAGGATGGTGACAACCCATGCTCCAACGTAGGCTACATTTTATGTCGGTGCCATTACCCCCAAAGGGGGTGACGGAGCAAACAAAGGTTCGAAAATCGATTTTTGTGTTACTGAAGGGCCTAGAAACATGAAATTTGGAATGGTAGTTACTTATAAGATATAAATGAACATTTCTTAACAGAACATTTCTTACAAAACATTTCTCAGGACATTTCTTAAAAAATTCGAAATTTAAAATGTATGAAAATGTGCGAGAGCAGGTCTAAAAATCGTTTTAAATGGCGATTTCTACGCAATCTCAGAAAGCACCCAACCGATTTCAAAAGCAATGGTTGGAAATTGATGATGACAGCCCTTGCTTTATTATAGGATCTACGTCATGTCGGCGTCACTACCACCTTGTGGTTGCATTTTAAAAAACGTCCTAAATTGTGATTTTTGTGATACTGAAGTTGGCAGGCATCTTGAAATTTGGCATGGTAATTACTTATGAGATGTAAATGCTCTCTGAGAAGAATTCTTTAAAAATTTGAAATTTAAATGGGGTGAAAATAAACGAAAAGCGTTCTAAAAAGTTCTAAATAGCGATTTCTACGCAATCTCGGGAAATATAAACGATTTCAGAAGTAAAGGTTTCAAATTAATGGTGAGAGTCCCCGGTTCAACATTGCCTATATTTTACGTTGTTGTCACTACCACCTGGGGGTTACAGGAGCAAAAAATGTTCAAAATTGCGTTTTTTGTGTTTAAAAGTGTGTCTAACATTTTAAATTTGGATTGGTAATTACTTCAAAGATGCAAATGCTTTCTAAGAATTGTAGAGAGAAAATTCCAAATTTAAAAGGATAAACTGAGCGGAAAGCGTTCTATAAGCGTTCTAAATTACGATTTTTATGCAATCGTATGAAATACGAAACCAATTTTAAACATAATGGTTGCAAATTGATGGTGATAAAACCTGCTCAAACATAAGCTATATTTTATGTCGGTGCCACAACCCCTAGAGGGTTGCAAGAGCAAAAAACGTTCTAAATTGCGATTTCTGCGGTACTGAAGAAGCTAGAAACTTTCAATATAGCACGGAAGTTACTTATAAAATATAAATGTCCTATAAGAACAGTCGAAAATAAATTCGAAAGAAAAAATGGGTGCAGCGAAGGGAAGCATCGAAAAGCATTCTAAACAGTCCTAAATTACAATTTCTATGGAATCTCAGAAAATAATAAACCAATTACAGAAGTTATTGGTTGCGAATCACGAGTGATAGTCCCTGATCCTATAAGGGCTATATTGAACGTCGGTGTTACTACCGACTGGCTGGCAGGAACAACAAGAAATCCTTTAACACTAGAACCGCGGTACTTTCGGTATACCTAGAACCGCGGAGCGGGTCAGTTTGACCCAAGATAGAAAAAATATATAAATATGCATAAATGTTTATCTTAATTAACTAAAATAGTATATTTTCATATAATAATCGATTTTTCAATACATTTACATTATATTTAATAGATTTTTCCATGCATTTACATTACATTTGATATAAAAAATCAGCTCAGATTACCAGTTATTTTAGAAAGTGATTTCTTCCACATTGTAGTTTCTTAAGTATAACATATACTTTACCCAAAAATAAACGTAGACTTCATAACTTTAACAGAAAATAGATTATCTCATTAAAATAAGTTTAGACATAATTTCTAATAATAAAGATACATAAAAAATAGATATACGAGTTAATTACTAGTTTAACAGATTTGTTAAATCCAATTTATTGTGTGCATCGCATGCAAAACTTAGCAATAAATTTTATATGTTTACCACAAATGGGTGCATTATATTATATAAAAATATCGTCAGTTTTAATTTCACATTTTGAAGTGTGACACCGGGCTCGTTTACACTAAGTTTGAGGTTTTCCGTCGTTTTCAGTGGTTGCTTCTCACCCAAATGACACCTTTTTTTCACCTACAGAGAACACACTTTTCTCTTAATTATTCAACAAAGTCCTGAATAAATTACCGTCACAAATAGAATGTCTAGTTACGACTTTGTATAGAACCCAAGCTTTGATAGCTGCAAGAATCAAAATGTTATAAAATACATGCACTGCCCACCTATGTGAAACAGTCTTGCCAGTATACATCCTGGTCAATCTGATAAATCACATCTACACCGAATAAAGTTGCTTTGCAGTAATCAACTGCATTTTTTAGAATTATCTAAAACCAATCTTTGAATGCAGTGTACTGTTCATCAACAAAACATATTTATATGCTTTTTTCTGGTAATCAGTATGGGTTAGTACAGTAGTCGCCTGATATTTTGATTTTGACATTTTTACAGAGAACTCGTATTTCTTTTCACGAAGGTTTTACAGTTCCTACAAAGTTACTGTTTTTGGATTTCAATGCCTTTGCAAGTTTTATAAGTCATGGTGTATAATTAGTTTTCAGTGGCATGATTACAGATATCAGAAATCGTGTCAAATTTGTCTGTCTTTAGATGACTTGATCGGTTTGATTTTATATCGAACTATAAGGTTCCCATTATTTCAAGAAATTTGTTTTTTGGTATTGTAAGCTTACGATTTCGTGACATCTTATCTATACTTACAATAAATGCAGGATAAAACTAACTACAAGAATTCTTATCTGTTGTAAATTTCCATTGCATTCAAATACTCCTTTACACTGAGGATATATGAGGGACTCGCAACCATTGTAAAACAAGTTCCCACTTTGAAAAAAAGTAAGATAGCCCATTTAGAAGGTGAATAAAATCTGTTTTATCTACTCTCACAGTAAACCAATTCTGTAACTAGATGACATATATGAGAAAGTATGTGAAAATAGACTTGGTTCACTGTGGGAGTGGATAAAACTGATTTTAATCACCTTCTAAATGCACGTAGATTGTTTTTTCAAAATGGACTTTGTTTACTATGTCCCTCATATGTATATTATCATACTGAGTCCCTCATATATATCTCATATATATATCATACTGAGTCCCTCATATGTCGTTACTTCTGAGAAAATGCATCTCTTTTTCCTCATTTATGCGAAAAAACCTATAACGGGTCACATTGACCCGCTTCGCGGTTCTAGGTATAAATGGTTATAATTGGGAATTCATTTATATTATGCGTTTTTACATTTGATAAGTCGTTGCTTACCTTAAAATATTAAAAGTCAGAACAGGAAATGTTTTTCCAATTACTATTTTTGGCGCGATGACAAATTAAACATCGATTCGGGTCAAATTGACCCGCTCCGCGGTTCTAGTGTTAAAAACATCTAAATTCCGTTTTCTATAGAAAATTAGGAAATACCAACCGATTCCAAGGTTAATGTTGGCAAATTAATGGTGACAGTCTCTGTTTCAACATTGTTCGCGACATTCTATTTCAAAATCTGTTTCGGCATTTTATGTTGGTGCCACTAACACCAGAGCGGTGGTAGACTGTTAGACAAGAAGCTTGGAATTTGACACGATGGTTAATTTTAAGATATAATTGTGTTAAGATGGTTTCTAAAAAATTCAAAACTTCAAATGAATACTAAAATGAGCGTATGGAATAAGCATAAAAGTCTCAAAATACTATCTAAATTATCATTTATTTGGAATTAGTTTTAGTTCTTCTTATTAATTAAAATCTCATTTCTGTCTATTGCACTTTTATAATGAAGTTTAGTCAAACTGTGGCTTAATTTGTAATTTTTGAATTATTCCAAAAATTGTTCTTCTAATAAAAAATAGTCATGCAAACATCACTTGGCATATTTCAACTATTACTCGAGCAAAGCCGAGGGATTTGCTAGTAAGATATATTTCTGCATATGCAATTGACGTGATTCTGATCAGATGCTTCGCATTTTGCATATATAAAATTTAAAATATTTAATGTAAATGCTATCAAATGTTGCACTCTCTTCATTTAAATGTATTTGGATTTAAAACAGCTGCTACAATACAAACATTCTCCTTAAAAATATTAATGAAGAATTATTTTACTAAATATGACGTCACTTTCAATTAGACGCTTTCAGTGAGGGGTAAAAGTGATTCTAAACAAATATTTGATATGATTTAATTCATTTCTGCCTTTATATACTAGCTCTATGTTATATATATTTATATTACAGTTTTTTAGTACCTTAGATGCAGTGGTAACATTTTTGCAATATTTATATTAAATAGTAAATAAATCGCAGGACTGTTTTTTGGAGAATATGTTTTTCTTTTAAAATAAACTCCATTCATGATTGTAAGCGCCCAGAAAATAACATAGTTTTCATGCAATCATTCTAGATTTAGTTTTTATTAATGGAAATGTAATGGTTATAAAAGCAGCGTCAAATATTTTTAACCGTTTTCGTGTCTGTGATTTTGATATATAGGATAGATTAGATTGTGTAGATAGTTGCCAGTCAGCTGATGCGGCATCTGTCCCTGTTGCCATACTAACATCGTAAAGCAATCGGCAATGTAAAACAATCAAAACCTAATTACTTATATTATCTTGACTCGAAAACGCCATCAATAATTTGCTTGCCAATCATTTGACATTGCAACGGATTGCGCAATGCTATTATGACAATGCAAGAGCTGATGTTGGTGCACTATCTGCCTAGAAGTTTCGGTACCTATACAATATTATCTATCATATATACAAAAATCATTAACGTTAGAATTGTTTGCAAAAAATGTGGCTGCTTCCATCATTACTGCATATAATACGGCATTTTAAAGTACGTTTTTGCATTTTTCCATGGTTAAGAGAAGCCAAATCCTGTTATTCTGCTGGTTTTGTATTACCAAAACTTGTTTTCTGTAAAACAAATTGTATATATGCATATATATATATATATAAATGCTTATAAATAAGAAATACATTTATTTTTTTTTTATTTATTTTTTTTTTAATCTTCTACAAACAGTGTTTTATGAATTATTTTATTTAATAATGATGTATAAAAATAATATTTAAGAAAATAAGATGAACAACCTCGCAAAGAGATAGCAGACGATTAGTGTTCAGCCAAAAAAAAAGGAAAAGGATTTATGCAAATCGTATTTTGAGATGCTACTTTATAAAGCAAATTATCCATTATTACTATCCTTTGTAACATAAAACCTCAAGATGTTTTTAATAAAGTGGTTTTTATTTCATAACAAAGAAGATAATGGTCCATTTTCTGATGTGTTTTGAGGAAAAAGTAAATTGATATCATTATTATTTTATGATCTTTCCAGCTGTTGCAGTACATAGTTGGATTTCAGTTGTATAAGAAGTATTGTTTTCTTGATGTTTCATTGGCATTATTATGTTCAAAAATCTATGACATGGATTTTTTTCTGTTTAGACACTCGAATCTTAAGCATATGAGTTTTATTACTAATACATAAAAAGATTTTTATATCTTTATATATGTCATTAAATTATCATGTAATCAAATGAACTTTTATAATATTTATAAAGTAACGTTTCGTATAAATCAAATAATTAAAATGTTACTACTTTGATAAATTAAATTTTAAAAACTAAATTGAACTTATAAAAATGTAAATTACGGACAATACTATTGATGAAGTAGGATGTATTGCATTTTATTACATGAAAAAGAGAAACTAATATTTTAAAAGTAGCTTGTCTTATATTATAAAAGGATATTATTTTTTTTTTTTTAATTCATCGATATTAACTTTTAATGAACATTACAAAGAAAGTCATATTCTAAATTACAATGTGTTTGATAAAACTTGTAAGCTACATCTGCAAATAAGTAACAGGTTTGTTAATTAACAAATTAACAAAAACATTTAAAAGATCTTCTTCGAAATACTGATTGAAACACATCCCCTTTTTTATTAAAATTTCAGTCAAATTATTTTATTACTATTTATTTGAGGTTCAAAGTTTCTTGTTACACGTTCTGATTTGATAGTATATATTTTACAGTATCTAATAATTGTTTTTCTGCTTTGTTATTCCGATCTAATTATCCAATGTATATAAAAAATAACGGGACACTTTTGATTTTAAACGTGTTGAATAATATGAAAGTCAATCATGGTTTTAAAATTTTCGAAGTTCTAAAATTATTCGTCAAGTGTGTATCTAATTATTCGATAAAATGTCTGTAATTCAAAGTGTCCTGTTATTTATTAGTATAATGAGAAGATATTCAAAATAGTATTTTAATTGCATTTTCATCATTAAATCTTACAAGTACCTTATAGCGTAGAGAATTAATTAAAGATTTTACGTATGTTAGTTATCTTATTTAGAGTGATTAAGATAACCATTCGAAAAATAAATTATACATTTATATATATATTTTTTTTAGTAGACAAAGATAGATGGTAATAGCAAATTAATGATTTTTAATAGATAAAATAAGAATAACTTAATGTAATTTGACTTCATTTGTTACATTTAATTATGCAATATTTTCTGTTGAAGAGAACCTAACATTTTATTTCTTTATCACAAAACACATTATAATTTCTCAGTATTTTAAACATTAGCTTAATTAGTATATTTTGTGTGATAGGATTGCAATATCAAGATTCATAATTAAATGTACTATGAATATTCTCATGAGCTAAATAAAATATCAAAGTTTTGTATTTTTCACTGCTTTGCATTTCATTTAATTACGAGTAGTTATTTTAAGTTAATTTTAAATACTTTAAATGGATATATGTGATATCTGAAGAAAGATAAATGCATATTTTGCATTACATGTATAAAAAGTTTTGTAGTATAAAGTATAAATCTATATTTAATAAGTTAAATATAGATTAATTTAATAAAAGTCTAACAAATGCAACTATAACAACTTTAAAAAAGGAACGATAAACCGGCCGTATTTTTATATATATATATATTCGTGTTTTCATGGCAACCATTATTTTTATTCAAATTTGGGTCTTGCACAGGTCCGATTTTAAGATTGAGGCTCCAGTACTATTTCAGTATTTTAATGGAATTGTTTTCGGTAAATTTTGCGGAGAAACGGAAATTTTTCTAGAATTTGCTGGAAAAAATTCAGTTAAAATACAGATATACTGTCGGTGTCTTGACAGCTAGTACAATTATGTATTTTAACGGAATATTTTTACAGCGTACACAACAACAGCATTTATTTCGGAATGTGACACTCAGACAGAAAAACAACACCTGTATTTATCAAGAAGGAAGTCATGTTGAAAGTTCAAAAATTTTTCAGGCACCATCTTTAGAGAGTGACATTGCAACGATTTTCTGCACTAATAGTACTTGACTTCGGCAGAAAGAAAAGTATAGTGCTGAAATCCACAGATTTAAGAGAAAGATAGAGAGAAAATGTGTTGGTTTGACGTGCAGTTAGAAATTCAACCATGAAACCGGTTAAAATCGGCCGCAACTCGGTCGAAACACATGCTGCTTTCCACACTTGCTGGTTACACTTGCTGTTTGAAAACCTCTCCACGTCCAATGAATTTATCCCTAGTTCCACGTGCATAACATGTTTAGGCAGAATGATTTGAGCGAAAACTGGTTTCATTTTGCAAGCCGTTTTATTGTTATAGTGCATCTCTAATATACTTTGAACTCTGTGGTTGAAATCTCCTGTTTTCAGTTCACTTAAGAATTTTTTCTCATAGTTGTTGACCAGCAATGTTTTATTTTAATTTATTCAAGTTCCTGATGATTCGATGTATAGAAAATTGTCAAGTGTAAATGTTTTCAGTGAAGTTCAAAGTTCTAGAGAATAGATTACTAGAGTTTAAACATTTCAAATTGATTGTTTTTCGTTGAAAGATATATTTCTGTGCCACAATAAAATTAGCAAGTGCTTTTATGTATTTTCTCGAAACTTAAATTAGGTAAAAACATTTGTTATACGTTAAAAAAGCATTTTGACAATAATGATGAGAACTTTAAGAAGTTTAACATTACTAATAAAAAAATATAACTGTCGAGAAATCAAAAAGAAATAACTAAAACGAAATACAACGTGCCATGTAATTTATTCTTTTGTTTATCCTAAAGTGAAAAAAGTATTCTAATATTTGTTACTTAACAGCCTAAGAATACTCTACAAATAGAAATTTCGCTATTCCGCACACTAGATATAAGTATCTGTTCTTATGAAAATTCACATGTGTTGCTTATTTGTTTTTTACATAAATAGTGAAAATATCTTTTAAAATATGCATGTACTTTCACTGTGTATCTGAGGAAGATTATCGTATATATATATATATATATTTAAATATATTACAAAGTGAATTGCAATTGATTTTTTTTTTTAAGTACACTTTAAAAAATTTCTTATACATATTTTATCCATGCTCTTGGAATTTATCTCCATAATATAATTGTAAAAAATATATATATATATATCAATATTTGATATGCTCAACAATATGAACATATTTTCTAAACAAAGAATTTTCCAAATCATCTCAGATAGAATTTTTCTTAGCACAATTTTCATTAAAAAATTTTAAGTTCCTAAAAGCAGATATTAAATGGAAGTGATCTAAACGATCGTGTGTCAAAGAAAATTATCCCCATACAAATATGTTTAGAGCACTTTTAGTGCGTATAATTGTGATGCATTGCACTACATTTTAATCATGCAAATCTATTTAGGGCCGTTTAATATACAGGCTTGGCTAAAAGTATTAGGCACCCCCTAGAAAACAATTGAACCGTAAAAACATATTAGAAACAATAACAAATGCTTTATACAAAGGCATAAGGGATGTTGTCAAACGTCCATCAAAATGTAGATAATCCCTTTGGAATGACAGGTGACATCTGGCGTCAAAAACAAAGGAAATGCAAATTTTGAAAAAAATATTTTAAATTTTTTACCAGTCTTTATTTGACATTCGCAGCGCAAAGTAACTTCCGTGTGTGATTTAGTGGCGAATTTTACATAACTTAATTCTAAATTGCCTAAAAAAAGTGAGCTGCCGATTGAAAAAAAAAAGTCAGAATTAGCTGTTGCATGAACAACGCAAATTTCAAGCTCAAGTAAAGGTAAGCAAATTGGTAAAATGTTTTTTATGTGCGTGCAACCTTCTATAAACCTTTCAAGGAGACGCGGTCTCGCGTAAATAAGATAAGCATGGACAGAAAATGCGTCACAACGAAACGCCAGAATAGAAAACTAATACGAGAGTCTGTTAGACATCGCAAAAATCTTCTTTTGAGGTTGATGCTCGGTCAGAAGACAGTGGACAGTCTATAAGTAATGGAATGACAAGAAGAAGACTGGCAGAGGCTGGTTTAAATGGGTGCAAAGCCAGGAATAATACCTTTCTTTAGGAAAACAAGAAAAATCCATTAGAGTGGGATAGTCGAGATCAACATTTTACGGAAGAGGATTGGCCAAATGTTCTGTGGTCCTATGTATCTAACTTTCTGGTAAGCCTTTTAGCACTTTGTTATAATGAAAATTAATCATAATAATCATCATTCAGCCAAAGTCGACATTTTTAATAAAAAATAAGAATATTTTAATTTCCAGGTTTTCGGAAGATCGGGAGTGACCTTCGTTAAGCGACGTATAGACGAAGAATATGATCCAGATTGCGAGGTGCTTACCGTTAACCTCGAAGGTGGTAGAAATAAGATCTGGGGCTGCATGGCTGCTAATGACGTTGTTGAAATACCTGTTTTCAAATGCCGTATGAACAGCCAAAAATACAGAGTGGTCATAAAGAATCTTTGACGATATATGGAACTCTAGCGGCCGGTCCGTTTAACCGACCGAGATGAGATTTCAGACATACTTATTCAGAGGTATGAGCTCGGGTTTCTGTGAACGCCAACAAATTGGCGTTCACGGTTACGGTTATAGATACAGATACTCGAAATTTTTTAATGGCAACGACCATTTTTTTTTTCGCCGCAAAATTCTCAGCACATGCGAAAAACCTAAATAGCGCTGGAACGGTACGTGTGTCGCAATAAACGGGCGCGTTATGCACGCCCAAAAAAACAGCTCTGCGAACGGCAAAAAAAAAATAAAAGTAAAAATAAAAATAAAAACCACGATCGGAGCGCACGGAGGAAATTTGCATAAGACAGAGACAAGAATCCGTTTTCTGCGCTGACTATATGGCGAACGGCGTTCTATGATTGGTGTCTTGCCGCTGTCCTATGCAAATTCCTTCGTGCGCCCCGATCGTGTTTTTTTTTTTTTTTTTTTTTTGTTTGGCCGTTCGCAAAGCGCTGTTTTTTTTGCGTGCATAACGCGTCCGTTTATTGCGGTACACGTACCATTCTAGCTCCATTCAGGGTTTTTGCATGCGCTGAGCATTTTGCGACGAAAAAATATGGGCGTTGTCATTCGAAAATTTCGAGTTTCTGTACCTATAACCATAACCGTGAGTGCCAATTTGACGCCATTCACAGAATTCTGAGCTCATACCTCTGAATAACTATATATGAAATCTCATCTCGATCAGTTAAACGGAACGGCCGCTAGAGTTCCATATATCGGCAAAGTTTTTTATGACCATCCTGTACATAAATGTGCTCAAAACTGTGCTGATGCCTTCGTTAACGCGCATTTTCTGGTGAGACCAATTTACATGGCACCATGTTCCAACAAGACAATGTTCCTTGTCATAAATCAGCCACTTTCGATGCGCTGGTTTAAAGGTAGTAACATTGTATTGCTGAACTGGCCAGCGTAGTGCCCAAATCTTAATCCAATCGAGCACCTTTCGGGCATGTTAAAACATAAAATCAGAGAACACAGCGTAACATTAAAAACAGCTTGAAAATGCTTTTATTAAAGAGTAGGATGCCATAACTGCAGAAAAATGTGCAAGCCTTGTACGAAGTATGCCCCAAAGAGTTGCTGCTGTCATTAAAGCCAATGTTGGATCCACTAAATATTGATATTCTTTGTAATTTTACATTCATATAGTAATTTATAAAACAATAAGACTTTTATTTTTTATCTTTAAAACCAAAAGTGTATTTAAAGTCAGGATGTATAATACTTTTGGCCGAGGCTGTATTTTTGAATTTTTATGTAATTTTATTCTTTATTTAAATCTGTATTCAAGTGATAAAATTTGCTTGTTTATTATGAGTATTTTAATAACTATGAGTAATTTTTTGTTGAAGAATGTATACAATTTTATGTCAAAAATAAAGAAAATACTATTTATTTTGAATGTGTGTTTTCGATCACTCTGTCAGCAATTCTAATTTGCAGTTAGAGTAATATATTTCTACTATATACTGGTTGAACTTTTATTATTTTACATATGTTTATAACGTAAAAATGTGATATATACTTTGAGTGTTTCCTGAACTGTTATTTTTAATTCAGTTCCCCAAGCTACATGCTTATGCAGTATTCAGCAATTTCAGAATTATTATATTCGCATTCTCAACCTCTATATTTTTAAGGGTATATTTAAGTAATTAATCACTAATTTGTATCATTTTTCTCCTGAGTAGAAAATTTGACATAATCTGAACAATATAAGGTTTGCGATAATTTCATT
The DNA here is from genome assembly GCA_963932465.1 of Maratus speciosus. NCBI lineage: Eukaryota > Metazoa > Arthropoda > Arachnida > Araneae > Salticidae > Maratus > Maratus speciosus. The sequence goes on along the minus strand of OZ010795.1, from coordinate 414,923,402 downwards.
GTTATCATTACATATTTATTTACGTTTAAGTTTATTAAAATGTTATAGATTATGCGGTAATAAAAAATTCAATTATTAATTATCATTTATTCTAAGGCTTCCACGTAATGATACTAATTTAAAATAATGCTGTCAAAACACAATAAATCAACTGTCTAATCTGTAAAACTTTTATAGAGAAATAACAGTTATGTGTTTGGTAGTTTGTTTATAAAGGTAATCTGTGGAAATAACGAATGGATTTCAAAAGTAATGGCGGCAAATCGATGTTGCGATTTGATTATGACAGTGCCTACTTCAACGGTCTACCATAACCCCAGTAGAGTGGAAGCGCAGAAAACCTTCTAAAATTGCGATTTTTGTGATATTGAATGGTCTAGAAACTTCAAATGCAACAGGAAGTTACCTACATTATATAAAGGCTCTATAAGAACTGTTTTGAATGAGTGAAAAGTCTTAATTTTTTCTGAATTACGATATAGAATTTTTAAGGATAAAAAATGCTACTTCTCATGGCGGTTACTTTTAAAATATAACAAAAGGTATACAAATAGAATTTAAATACAATCTACTTATGGTTTCTAAAAAAAGTGAAATTCAAAAGTAGGAAATATTTGAAAAGCGGTCTAAAAACGACGGTTCCCTCCGAATTGTTACGGACAGAAGTATTAATTTTATATTTCTGTTACTTTTTTGAAGAACTAAATGGACGAACAGAACAGTTTAAAAAAATCAAAATTTAAAATGTGAAAAGTTGCAAAAAGCATTCTAAAAACATGCTACATTGCTTTTTTTATGGAATTTTTATGAATAGAAACGTTTAATTTGAGATGGCTGCTACTTTTAAGAAGGAAATGCACGCAAAAACAGTTTTAAAAAATTGAAAACGAAAAGTGTGCAAATAAAAACATCCTAAATTGCAATTTTTGTGATACTGAAACGACTAGAAACTTGAGATTTTGCATGGCGGTTACATCGAAGATATAAATAATGTCTGAGAATGGCTTCTAAATAAATTCTAAGAAAAAAGTTGAATTAAGCTGGAAGCATTCTAAAACGTTCAAACTTAAGATTTATATGTAATTGTTGGGGATAGAAATATGAAACTTCACATAGTTGTGACTTTTTTAACACTTAAATGGTCGTACAGAACAGTTTAATAAAAATCAAAATTTAAAGGAGTGATATGAGCAAGAAGAAAGAGTTTTAAAATTAAGATTTCTATTGAATAGATAAGATAGAAAATTGAAATTCTACCTACTTTTAAGACGCAAATGCAAGTACAGATTTTTTTTTTTTTTTTTTTTTTTTTTTTTTTTTTTTTTTTTTTTTTTTTTAAGGAAACAAATTATAACCTTACGATTTTTTTTTATTCTGAAGTTACTAAAAACTTTTCGTGATACTGAAGGAACTTAATGCAGCACGACGCTTACTCTTTAGATGTCATTTTTTGCAAAGAACTTTTTTTTTTTTAAAAAAAAGACCTTTCTTTAAATAAAAGATTAAAGTGAGCGGTAAATGTATTAAAAAAGTTCTAAATTACGATTTCTATGGATATTTACTTAACATTTGTTGATCAATTCGACATGCATTTCGAACTCAGTTGATTAATTTGCAATTCTGAATAGAAATAATTAGCATTTACACATATTATTCCAATATTAATATCTTCATGCTTCAAAAATTACCTCATTTATTAAATTCTGACAGATCTAAATGACTTTAAAACTGATAAAACAGATTCCAAAATGCGTAGTATATAATAAAACTCTTTACTGTGTAAAAGGCAATCTTGGTCTTAAAAATAAGATTAAAACCAATAAGCACCAGCGGCGTAAGTTTTTTTAATATTAGCAACATTTACCCCAGCAATATAGCATTTTTTCCTATGCTAATTAGTACTTTTTGTAATTATTTATTTGTACATTTTATACCAGCCTCAGACAACGTCGAGCGTGTCAGCTAACTGGGCTTCAGTGGGCAGCAGTACTAGACCTGGCATTCTCGTACTTTATTACATAAAAAATAATAATACTTTAAACCGCTCTTATATGTTATAAAACTTATAAGGTGCTTTATAACTTCTTTCAACTAGTATATTTTCCACTTAGTTTTTAAATCAATTTTTATATCTGTCGCAAGTAGCACTTAAACTCGTTTGAACCATATAAGTGATATTATGAAGTGTTGCTTGTTTTCGATAATCATAAGTACAGACATGTGTTCGATGTACTTGGCACAACTAAAACATTATAATATCTCGTTTACTTCAAACCCTTCAATACATCAGAAGTAACTCGCAACACATGGCTCAATTATCAAATATGCATAAATTTTTAATTCTAGGGGTGCATGAACACTTAACATAAATTAAAGTGAAATCCAATTACAAATTATTACTCTCAAGCATCTAATATAAAACGTCCTAAGGATAAAAATTGTACAAAGTAATCTCTTATGTGGTTCTCATCTCGTAGAAAACTCTGAGAATTCAGGGGCTCTCTTATTACCAGCCCTAGTGAAGAGACACGGGTTCGGGACTGCAACGAAATGATTCCACCAGGATATTGCACTGGATGACAGTGATGTCCGTCAAATATATACTTCTATGGCCAATAAAGTAATATACGCACGCACTGTGTGTGTGTGTTTTTAAGTAGGAATGACACCAGCAACGACTCAGAAACCAAGTTTATAAGATATATACTACGGGACAGTGTCACCTGCGTCCTTTGACCGCCACCCACCGAAATTTCAACATAGGTTCTAATTCATCCATTGCTTAGCGGGACCATTAAAAAAAAAACGTGCTAATGAATAGAAATTTCAATTTAGTTTTTAAACAATATTTTTTTATATACTTATAAAGCGATATGTAAGACAAAATTTCGATTCCTTGAACAGCATAGGGAAAAAAAGAAAATGAGGGATTCCTCATACACAATAAGAATTGGGGCGAAGGGTTATGAATCTAAGATTCAATTTTCATTAATCAGCGGATAGCGACAAAATCACAGCTTTAATTTCCATGCTAGTTTTTTAAAGAAATAGTATTTTTTAAACAAATTTTTATTATGATGTTATTAAATCACCCCAACTAAAATATACATAAAGTTTAAAGTTTTGTTAATTTTTGCTATCCTCTTCATATCATTAATCAACGGCAGGCATATCTCACGAACACAAAGTCATACGAACCTGTGGTTGATTTCATTAGGTTCAGTGTCAATAGATTGTGATAAAACAGACGACTCTTTTAGACTTTTTAATTTTTTGGACGACTACATTCTTTAAAATTTGGGAGACTTTAATCAGATCAGATCATGCTCATAAGCAAAAACATATACTTGTCTAGATAGATGTGCTTATGGTCAAAATTTGAAGTTTTGCATTTCGAACTTTACTCCTTTTACTCTACTCGTTATAAAGTTATTAATTTTTTGCGAGTTCGCCCATCTAGAATTGATGGAAACTCATTCTTATCTTCCAAAATAACCAATTAACATTTCTTGGAATCAAGAACACTTTAACATAGGAACGACCAACATTCTTACCTACCTAGTACGGTACGATAAATGCAGTCATTTTAAACGCAATAAGAAATAGAGAATAAATATTTGATTTTTAAAGCAAATGTCATTATAAAAAGTTAAAATAAGTTATTTTGAACAACTGTAAAATGTTTGCAATATTTTAAATAGTAATTTTTTATTATATAAGAAAACATACCTTTATTTTCAGGAAAACAAAAAAGTAGTATTATCATAAAACAGTTATGTGTCAATTTAGATATTAACACATGATTTGCAATAGTGGTATTTCAGAATAATTTTACTATTTCTTAATATGTACTATTTTATAACTTTTTATACCTTTATACCTTTTTATACCTTTTTTATACCTTTTTTATAACTTTTTATAATACTGTTTTATAATTTTATTATAATACTATTATATAATTTTATTATAATAGTATTAAATAATACTATTATTATTAATAAACTATGTTATTATTTTATTATTATTGTTACTATATTGTTACTATATAATATATTATTATTACTAAAATCTATTATTATATATTATACTATATAATACTGTTATATAATTTTAGTATTTCACAATATATCACTGTTATTTTCCAACAGATCACTCAAATCTCTATAGCAGAAATTGTGACCGCTACTTTTAGTTCTAAGTAGAGCATTAATTCATGAACTTGTTAGAAAATATTGTATAAAAACAATGTTATACATTTAAAAACCTAAAAAACATGTCACGAAAGGTGAGTGATCCGATGTAAATGTTTCAAGAATAATTGCTTTTCATAGGAGCAATGGGGGCCAAAATGCCCCTCCGGTCTGCATATACCTTGCATTTCTGAGTTTTATGTTTGAGTTTGTTTACTAGAATCTATTATTATATATTATACTATATAATACTATTATATAATTTTAGTATTTCACAATATATCACTGTTATTTCCCAACAGATCACCCAGATCTCTATAGCAGTAATTGTGACCGCTACTTTTAGTTCTAAGTAGAGCATTAATTCATGAACTTGTTAGAAAATATTGTAAAAAAACAATATTATACATTTAAAAACCTAAAAAAATGTCACGAAAGGTGAGTGAGCCGATGTAAATGTTTCAAGAAGAATTGCATTTCATAGGAGAAATGGGGGCCAAAATGCCCCTACGGTCTGCATATACCTTGCATTTCTGAGTTTTATGTAACAACTTAGTTGAGAATAGTAGTAAATTCCCAACTGTGTGAAAAAAGTCAGGATTACAACCAAACCCAGGATAACTTGGCAGAAGCCGCCAGTGCTCTACCAACTGAGACATGCAGGACGGATTTGGAGGACGACTTCGCCAACGATAAGAGCATCTGGTCTGATATTTGAATCAGCTGAACAGAATAAGTCGAAGTTTAGTATCAGTAATGAATATCTAATTCGAATTTAATATCATATTCAATATGTTTTCCTATATTTTTAATAGAAAAAGTAATCCAGTATTCCCATTCAATTTCTGTATTAAATATATAATTATATTTCAATTATTCCTAACTCCTATGATAATATACATAATATTTTTAAAACGAAGCAATTGCAGGACGCACAAAATCACTGTAACATCAACACGTTCAATAAAATTTTTAAAGAAATATTCTAAACGTTCTCCATTTCATTTATGTACACTAGGGATTAGGGTGGAATGAAAAAATCGAAAATCGGAAAATTAAATTGTAATAGCGCACAACAGTTGTGGTCCTCAGTAATAAAACTGCACAGTTTTTTTAAATCAAATTTTATCTTCCGGTGCCCCATGGCCCCTCGATTTTCGCCAAACGTTTCAAAAATGCCTTGTTGAAGTTATAAATTGAAATAAAGATAAAGTTTGAAAATAAAAATGTCATACAACAGAAAAGCTGTGTATGGTACGTAGTAATTTGACTGCACAGTGTTTTCGAAATCAAGTTTTACCTTCCTGTGTTCTCGGTCCCCAATTTTTGCGGTATTCGTCAAAAATGCCTTGTACAACTTACAAATCGAAATTAACATAAAGTTGGAAACTAGAAGTGTTGTTACAAAACAAATAGGTGTTGCTATCCAAGGTACAATTTATTCACAAGTTTAACAAAAAACTCTACGTTTCGGTTTAAACTTTAAAACCTTCGTTAGGAGAAAGATTTTCTAAAATATAAATCGACAACAAACACTTTACATGCTACATTTTGAAATCAATTCAAAATACAAATCAGTCTAACGGAAACCTCTTAATCTCAAATAAACAGTTCAGTGGCGCCAACTGTTAACCAAAGAAACAAACGATGAAAGAATTGCTGAAAAAAGTGGAATTTTCATTGACATTTCAAAATTTTTCTCCTGACGAAGGTTTTAAAGATTAAACCGAAACGTTAAACTTGTGAATAAATTGTACGTTGGATAGCAACACCTATTTGTTTTGTATCGATATTACAACGTAAAGTCCTTTATTATTATTAGAAAGGTTGTTCCGCGGAAAAGTTGCGAATGGTACGTGGTAATATGCCTTCACAGTTTTTTCGAAATCATGTAATATCTTCTAGGGGCCCGATCATTCTAAATTTCGAAAAAACTGCCATAAAATCTCTTTTATCTGTTGTACATGTATAATAGAATGCATCACACAAGAATCAAGAGTGAAATGCAGACATTTTCAGGGGTCTGTCCAGACTTTTCTCACAGGGTCCTGTTTTTGTGAAATTGTGAAGTTTTTCTTGTTAAAATTCTAGTCATAATTTTGTGATTTTTAAATTATCGATGTCTTCATGTTCTATCCTTCATATATAAAAAGCTAAGTTTCGGCTCTTTTGTTAGTTCAACTGCTTACTTACAGGCCAGATTTTATTTTTAAATGACTAAATTTGTGAAAAGTTCAATTTGAAGGTGAAAATATTCTATGAAAGGTCTATTTAAGAGACAAATAATTTTGTGAAGGGTCCTGTTTTGGGATAAAATGTTTTGTGAAGGGTCCTTTAAAGGACCTGAATTTTTCCTAAATATATCCCTGATTTTATCTGTAAAAAGTATACAAGCAATTAATCACAGCAAAGAAAGAAACAGTGGAGCAACAGCTGGGAAAAAGATGGTAGCCAGCAGTGCCATCAGCGGTAAAGTGCAAGGGTGCCATTACTTAAACCTGTCGAAAAGTGTCCGAGCCGAATGTAGCTGGTCCATCAGTGATGGCCAATAGCAGGCCAGCATTGATATGTCATCAAATTACTTCAATCCGGCACTTTTCCTGTAGTTCTAGCATCTATCCCACTGCTATTCCTTTGCTGGCACAGCCCTTTCCCTTACAAAAATTTCTTATAGAATTCTATAAAAAAACAAAATATTATACAATTATGGCTCTTTTTTCTATAAGCTAGTTTCACCAAGAGCTATAGAAATATCTGTAGAAGTGTTTATAATAGAAATATTTGAACTGCATGTGGTCATCCTCCCAAGTACTGACCGTGCTCGATGTTGTCTGGTTTTCGTGATCGGACATGAACAAGTGCTTTCAGCGTACGCTACGATTGCTCGTAGTTTTCAAGCTCTCATTACACTATTTCAAGTTTGTTTATTTTGTGATTTACGTTCCCAATCATTTAACTGGTATAGAAATTATTCTATTGTATAGAAACCCTACGTATTTTATAAGCTTTTTTTTATTATTGATTCTGAACTGCGTAAATTATGAAAACCGAAATGCTTTGTAACCTAGTCAAACCAGATTTAAGGAGAAAAAAAAGTGCGTTGAAATAAAGAATTTATTTATTTATTCGTTTACTTATTTATTTTGTTAGTGGCAGTGGTGCTATATTTTTTACAGTTTAAAGAAAAATTAGCTTCACAGCTTAAATTGTGTTAAGATATTCATATCAGATTTGTGTTCAAATACTCAATTTCTTCGATATTCGCAGCGCCGCCTAGCGTAAGGTTTCCCAGCAATAATACTGCAAAAGTTCGTGCAGTTCCATGTAGTGGTGGGCCAGCGCATGAGATAAGATGGATGACCACCAGAATTTTATCTGATGATTTCCAACAGCAAAGTTGACTGAAGCTGTCCAGCAGTGGTTTTGCAGTGGTAGACCATCAGCCAGCACTTCTCCATCATTGCCAACACCTGGCTTGCTGCTGGCCAGCAATTTCCTCTTTGCTGGGATGTTCAAGAATAAAAATAAGCATTTATATATGTTAAAAGTGTTTAAAAATTTAAAGTTCTATTAAATCAGTTCATGCTAGACGCGTGCAGTATGGGATCTTACAGTTATAGCGGGCCCGTTGGTAAAATGTTCATCAAGTGTAAATCTCTTCCCATCGTTTCTTTACAGACTATCGAGATTATATAGAATCTGCAACAGTTATTGGCGATCTCAGTACCGATCAAAAATACCTGAAGGAAATTGTCCAATCTATTAACAAAAGAAGTTGTTCAAAAGAACTTGCAAATAGATTTCTTCGTAGTCTTTCACACAGTAGATGGGTTACCACCGCCAACAAAATTTTGTGACTCCCCAGCAAAGAAAGAAACAGTGGACGATCAGCTGGGAAAAAGATGGCAGCCAGGCGTGCTATCAGCGGTAAAGTGCAAGGGTGCCATTACTTAAACCTGTCGAAAAATGTCCAAGCCGAATGCAACTGGCCCATCAGTGATGGCCAACAGCAGGCCAGCATTGGTATGCCATAACATTACTTCAATCTGGCAGTTTTCATGCAGTGCTAGCACCTATCCCATTGCTATTCCTTTGCTGGCCCAGCACTTTCCCTTACAAAAATTTCTTATAGAATTCTATAAAAAAACAAAGTATTATATAATTGTGGCTCTTTTTTCTATAAGCTAGTTTCACCAAGAGCTATAGAAATATCAGTAGAAGTGTCTATAGAAATATTTGAACTGCATGTGGTCACCCTCCAAAGTACTGACTGCGCTCGATGCTGCTTGGTTTTCGTGATCGGACATGAACAAGTGCTTTCAGCGTACGCTACGATTGCTCGTAGTTTTCAAGCTCTCATTACACTATTTCAAGTTTGTTTCTTTTGTGATTTCATTTTTTCTGTTGTTCAATCATTAAACTGGTATAGAAATTATTCTATTGTATAGAAATCCTATGTATTTTATACGCTTTTTTTATTATTGATTCTGAACTGCTTAAATTAAGAAAACCGAAATCCTTTGTAACCTAATAAAACCAGATTTAGGGAGAAAAAAAAAGTGCGTTGAAAAAAATAATTTATTTATTTATTCCTTTATTTATTTATTCTGTTGGTGGCAGTGGTGCTATATTTTGTACAGTTAAAAAAAAATAGCTTCACAGCTTAAATTGTGTTAAGATATTCATTTCAGATTTGTGTTCAAATAATCAATGCTTTCGATATTCGCAGCGCCACCTAGCGTAAGGGTTCCCAGCAATAATACTGCAAAAGTTCGTGCACTTCCATGTAGTGGTGGGCCAGCGCATGAGATATAATGGATGCCCACCAGAATTTTATCTGATTATTTCCAACAGCAAAGTTGACTGAAGCTGTCCAGCAGTGGTCATGCAGTGGTAGACCATCAGCCAGCACTTCTCCATCTTTGCCAGCACCTATCTAGCTGCTGGCCAGCAATTTCCTCTTTGCTGGGTCTATGTGGGAATTCCGGATCCAACGTTAAATCTGAAGATATTGACGGAGCTTGTAGTCAAGGTGTATACGCACGTGTATGGTTTGCAATTAAGTGCAATCCATCTTTGGGAAATTGTTTATTTTTCCAGGGATATGTCTCATGCAGATAGACTTGTAATTGACCCAGTAATCCAGCGCAATGCCATTTTTGCCACTCCGGAAAACACCTGCTTATTGGCATGTAACTGATTATAGGAAACACATCCGCGAGCTAGAATTTCGTAGAATCCTAAAAGTGCAAAGTTCGAACACCAGTGGACAAGTCAGTCAGTTCTAAGTTCCTGCAATCAATTTTAGCGCAGCAGATTATATTGATCTGATTCAGTGGGATAAGGTAGAAGTTACGCAACCACCTATTTTGACTAAACTTTCGTACGAGAATTTAAGGATATACATTGACAAACGTGATCGTGAATGTATCATTTGGTTTGCTTAGTACCTATGCCACATTCAAAATGTTGAAAGGTGTGTCAGAGTGGCCATTGAAGCTGCTTCGACAGTTTGTGGTGTAAGAAACATGGATGGATTCAGATCCATTATGCCATATTCTGAGACCAAGTCAGTTTTTAAGGTTACAAAAATCCAACAGCACCAACAATAAACACCAATCCGAAACATCAATTTTGGTATTGAAGAGCATGAACTGATTTAGTTGAACTTTAATATTTTTGAACACTTTTAACAGATTTAAATGTTTGTTTTTGATTCTTGAACTTTTATTGTTTGTATACTTTTCACAGATAAAATGTTTTTATTGCATTCTTGTTTCTTGTGTGATGCATTCTATTGTTCAAATACAACAGATAAAAGTAATTTAAGGCAATGGTTTAAAAATTTGGAATGACAGGTTTCCTGAAAGATATTATGTGATTTCAAGAAAACTGTGTGCAGGAATATTACTACATACAATACGCAACTTCTCCGTGGTATGACATTTTTATTTTCCAACTTTATGGTTATTTCGATTAATAAGATGTACAAGGCATTTTTGACAATTTCGCAAAAATTGGGGGAACCTGGGACGCCGGAAAATAAAACTTGATTTTAAAATAAACTATGCAGGCATATTACTACGTATCATGCACAGCCTTTGTGCAGTATGACATTTTTATTTTCCAGATTTATCTTTATTCTTATTTATAACTTCTACAAGGCATTTCTGACGCATTTGTCGAAAATTGGGCCGCCTAGCGGCACCGGAAGATAAAATTTGTTTTCGAAAAAAAACTGCAGTTTTATTACTGAGGACCATACACAACTTTTGCGTGCTATTGCATATTGAATTTCCTTTTTTCGGTTTTTTCACTCCACCTTACTAGGGATGCACAAACTGTAGCCCGCGAAATTCGTCAATGCATAACTGGAAAAAATTGCAATTTTTTCCATATGGTTGCTGGAAAAAATCGTGAATTTCGTCAATTTACCACGAGAAAAATTGAAAATTTTATGAGTCAAGAATCCTGAATTTCGTTGACCGGGCGCGGGAAAATCGCAAATTTTATTGATCGGGCGCGGAAAAACAGCAAATTGTGTCGATGAGGCTCGGAAAAAATCGCGAAATTCGTTGATCGGACTCGGAAAAATCCCGGATTTTGTTTGTCTGTCACGAAAATAAAGCGGAATTTCGTTGGTTGGGTTCGGAAAAATCGCGCATTTTATCGATCGGGCTCAAAAAAATCGCGAATTTCATTGGTCAGACACAGAGAAAATAGCGAATTTTGTCGATCAAGCGCGGAAAAATTACAAATTTCGTTGATCGGGAACGGAAAAATCGTCAATTTTTTTGTTGATCGTGAGTTTCGTCAGTGGCGAGACAAATGCGCCCATTTTATCAATTTGTCCAGGGAAAAAAATTGTAAATTTCTGTCAGTCAGTTAAGAATCGCGTATTTCGCCAATCGGGTGCGAAAAAAATCGCCCATTTTGTCGATTAAGAGTGGAAAAATCCAAAAATTCATGAATTGGCTTCAGAAAAATCCCGTGTTGGGCACGGAAAAATCGCAAATTTCGTAGGATAGGCGGGCAATAGTAACATATTTCGTCGATCGGCCAGGAAAAAATCACGAGTTTTGTCGATCGTGCTCCAAAAAATCGTGAATTTTGTTAGTCAGCCATGAAAAAGTCGCAATATTTGTCGACGATGCGCGGGGAAGAAGAAAATTTCGCTGATCGGCTGCGGAAAATCGCGAGTTTCGTCCGTTTATCGCGAATTTCGCGAATTGGCTGCCGAAGAAGATTTCAGATTTCATCAGTCAGTTAAGAATTGGGAATTTCCTTGATGGGGTGCAAACAAAATCACGAATTAATCGATAAAAGGCGGAAAAATCGCAAATTTTGTCAATCGGACGTTGAAAAAGCGTGAGTTTTGTCGATAAGGCTCGAAAAAAATCGCGAATTTCGTTGGTCGGTCCCGAAAAAAGTTACGAATTTTGTAAATCGGGAGTGAAAGAATAGCGAATTACGTTGATCGTACGCGGAAAAATATCATATTTCGTCAATCGGCTTCGGAAAAATTGCGAATTTTGTCGATCGACTTAGGAAAATTGCGAACTTTGTCGAACAGGTGCCGAAAAATCTCAAATTTCGTTGATCGGGTGCACAAAAAACTCAAAACTCGTTGATCGGCTCCCCTTCCTCACTTCATTCATAAAGTTCACATTTTTTTTTTCTGGCACCATTTTCAGCCTACTTTTGTTTTTTAGCCCTTTTAATAAAACAAAATTTACTCTCCCGAATAATGTCAAGGAATATTATTAGTCTTTGAAAATATTCCTTGCTATAATTCTGTTATATACACTAATACAAACTGTTGATATATTCTTGCCAACTGAATTAGATGTGTTGGCTGGATAAGGGAGCCTAGAGGGGTAAAACTCCTACGCTTCTGAAAACATATTTTTTATCTGATTATAGGCCACAGATCACCTCCCCGAAATAGAATTCTCTATTACTGATGTGGCCCTCAACAACCCAGGCATTTTTGTAAGTGGACCTTCTCTTTAAAATGTTGTGCACCTCTAATGTAGACCTTTATAGCTCATATTCAAAATATTAGAATAATTACTTTTTTTACAACTTGAAATTATCATTTGGTAATTTAATGTCTTTTAATGCAAATATGCACGCGATGTTTTTATTAAGAATTTATTGTTGGTTAAACTTATTTATTATCTTAAAATTAATATCATTTTTGAAAAGATTACTTGAAAAAAAATTTTTTTTGAAAAGGCAAAATGTTAGAATATTTATTCAAGTGGCTCAAAATATTACAATATTTATTCAAGTGGCTCAAAATATTAGAATATTTCACATTAAGTCTCCTTTAATTATAACCAATTCATAACTGGTGGCATCATTGATTAAATTCAGACAATTTTATTTAAAATCAGTATTCTTTTTGCAATTTGTTTGCTTTTTCGTCTTAAAATGGGTCGTGTCAGTGATATTCTTGAATCTATTAAGCTTCGTATGGTTTATTTGTATCGGCACGGTAAAAATCAGTGTTATATAGCTAATTATTTAAATTGTTTGCAATCAAGCGTTAGTAAAATACTAACACACTATTAAAAATGGAAATTTTAAAATAATCATCGAAATGGCGGCCGAAAACCAAAAACATCTCCTAGAGATGACAGGAAACTAAAGCGTATAGTTAAGAAACAACGTTTTAAAAGTTTGTGATTCTTGCACCGAAAATGGAAAGTAGAAGGAATTGAAATTTCTATATCTACAACATTATTACGTCTCCATAAATTTAAGATTCAATCTCGTGTATAGAAAAGAAAACCTACAACGACTGCAAAACAAAAGCATAAAAGATTGAATTGGTGTAAATCAAGACGTTTATGGAGCGAAGAAGATTGGAAAAATATACATTTAGTGATGAAAGTATGTTTTGTGTTTCATATAGTTATCAAGATATTTGAGTTTGGAGAATGCAGCAAGAAGCATTTGATAAATGTTCCGTAAAATTGGCTGGCTAGTGTCATAGTTTGGGGTTGTATGAATGCAGAAGGACCTGGAAAGTTATGCATCGTCTACGAAAAGGTTAACTCTCAGATATATCAAGAAATTTTGGAATATTACATGATTCCATCATCAGAAGATTTATTTGAAGATGATTTCATCCTTCAACAAGATTTAGCGTCAGAACATACCACGATGTCAACTAAGAATTGGTTCCGCCAACAAAACATTAAGTTCCTTGGCCACAAAACTCACCAGACCTTAATCCCATCGAAAACTTATGGTGTATAATGAAGAAAAAACTGCAAGAAAATCCTTTTTAGTGTAAAACTGAGCCTGTGGCTGTATAAAGTCATTTTGGGCTGATATTCATAGAAATGTTTTTAAACACCTTGTATATAGTATGCAAGATTGATTGTAGGCTGTTATGAAAGCTAAAGGGGATGCTACAAAATATTAAATACCATTTATTTCATATTAATAAGGTAATACTGTTGCGAAAAACAAAATATTCTAATATTTTGAACCAATCTAAATTTTATTCTAATACTAGCGAACTTGCCCGAACTTGAGCGAACTTGCAGCAGGAATTACGAAAAAACTCTGAAAATCACAGTAAGATATCGCGAAAAATTTTTTAATCGCTTCTCAAATTCTGAAAAGAGAAAAAAAAAAATATATATATATTATTTTCGAAGATTGCAAGTTTATTCCTTTCACTAATGTGGAAAAATAGTAGCAAATCGCTAAAATACACTAAAAATCACATACAAAATTCCCAAAAAATTCGAAAATTGCTATACGAAATACGAATAAACTTTATTGAAATGAGGGCAGAATGTACTTTAGGTCAAAAATGGAATGCCAAAAAATTGCAGCAGGTCGCAAAGAAACGTAAAAATCGCATTAAAAATCACAAAAAGTTCAAGAATCACGAAAGTCAAAATTTACTATAATTGGATAAAAGTTTCAAATCTAATTCCCTTGACCTGTGGGCTCTCTTAAAATTTATGTTTTTGAAATCATGCTAAGCATTGGATCATGTTACTTTTATTCATAATTAATTTACTTGGACTCCCTTAAATATAATTAACATAATCCCTTAAGTTAATATTAGTTTTTATTGCATTAAAATATCTCAATTTGTTGATTTTCTGTAAGCAAGTAAACCCTATTGTTTTACAGTGGAAGTCTATCGGAATTTGGCGAAATATTAGAGATATCGCCAAGTTGGCGTCACTTTTGGCGACTCATTTTGGTCGCCAAATTTGGCGATATATTGCAAAGTTGGCGACAAACTTGGCGTTATTTGGCGATAAAACTGGATCCCCCCTACGGTAACCCCCTTATATGTATGGACATGCATTACATGCTGTTCAATAATCGCATAAAAAATTCGCTAAAAAATTCCAAAATCGCTGCACGAATTCCGAATAAACTTTTATGAAAAGAGAACAAAATTTACTATATTGGGTTAAAAGAAAGAAACCGCATTCTTTTTCCTAATGTGGAAAAATCGAATTAATATAATCCCTTAAGTTAATATTAGTTTTTGGTCCCGGGTTCGATTCCTGGCTCTGGCTAATTTTTCACTCCAGTTGGGTTTATTGTATTTATTGTTTGTATGTCTGTATAATATTTATATATACCTTTAACTGTGGAATGCAGGCGTTATTTATGTGTGTATGTGTGTTTTAATATATATTGTAGTATGAGTGTTTTATTATAAATATTAGTTTTTGTTGCATTAAAATATCTCAATTTGTTGATTTTCTGTAAGCAAGTAATCCATATTGGTTTACAATGGAAGTCTATGGGAATTTGGCGAAATATTAGAGATATCGCCAAGTTGGCGTTACTTTTGGCGACTCATTTTGGTCGCCAAATTTTGCGATATACCGCCAAGTTGGCGACAAACTTGGCTGCGTTTGGCGACAGAACTGTGTCCCTCCATAAGGTGACCTCCTTATAGATATGGAAATGCATTAAATGATGTTCTATAAATGCATAAAAAATTCCCTAAAAATTCAAAAATCGCTGCACTAATTCCGAATAAACTTTTTTGAAAAGAAAACAAAATTTACTATATTGGGTTAAAAGAATGAAACCGTATTCTTTTCACTAAGGTGGAAAAATCGCCTCGAAACATAAAAAAGCGCTAAAAATCGCATAAAAAATTAAATGAAAAAAATCTAATCAAAAAATCGAAAATCGGGCTTCGAGGTGCAAAACTTCAAATATATAGACGTAACTTTTCCCCAAATTTTGTAGCTCTACGTGCAGTGGTCTCTTCAGAATACCGTCGACACACTCACTCACTCACTCACACACAAACTTCTTTCTTTATTATTATAGATATCGATGTGTTTCAGAAAACTGTATACCTAATGTATTGTACTGTATTTTATATTTTGTAAATGTTAAAATCTTATGTAAACATTCAAGATTTAATTTATAAGAAATTTAATTGTATTTACTTAGCATCAAAAATAAATAAATGAAAAATATTTTTTTCTTATTACTTTTTCTCAATTATTCTAATATTTTGAATATGAGCAGTGCAATATATTTCTGAATCTACAACAACGACATTTTAAATTTCATGTCATTTTTAATTGATGAATATTATCCTCGAGCAAATGTTTTACTGGATAACAATTTAATATAACCACAAAGTTGCAACATCGCTTTTAAAGATAGAAATATTTGCATTCCTTTTAATTATGATGTTGAAAATGACTTCTGTGAACAATTTCAATTTCAAATTATAATTATTACTTCCGGAAAACTGTAATCTGCAGCTGTCAGTAAATATTAAAATGCTTCGCTTCCTGGATTATCTCATTTCAAATGTAAATTTTCCCTTGATTTCTTCATTTGGAAACTTTCTTAAATTGATATTTTAAAATTATTCTTTGCTAGGGTTTAATTGAAAAAATATTGGTTTATTAACGTTTTTAACACTTTCTAACAAAGTTGGAAAGTGTTTATGACTTCGGTTTGTCTGTCCGTCTGTATACGCTCTAACTCTCGTAAATATACTCGGATTGCTCTGAAATTTTTGCATGTTATTAACGCTTACCATACCACGTTCTCTATTTCAAACTAAGTTTGTAGCATTTTTAGTTCATTTACAAGGACAGTCAAAAGTATTCAGTTACATTACGTCCGATGTGAAAAATCGTTTCAATTGATTTTTAATGATATTACACCCTTTCAAACATAATAAAATTGATATGCATTTATGAAGTACACTAAAATATGCGGTGCAAAGAATAGTTATTATTTTACATGGCCACACAAAAGATCTCCGTTACATAATGATAAAGGTATGGAGGGAATTGTTTGAGGCGTATTTTAATTATTTTAAACTATTTCATATATAATGAAATTGATATACGTCACTGAGGGTTACTATTCTTATTTCATGCATAATACGAGTGTGTAGCATTTACAGGGACACACAAAATATAAAAGACAAGTATATTCCATCCGAAGTACTGTAATTTAGCGATGACTGCTGGACATGCATTTTTAATTATAATATGCGCTTTTATGTTTCACTATATTTATGCATATAATATGGTGTTCATAAATGCGATAATTAATATACAGGGCTACACAAAAGAAATCGTAAGGGTTACTGGATATGAGCGCAAATTGCGTAAAGGTGGTTTTTAAATGAGTTTGGCATTTTTACGCTGAAATGCATTTACTTTACTTAGAAATGTTTGTAGAATAAAAATAAAATGATATACAGGGTCACGCAAAGAATTGGATACATGACCGTCTAGAAATGATAATGTCTGGAAACATGATTTCAGTAGTTTTAAGAGTGTTTTAGTTTGAATTAAATATTAGCTAGATAGTGGCGTGTAATAAAGTTTCTAGGTAAACTACAGGGTTGTACAAAAGTTATTCCAGTATATTTCAATCTAGTATAATTTGCTGAAAGAGAAATTTCAATCTCTTATGCGTTTTCTTGCCAAATTAAATTTTCCCATTATATAGTATATATATCAACGTACAGATGAAATAAAGGGATGCTCAAAATAATTGGAATACATATTTGGCTATGGACGGTAACTGCTGAAATCAGTTTTTCAAATGTTTTATGCTTTTTCTAAAATTTTTATTCGGTTATCCTATTTACCTTATTTCCCTAAATAACGAATTTCTTTAAAGCATCCAGGAAGTGTTGGAAAATGTTTCATAATCTAGGCTTAATGCATGATTTTTCTTTCTTGTTTATATTGATTTCATTAACCTCTATTTAAATAAAAGCAACACGAATTTAACTATTATTTAAACTCCTATCATTTAATAGAATGAAGAAAATATTTTGACTTTAAGATTTTTAAACAGGGTTGGTATGGATGCTTATTTTTGAATACCAGACGTTTTTAAAAGTCTTATTTAAATGAAATATTTTATGATTAGGAAGAGAGAAATTTTATTTATTGAAATAGTGGTATTCCCAAGTAAAAAATCCGTACAAACTGTATAAAAATTACTGTTCAATGTCATAGGTAGAAATCAAAATATTTGAAAATTAAACATCAAGAAATTTTGTTCAAAATATTTAAAGATATAAACTAAAACTAAATAAAGATAGAAAGGTATCTATATTTAATTATGCGCAAAATAAGTACTTTTTTTTTAATTTTGCAAATCAAACCGTATAATTTTACTCAAACTTCAATTAAAAATTATCTACTCATACTTGTGCTTGTCGAATACTTTTCCCTTTTCTAATTTTGCACTCTATATCATTTGCTGTTAAATAAGAAATTTTAATAACTAATTTAACAATAGCTTGCTGAAAATTATATTCATTTTCTACACATGTTTATACTTTGAAGAAATGAATTCATTGTAATAATAAAGAGTTTTTAATATTTTAAATATATTCAATTTAACACATTTAAAGCATCTTGTTAGTAAGTATTGAGAATCCATGTACGAGTATATACGCATTTTAATTTTGTTCATGCATTCGTTTTAGAATTTCGAAGTTAAAAATTGCAGTTATTAACCCACCAAATGCTTTAAATATTTATAACCCCAGTATGCTATTTCTTTCCTCCAACTATTAAACAGTAGACTCAAAAAATGACGTTCCGTTTAATAAGCCAGCCGTAAAACAAATCAGATGTATTATTGTACTGTTAAATACTCAACATCATTTTTTTTTACTTCTAAGCGTCGCACATTTTCAAATTTGATACCGTTGTATTTGAAAAGAAAGTACTTTTAAACGCATTTTGTTTGAAAACTGCATCTCAATTTATTTATTTATTTATTTTTTTTTTTTTTTTTTTTTTTTTTTTGTAGTGATTAGCGCCATTTGTTTAATTATTGGTAATTCAAATATTCCATTTCTATAGAAAGTAAAGGAAAAATATTTGAAAAATCTTTTTTGTTAGCATTTTTCCATAATAGCTGAAAAAAATGTAACTAAAATGCGTTCTATTTTGAAAAAAATATAAATGAATGATTTCTGATAAAACATGGAGCCATTATAAACCAAATTTAATTTTAAGTATGTATATTAATTGCCGAAACGTCAGTGAAGTCTTACTGTGGAGACTCGAAAAGTATTGATTTCCGTTAGTCTGTCTGTTAGTCTGTCTGTTAGCCTGTTAGCCTGTATGTCTGTTCTACGATAACTGCCGCAAAAAGCCTCCGATTAACTTGAAATTAAGGGGGTATGTTGGTGAGGTACCCGGAATCAGCTGAATAGTTTTTTTGTTTTGTTTTGTTTGTTTGTTTTTGTTGTTGTTATATTTGGTTCATTCGTTTGGAAAATATATAATATTTTATTTTGCACAATAATGCTTTTCTATGGCAATTCAGACGATTTTTCCATTTTTATTTGTTGAAAGGAAATGGCTCATATGATTGAAGGATTTAAATGGTAAATTATGGATGATGAAATTTCCTAATTGGAATCATACATTATTCATATTAGTTTGAAATTTTCTCTATGCATTCGTCAGAGTTTTTAAATTCGGTGTATAACTCATGGAGGGTTTTTTTTATATGCGTTCCAATAATATAAAATCTTTTTTTTTTTTTGATAAATTTAGTCTTTAGAATTTACGCATTTCATTGTTTTAACTTTCTTTTAACTGTTGCCTAGCAACGGAACTATACCTAAAAACATCGTAGATGTGCAAGCATGTGTAATTGTTTGATGTCAAATGAACGTCAAAAAGGGATGAAGTAATACTTTTTTGTCTTTGCAAAATATAGTTGGATTTTACCCCAGAAATAAAGGCAGGCTATGTTCTATTTATTTTGTTCAAATGTATTTTTTATGAATTAAAAAGTTCATTATTTTCATAAGGAATAAATTGACATTTTTCTATAAAATTTAACAATCTTTATATTTCGTTGCCAAGAAAATCAGATCCCGGAATAATAATTTATTCTAAACAGTTAATTTTCATTTGAAAGATTTTCATGTGCAAGAGGAAAATGAAATAAACAATATATGTGAATATACGTCTTCATATTGGAAATAAATACGAAAATACGAAAGGAAGGTGAATTTGACCTCATATATCAAAACAAAAAGAATATGCTTTGAGGTTGAAAGAAACGGGCCTTGTGTTGTGATATTAATTGTTAATATTTAAAAAAAAATAGCAATATTTCACGGTTTATCGTCTGCACACGGCTAACAGAAATGTTTAATTTTTAATCGAAAATTTCAATAAGAAAAAAACTTTTGAAATGCAAATAGATAGTAAATGTCAAAATTATGCACATAAAAATTATCTCTGTCAAAAATGACGTCATTTTATCCGGAAATAAATATTTTCATTTTTAAAAGCCAAACATTAACTAGATTCCCCTAAAAAATATTTTTTGATTAGTGTTACCTCCTAATGCAGCCTCAATTCAGAAATTATGAATGAAAATTATATTATTTTTAAAAGGAAATTACTTTTTCGTTCATAAAACCTGAACTTTTAATATAATTGCGTCAATATAATTGCGTAAATTATCTTCTGTTCACCGGTATTAAAAAAATAAGGCTCGGAAATGCAAAAATCCATCTAAGATTAACGATAACCACTAGCACACTGAATAAAAAGTTAGATAAATAAATTTAATGAGACCACGGGGGGTTAGATTTCTTCTAGTGTTAGATGCATTTCTTCAGTTAATCTTAACGATAGTTAAGATCTTAACGATCGTTAAGAATCTTAACGATAGTTAAGATTAACCTTCAGTTAATCTTAACGATAGTTAAGATTAACCTTCAGTTAATCTTAACGATAATCTTAACGATAACCACTAGCACAATGAATAAAAAGTTAGATATGTAAATTTAATGAGACCTCGGGGTATTAGATTTCTTCAGGGGAGCGGAGCCCCCCTGATGAAATCTATTTTGTTATCTAAAAAAATACCATAATTAGCGGATCATGAAAATTTCAGAATATCCTTACATAACATTTTTAAATTAACACTTCTAATGTCTAAAAACTTCGTATTTCTTATTCTTATACAAAATTGCTTAATATGAAAACTTTAAATTGAGGTTTGCACGGAATGAATATTACCCAAAAGTATGTTTAAAAATAATGACTTGCTGAGCTGACGCTGAGACTCCTGATCTTCAGATTTACTAGTATTATAAACAAATGAAGGCATATGAATCATTAGAGAGTCGATTTTTTCGTCGAGTTTCTTGAATGACAATATCTCTTTATTTGGATTTGTGTATTATTCACGACAGTAACGTCATATGCGTACTTTACTGTAATAGTATTTTAAGATTGGATCGTAAATCTGTGGAATTCTTCAGCGAATGCGAATAACATCCTTTTATGTAAAATAAAAGCGTGTGCTTTAAGTATTAAAACTGAAATATGTTTTATACTATATATATTTATATACATACTATGGGGCTTTGCCCCCTGCAAGCTACGCTCGCCAACCCCCGTTCAGACACCGCAGAATCTAAAAACACGCTAATCTGATGGGTTTTAAAAATATTAGAGAAGATTGAATTATACTGAAAAAGATGTGCAGATCTCCCTGTAAAAGGGTTTCCATTCAATTCCCTTTGATTGCAAAAATTTAAGGGCGAATCAGTTGCTGTTATGACATCCAATGGTTGTTTCGTTTTTGATTAAAGAGGATCAGTTAAACATTTGAAAAGAAGCTAAAATAAAATAAATTAAGTATAAGAGTATTTGTCTCCCGGTATTTTAAAACAATCTCTATAACAATTGCCTAAGTCATGTGACTATCATCAACAGTTCCAGGCGGCCCACTTCGCTTTTTATACTCTAGGTGCCATTTTGGTACTTTAATGTTAGCCAGGCACAGGTGATAAGTCACCAAATATTATTCTGTCGCCATCATTTCATCTATATTATAATAGTTCAAGTCATCAACTGCCATAAACAAATACGGTCTGATCCCTTCGCCATTCATATGACAGTTTGGCAAAGATGTCATATACGTCCCATATCGGCGTGATTTTTTAACGACGCCAATTTGGGGAACGCATCAATAGCATAAACAGCAACATCCAGCTTACCATATGAAGCAAATTAACGATACTTTGGCGCCGATTATGTGCCCGTTCCGTATATGACATTGGCGTCAGAAAAAAATCGTGCCAATATGGGACCGTAAGTTTTCCATTTTGATAAAAAATCAAAAAAAATTTTTCGAATAAAGCTACATAAAAGTTGCCATGGTCGCAAAGAATTCTAGGTACTGTTACGCTAGCAGGATGCAAATCTCGCCAATAGCTTTTTTTCAACTCGCCAGTTAGCATTTTTTTTTTTTTCGTGTGGTAATATTTGGCCAGATACGGTTATACAGGTTACAGATATACATGGTTACAGATGTACAGATTTGGCGTGATTTTTATTTTTTTTACGAAAATTTGGCGTAAACCTCGTTTTCAAATACCAGTACATATGTATTTTTGGTGTTCCTTAGATATCCCGACGACCAAAAATCTATCTCCAAACTATAAGATTAAATGCCAATAATGGTTGATCGTAAATGTCACATTCACTTGACTTTAAGTAAGTTACACGTGTTTACGTCATCAAGTGATTTTTATTTCGACGTTTTATTCGTATATTTATTAATGTTATACTAATTTATTTGTTCTTTTGTTATTTAAAATAAAAATTATGTCAATTTGTATAATTTGGCGAGTGTTTTCGCGATTTATATAATTTATCGAAATTGGTCGACGGAATAACTAAGTAGTACTGTATTTCTTACTTATTTTCTATTATTTTCAAAAGAAAATATCAAAACAATAATTAATAATCATAGAAAAAAATAATTTATATAATTTGTAAAAAGAAATAAAAGTAAATAAACATTCATTATCAAGTAAACAACAATAGCCGGGTTACCATGTCAACCTTTTCTGAAAAAAAAAATATATATATATTTATATATATATATATGATTAAAATTTGAGTTGCCATCATTAGAAAAATGCATATAAAATTAGAAAAAGAATTAATATTTCGAAAACTAATTAAAATTTTAAATTTTCTAATACCAGTTTTGAAATCCGTGGATCAATATAGATTGTTGGTGTTAATTTCATCGCAAAGTATTCCATATTTTAGGAGAAATCGCCGTGAAACATAATCAGTTGTTTAATCAGTCGATTCGTACTTCCGTTTCATAAATTCTTCTCATTAAGATTTTATATATATAGGGTAGATATATGTATTTCCATAGGGGGAGACCCCAAATTCTGAAAAAGCCGAATTCCTGTTATCTAGTATTTATTTATTTTGGTGCACAGGAATCAAAGTAAAATGAACTTGTAATTCTTTTTTTCTGAATCAGCGGTACCCAAGGTAATGGTAAAATAGTGAAATTTCGTTATCTTTCACCATTTAAATTTCCGATTTTTCAGGTCTGCAGAACCCTATATCCAAAATTTTGAAATTAATTCAGAAAATTTAATTTTTATTTTATTTTTCATTATAATTCACAGAATCCGAATTATTTCCAAAATAATAAAATATTCGTATTTATTATTTTTAATTCTCTAATCACACCAGAATACTTCGAAGGAATCCATTTATAAATAAATAAAAGCAAATTTTCAAAATATGCGGTCAATTTAGTCCTATGATCTGCTCAGAAGTTCCCCTGGTGTAGCTGGTGTAGAGGAGCTGCTGGCACCATGAGGGGTCGCCCATCGAGTTGGGATATATTATATCCCTCATAAGTTTAATCAAGATTTGCACCGGAAGTGGTTAATTAAATTTTACTTTTATAAGCTTGGTGGAAAAAAGTTGTAAAATTGATTTTCCTTACTCTGTAATATTTTTTCCAAAATTCCGGTTTGAATTCAACATTATAGAAATACAGTTATTTTTTCCTCAAAGGGTTAAGCCATGTAGACCTCGTTGACTCTTATTCATTCATAATTGGTTTTCATTGAAGCTTACGCAAATATGGTTTGTTTTCTGTTGGAAAGAACGCCCAACGGGAAATAATATTGTTCTTAGCTTATATGAGTTTCGCACATAATCGTACGTAAAAAACACCCACCGACCAATTATATATTCTGAGAAATTTTACAAAATAAGCTATTTTTTTATAAAGGAACTGATGATGATATAAATATGATATAAACATTTACCTGACTTTTTCAATAAAATCAATAAATAAGATAAGCTTGCTCGTGCTGTCATTTTTTAAAATGAAGCTTTGTTTTCCGAATCCGATTTTTTTATTACAAAATGCTAATTTAAGGCCGTATTAAAATTACAAAATGCCATCCAAAATCTTTGAATAAATTGACAATTTCAACATACATTAAAATGCTTTTAGAAAAATGCATTAAAGCTCTTCTTAACCTGTATATGTGAAAATTCAAATTTAGATTACAACTCACTTTTACTGAAGTACTATGCATGCTTCATGTATCATTTATAGATAAAAAAAAATCTCAATCTATCTATATTATAAAGGACAAACATATCTGTGTGTAACGCATACGACATTCTGCGAATGGCAGCACTTTCAAATTTGAAATGAATTTTCGTTTTGTAATTTTCGCTACTTAATTTTTTTTAACTTCTGCACATCGCACATTATCAGTTCTCATACCGTCGTATAAGGAAAAAAAATGTACTTTTAAATGCAATTTGTTTGAAAACTGCATCTCAATTTATTTTTGATATTATTATTATTTTGAAGTTTTTAGTGCCAATGCTGAATTGTGGCAACAGAAGTACTCCATTTCTATTAAAAGTAAAGGGAAAATAGTAGATTATTATTATTATTATTATTATTATTATTATTATTTTTTATTATTTTTTTTTTTTTTTTTTTGCCATTTTGTCATAAAAATTGAAAATAAAACACATGCTATGTCAAAATTACCGTCTGAATCCGGAGAATTTTGGTTTTATTTCGTTTCTATTCATCAATTAAATGTTTATTAGTTTATAGCAAACATATTTTATATTTTACAAACGATACAACACTCTCTTTTAACGAAAACGCATTTTAAATAACTATGTGACTTTCCTTCACAACTACTTATTTCGTATCAGAAAGCTGAAATAATGCAATTTTATTTATCCGTGTGTAATAACATTTTCCGAATTTTGAAAAAAAAAAATGTGATTTCTGATAACATATGGAGCTATTATAAACAAAAAAAAGTGAAGGCATATTTAACATTAAATACCCGATTTTTTTTTTTTTTTTTTTTTTTTTTTTTTTTTAACCATTTGGGAAAATGGTTATTCTCCTCTGTCAGGGTAGGAAATCAAAAACATATATGAAGCGTTTTATTTTATGAATCCGCATTTTATTCGTTTTCTGATTGGTCTATACAGTAATCTGTATTTTCCTTTACTTGCAACAGAGATGTATACTTCTGTTGCCACTATGATAAAAAGTTATAAAAACTATTAAAAGATAATAATAACTCAGAAACAAATTGAGATACAGCTTTAAAACAAATTGCATTTAAAAGTACATTTTTTTCTCTATACGACGTTGTATAAAGTAATATTGTGGAATGTTTAGAAGTCTAAGAATGAAATTTCATTTAAAATTGGTTTAGGAATATTAATGTTTAATCCATGGCGTACGTAACCAGCTCCGTGCAATTTTTTATGTCTTAAATTTTATTCTTTGAAAAAATCATTTTCCAAATAGTCGTTGTAATTTGTAAATTACAATTTTTTTTTTTTTTTTTTTTTTTTTTTTTTTTTTTTAACGAATTTCTTGACAGACGATATTGCTTATTGTTGTGTTTTTGTATTTTTGTTACCGAACTTCTTGACTGACGATATTGCTTTTTGTTGTGTTTGTGTATTATCCTGCTATAATGACGTCATTTGAATACTTTTCTATAGATGTAGGACTGACTGCAAAATCTACGAGTTCTATATAGATGTTGCTTAAGACTGGATCATAAAAGTGAAATGATTTAACGGATGCAAATGACGTCATTTAAAAAAAAAAAAGCTTGTTTTTTTTAATTCTTAAAATTTAAATATATTTTGTAGATTTAAGTCATTTCACCCCAACTGCTTTAAAATTCTTCAAAACTTCTTTTAAAAATAACGTAATCGAAATCATAGGCTGATAATGCGAAATGTTTTACAAAAATTTATAGTGTCTTTATAGAAGAGCAGTGACATACAATGTGCATGCTCAGTTTTGAAGCCTTTATTAAAAAAAAATAGTGACATATATTGAAGAACTTGATGATTATTGCCTGGATGAATTCGCTTCGTCGAGTTAAACAAGCAAACAATGAGGATGTTGGCAATAATTTAAGATTTAATATAATATTAGTGTTTAGTTTTTAAATTGCTTTTATAATTCTTAATAGCATATATTTCAGTTGTGCTAAAGTGACGCTGAATATTCCATCCCTTTTCCCTCTGCGTGCGGATAAATGATATACGATAAATTCATAACGTTGAAATAGAATATGTGAAAAGTTCTGGGAGTTAATAAATATACCCTCGAAGGAAATATACAAAAATGAAGAAAACGTTTGTGAGGAAATTTTCGATACATCGGATTCACGAGATTCGAATGGAAGATATATTGTGCGTTTGCCATTTAAGAAGCAATGTAAAGAATTAGGGGAGTCAAAATCACTAGCTATGAAAAGATTTCTAAACTTAGAAAAAGGATTTAATAGAGAACCCGATTTGTATGAGAATTATTGCATATTTATGAATGAATATCTTCATATGGCCCATATGGAGAAAATACCGAAGGGCGAAATTCAAAAACCCGTTAATGAAGTTTATTATATTCCACATCATCCAGTCATAAGAGAATCTAGCACAACAACCCGTCTTTCAGTTGTGTTTGATGGGAGAGCAAAAACTACAAATAATGTTTCTCTTAATGAAAATTTAATTGTAGGACCTAGGTTCAACAAGAGTTTTTTTTTTTTTTTTTTTTTTTTTTTTTTTTTTTTTTTTTGAGATTCCGCACACACGCTATAGCTATTAACACTGATATTGCTATAATGTTTCTTCAAATTAAGATATATGCTGAAGATCAAGATTTTCAACGAATTTTCTGGAAAGATAAATTTCCCGATGATATTAGTGAATATCGTCTCACTACAGTAATATATGGATTAGCATCTATTCCATATTTAGCTACTAAAGTTCTACAAAAATTAGC
This sequence comes from Maratus speciosus, assembly GCA_963932465.1. Lineage (NCBI taxonomy): Eukaryota > Metazoa > Arthropoda > Arachnida > Araneae > Salticidae > Maratus > Maratus speciosus. The sequence goes on along the minus strand of OZ010795.1, from coordinate 414,896,553 downwards.
ATTGGATGAAAAACTAAATTTTCCATTACCGTCTGACATTGTATTGCGTGATTATTGAATTAGTGACTAGTGATTAGTGACTATTAAATTGATATCCGTGTTACAAGAATTAATGAAAAGAGGTGGATTTGAATTACGAAAGTTTGAATCAAATGATATTAGTGTACTAAAAAACATTCCCGAAAATTTAATTCAGACTAATCCCGATTTATTAATTGAAAAACATAATTCAATAAAAAGTTCTAGGATTAAAATGGGACTCAAATCGGGATGTCTTCAAAGTTAGTGTAACCACAGAACCAACATTAAAAGAAGTTACAAAGAGATCTATATTGTCGGATATAGCCAAAATGTTTCAGGCACTTGGTTGGATCTCTCCCTTTATAATTTCTGAAAAATACTATTTCAGGAACTATGGAGTCTTCATCTGGCATAGGACGATGCTGTTCCACTACTCATAAAAAAAGGTGTATAAAAATTCGGAAAGAACTTGCATCTTTAACATTTATCACTGTGCATCGGTTAGCAATTATTCCTTTAGCTAACAAATTTGAAACTCCTTCATTTAATGACGCTTCCTTAATGACATATGGTGCAGTAGTTTATTTAAGATCCGTATTAAATGCCTCGACTGTATCAGTTAGAATATTAACTGCAAAAATAAGAGTTTCACCATTAAAAACAAAATCTTTGCCTAAGCTAGAACTGAGTACTGCACTGCTGTCAGCCCGTTTGGTAAAATCTGTTCTAGATTCATTGTGCTTGGACATCTCTAAAATTAACAGTTGGGCAGATTCAACAATAGTCCTCTCTTGGCTATCAACAGAATAAAGAAGATGGCAAACTTTTGTTGCGAATCGTGTCGCGGAAATACAACTACTTGTTACCTCAGAGTGCTGGCTCCATGGAGAAGGAAAAGAGTATCCAGCAGATTGCGCATCAAGAGGTCTATCACCCTCAGAATTATCCTTGCATGATCTATGTCGGAATGGTCCGAGTTGGCTTAGTGATCCATCTTTCACATCTCCAGAACCGCAATTAGAGAGTGTTTTGTGTGACGAAGCCTTAACAGAGCAAAGAAAAAAATATTTTTGTGCTGCAGCTCAGTTAAATGAGGAAACACCTATTCTCTCAAATATATCGTCATTTACTAAGCTAAAACATGTAATTGCTTGGTGTTTGAGATTTGTTACAAATTCTCGTTTACCTGTTTCAAAAAGAAACTTCTGTTTTCTTACGAATACAGAAATTCAGAGTGCCTTAAAAGTGATAATCAAACAATTTCAAATGTCATCATTTACTGACGACATTAAATGTATGAATTCTGGTAAGTGTTTACCTCGCAATAGCAAATTAATCAATCTTTCTCCAATCTTTGATGGAGAAGGAATACGCAGAGTGGTAGGACGTCTTCGTCATTCAAATCTGATACAAGATCAAATTGATCGAATATTGTTACCAAAAAATCATCCAGTGACTGCGTTAAATATTAGATATTTTCACTTATCTCACTTTAATGCTGCTCCTCAACTATTATTGTGTGTTATCAGACAGAAATATTGGATTTTAAGTGGAAGAAGTGTTGTAAGAATGTTTGTAAAAAATTGTGTAATTTGTGCACGTGCTTCAACTTCTATGTCCAAACAAACCATGGCTGATTTACCTTCTACTAGAGTGCAACCTACCCGTCCGTTCCTTGTTACAGTAAATGACTATGCACGGCCTATATTATGTAAATTTAGAAAAGGTAGAAGTACAAAATATTTTAAGTGTTATATTTCATTATTTATATGTTTTTCTACCCATGCAATTCACATTGAATTAGTGACTGATTTATCTACTCAGGCCTTTTAGCTTGTCTCAAGCGATTTATATCCAGACGAGGCAAAACAAAGGAAATAGTAAGTGATTGTGTCAAAAATTTTATCGGTGCGAGCAAGCAGTTGAAAGGATTGTATAAATTTGCAACTTCTTCTAAGCATAATGAAGAAGTGGCAAAGTACTTAAGTTCGGAAGAAATAAATTTGCATTTCAATCCACCCTCTGCCCCTCACTTTGGAGGACTTTGGGAGGCTGCTGTTAAATCGATAAAATTTCATTTAAAAAGAACCGTTGGCAATTCAGTTTTAACATTTGAGGTACTTTCAACTCTTTTAGCTCAAATCGAAGCCTGTTTAAATGCTAGACCCCTTTGTACTGTAAGTTCGAATTCTAATGATTTACAGGCCTTAACCCCTGGTCATTTCTTAATTCGTGCTTCTCTTACTTCAGTACCAGAAGTTGATATTTCAGAGGTACCTGCATCAAGATTGACCAGATGGCAATTAGTGCAGAAAATTCTCCAACACTTTTGGAAAAGATGGAGCAATGAGTACCTTTCGACGCTACAAAAGAGAGGAAAATGGCTTAAAGAAGAGCCTAATAGAAGATAGGTGATTTAGTTATAATAAAAAATGAAGGTCTTTCCCTTTTACAATGGAAATTAGCTAGAATGATCAAAATCAATCCTGGACTTGATAAAAAGGTTCGTGTAGTTACTTTAAGAACATAAAATAGTGAATTGAAAAGGCCAATTACTAAATTATGCAAATTACCTTTAGAGTAAATTTTTGAAACCTTTTTGGCTTTCAAGGTCAGGAGAATGTTTAATTTTTAAATTGCTCTTATAATTCTTAATTGCATATATTTCAGTTGTGCTAAAGTGACGCTGAATATTCCACCCCTTTTTCGACACCCTCCCTTTTAACACCCTTAAGGGGGAATTTCTAAAATCGCTGAAACACGTGTTTAATTACTTTTCAGTAGATTTATTTTCTGGAATTTCACGCTCCTACTGAAACGGTGGTGAGATATGGCAAATGTTTTAAAGTTTTCTACCCCCTTTTCGGGGGAATTTCTAAAATCGCTGAAATAGGTGCTTAATTAAATTTTTAGTAGATTTATATTCTGGAATTCCACGCCCCCTACCTAAAACGGCTGGTGAGATATGGCAAATGTTTTAAAATTTTCGACCCCCTTTTAACCTTCTTTTAGGGGGGGGGAGGATTTCTAAAATCACTGAAATACGTGCTTAGTTATTTTTTAGTAGATTTATTTTCTGGAATTTCACGCTCCCACTTCAAACGGCTGGTAAGATATGGCAAATGTTCTAAAATTTTGGACCCCCCCCCTCGTTTTAACACCCTTTTTTGGGGGAGGATTTCAAAATTTGCTGATATACAGTGGCGGTCAAAAGTTTCCGGCCAGCATAAATTTTTTGGTTAATTTGTAAGTATACCCAAATGAAGAGGAATCTCAAAGTGATACTTATACACTTTATTGACATAACAGTTAAGAACTTATTTATGGAATAAAAATTAAATATTAATAAATTTAATTGACAAAATTAATTGCAAAAGAAAATGCATGTTCTCAAAAGTTTTCGGCCACCTTGGCAAGTTTGGAAAAAAATGGTGTTATAACAGAAAACAACAGTGATCAACAACATTTACAATTAGTATTTTGTATTCATACATTTAGCAATAAGTACTGCGGCGCAGCAACGTGGCATCGATTCAATGAACAGTTGTAGATCATCAATGTTAAGTTTTGTCCACGGTTCTTGCAATTTTTGTGAAAATGTTGCTAAATTGGAATATTTATAATTCCACACACGTTTTAAAGTTAGTTTCAAACATTTTCTATTATATTCAGATCGGATGATTGGGCTGGCCCATTCAAAAGCGAAGTTTTTTTGTGCGAGATCCACTGTTTGACGAGTATGCATGTAAGCGTTTGGTCGTTATCATGATGAAACCAATAGTTGCGACCACAATTTTTCCTCCAATAAGGAAGCAAATGATCTTGCAAGATATCCTTATGCATTGCATTTTTCATCTTGCCGCGGATTTCAAATAACGGACAGGAGCATTTTCCAGAAAATTCTCCCCACAGCATAACGTGACCTCCGCCTTGCTTCATTGTATGAATAATATATCTCGCATCTTATCTTTTATTTTTAGGTCGTCGGTTGTAAAGTTTTTTATCACTCACAATAACATTGAACGTCGATTCATTTGAAAATAGTACTTTTTTCCAGTTTTCACTTGACCAGTCTTTGTATTCCTTGGCAAACGCCAGTCGGGCCCTCTGAATTTTTTTACTTATGAAAGGTTTTTTAACGCCGACTGTTCCATAAAGTTCTTGGTCACATAAGCGTCTTGACAGTGTAGATAGACTTGTTTCAGCAATAAATATAATACCATAAATCGCTTTTAACACCATAAATGGCGTGGAATTGCAGTGGCAGTTTTACGCGGGTCATCAACTGCTTTTCTTATAGTAATTCTGTCCACACGAATAGTGGTGTTCCGGGGTCCCCCGGACCGTGGCAAGTTCCGAAAGCCATGACCATCTTTATATATTTTTTTAAATATCGTTTACAGCAAATTTTCCGATCGACATTTTTGCCGCAATCTCACGAGAGGATTGTCCTTTAGCGACAAACAAATCACTCATTTAGGACAATAAATTGTTAAACTTTTTATTTTTGAATTTCATATACATTATTCACCTTGATTAATTAACAAATATGGCCAAAAAATCACTTTAGCCATAGCAAAAACTAATGAATGACGAATGGCCGAAAACTTTTGCACGCGCGAATTTTGAATTCCTCCCCTTGGCATCAAGTATCTTAAGTAACCAATCAAAATGATCACGTGGTCAGAGGTAATTTGCTTATTCCTAACTTTTGGAGCAATTGAACTTCTTCCTCGCTAAAACGTTCTGTCAAACAAATCAAAAAAACTAACTGGCCGGAAACTTTTGACCGCCACTGTACGTGCTTAATTATTTTTTTAGTATATTTATTTTCTGGAATTCTATGCTCCTAACGAAAAAGGCTGCTGTGATATGGTCATATGCTCTATATTTTCGACCCCCACCTTTTAACCACTTTAGGCGGGATTTTCTAATATCCGCCTTAGTACTCTTTCCCCCGCCCCCAATTTGCATGCTTCTAGGTACAGTAGCAGTTCTAGGCTGGGCCTTTTACATATGGAAATAAAGATAAAAAACTATCTCAAACGATTTTTCGCCGTAGGCCGTAATGTAATGGAATTCTTTGGAGTGTCCCTGTAATCCTCCACTTCCACCAACCGCGACCAAACTGCTTTTCCAACAGCAGGAGACGAAGGGCTATCTAATCTCAGCAACCGCGTGTGGGTGGCAATAGGTGTTCAATAAGAAAAGTCTGTATTTAACAACACACAAAAGACTTTTATATATATACTAGGGGTTCTACCCCCTGCAAGCTTCCATTCAGACACCGCAGATTCTAAAAGCACGCTAATTTGATAGGTGTTAAAAAGATTAGACAAGATTGAATTATAAGGAAAAAATCTATAGTGATCTCCCTGTAAACGGGTTTCCATTCAATTATCTTTGATTGCGAAAATTTAAGTACGAATTAGTTGCTGTTAAGACATCCAAATGTTGTTTTCGTGTTTGATTAAAAACGATGAGTTAAACATGTGAAAAAAAGCTAAAATAAAAAAAATTAAGTAATGAGAATCTTTACCTAAATTATTTTTTAACAGCGATTGACATAATACATTTTACTATAATTATTACAATTTTTACAGTTTACTGCTTTAAACGCATAGTAATGTATTTATTATTTTAAAGATTCCTTTCTCTTTTAATATTCATGCGTAAATACAATCAATGCAAAAACCCTTGACGGGTTAAAAGTTTCTGACGCAGCACTTTATCTTATGCTCTAAGAATTTTAAATATGGAACTTAAAAATACTGATATAAAATTTTGAGTGACGTTATGCTATTTCTTAAAAAATATATTTGTATTAATTTCATCATTTTATTTTTGTTTTATTTATAATCACATGTGCAAAAGTTATGTTCAACATGAAAAGCTGCATAAAATTTTATTCGCTGTTGCTTTATTATTTACATCTCTCACAAATTCAAAATATGAGTTTTAAAAGATATGATATAAAATTTAAGTGACGCCTTGATGTGACTTTAAAAGGTTTCTTTTAAAATTCAATTTAAATTATTTTTGACTTGGTTAAAATATTTTTTTACATCTACACAATACTTTTAATTTTCCAATTCACTGTTAAATATATCACTTTCATTGAATCTATACTATCCATTGAAATGTATTTATTTCAATAAATTGATTTATCTTTTGTGTCACGCTATTCAAAATTGTGAGTAAGATTTATGTAAATGGTTTATTTGCGTCAAACTATCCTTTTTCATACATTTCATGTAGTTTGGACACAATGACGCAAAGAAACCATTTACACAAATCTTACTCACAATTTTGAATAGCGTGACACAAAAGATAAATCAATTTATTGAAATAAATACATTTCAATGCATAGTATAGATTCAATGAAAGCGATATATTTAACAGTGAATTGGAAAATTAAAAGTATTGTGTAGATGTAAAAAAATATTTTAACCAAGTCAAAAATAATTTAAATTGAATTTTAAAACAAACCTTTTAAAGTCACATCAAGGCGTCACTTAAATTTTATATCATATCTTTTAAAACTCATATTTTGAATTTATGAGAGATGTAAATGATAAAGCAACAGCGAATAAAATTTTATGAAAACGACCTCTATAATAATAGTCTAAGTCATGTGACTATCATCAACAGTTCCAGACGGATTACTTCGTTTTTTATATTCCAGGCGGCCATTTTGGTACTTTAAAGTTAGACGGCCACAGGTGATAAGTCGCCAAATATTATTCTATCGCCATCATTACACATATATTACAATAGTCCAAATCATGTAACAGCGTAAACAATTACGGACCCGATTCCTTCGCGTTTTATATTCCAGGCGGCCATTTTGGTACTTTAATGTTAGCCAGCCACAGGCGATAAATCGCAAAATATTATTCCATCGCTATCATTTTACTTATATTATAATAGTCCAAGTCATGTAACTGCCATAAACAATTACCGGCTGATCACTTCACTTTTCATAAGAAAGTTTTCCGTTTTGCTTAAAGAATCAAAGTTATTTTTTCTTAATATAAGTGCACAAAAGTTGCCATGATCGCAATGAATTTTTGGTACTTTTATGTTAGCCGGGTGCAAATCTCGCCAATAGCTTTTTTTTATGTCGCCAATTAGCATATTTTTATTTTTCGAGTGGTAAATTAGAATGGTACTACTTGGTTATCCAATTGACCAGAAATCTATCGACGGAATATAAGATATTAAATGCCAATAATGGTTGATCGTAAATGTCACATTTACTTGACTGCAAGGAAGTTTCATTGACTGTAAGGAAGTTTTAGTGCGACGTCTTATTTGTATTTTTATTAATGTTATACTAATTTATTTGCCCTTTTGATATTTATTTTAAAGATTACGTCAATTTGAATAATTTGGCAAGTGCTTTGGCGATTTATATAATTTGGCTAAATTGGTCGACGGCATAACTAAGTAGTACCATTAAAACATTGCTTTGAATTTGAAATTAAATGTCATGATTTTTTGCATTATTTAATATTTAGCACATATGTCATATACGCACCGTGTTTTGCGTGATTTTTTTTATGACAATTTGGAGAAAAGCTCGTTTTCGAATACCAGTTACATATGTATTTTTAAATTATTTTCTATTATTTTTAAAATGAAATACAATAAATAAAAAAATAATTAATAACTATAGAACAAAAAAAATTATAAATCTTTTTAAATAAAAAGAAAATAAATGTAAACAAACATTTATTAACAAATAAGCAACAATAGCCGGGTTAGCATGTCAGGCAAAATAACGCCATTTTGGCGCCAATTAGGTACCCCGGTAAGTATATGATATATGCGCCTAATATTTTTCTTTTCGTTTAGTTCTTAAAAAAAAGTGAAAACCATTAATTTTAAATGTTTCAGTTTTAAATGAAAGTTTTGTATTAAATATAATGATAATGAAATAAAAAAAAGCATTGTTCTAAGCATACATTTAAGGAAGGTCAAACTGGTCTCCAAATTAGTTTAAAATATCAAACTTTTCTAAAAAAAAAAAAAATATCGGTTATGTTTAAAATTCGAGTTGCCATCATTAGAGAAAAGTAATTAAAATTAGAAAAAAAAAATATTTCAAAAACTAATTCGAATTTAAAAATTCTAATACCAGTTTTGAGACCTGCGGATCAATACGGATTTTTGGTGTTAATTTCATCGCAAAGTATTCCATATTTTAGGAGAAATCAACGTGAAACATAATCTGTTGTTTAATCAGTCATTTCATGGAATCGTTTCATAAATTCGTTTCATTTCAGTCGTATCATAAAATCGTTTCATAAATTCGTTTCATTAGGATTTTATATATACTAGGGGATCGTACCCGGGCTTCCCGGTTAAAGAATATAGGTGAAAACATTTTGTTTTTAATTGAAAACTAACAATTTTTTTATATGCAATAAATTTTTTAGATTGACCACTTACATTAAAAAAGCATTTTTCATATGGAAAATACGAATTACCCAATCAAATACATTTTTGAAATTTATCAAAAGCTATATTTTCTTATTAGCCGCATGCTAAGAGTTATTTGCCAAGATGTTACTACTTATGGCATCATTTTATATTCTGATAATTTCAGAGCTTATACATGTCTGGTAAATTTGTGTTTTATTTATGTTATTTTATTTATTTATTCATAGGGAAGTTTTTTTTAATGGTAATTAGCCGTAAGAAAATGATGAAATCTTTATTTTGTTTTAAGGGCAAACGGATTAATCTTTCGTAATCGAGCTCCGAGCGATATAGATAAATTAAAAAATATTTCATGCTTTAAATTTTTTTTTAAACCATAGACAATCAGTAAACTGAGATGAACTTTGCAAACAAATTCCATTTTTTTAAAAAATCCTATTTGGTGATCTAAAAATTTAAATTGTACGATTACAAATATGTTAGATTTGTGTTTTTTCAATATTATTCTTTTATTTGTTTATAAAAGAAGTATTAATTTCGTTAATTTGTCTTTCACAAATATGTTAGTTTGGTGGTTTTTTTAATATTATTCTTTTATTTGTTTATAAAGGAAGTATTAATTTCATTATGCGAAAATGGTCAGAAACAAATGTTCAAAAATGTTTGTTGCTTTATGTACAAAATGCTTATTATTTTATATATTGAAACCGGCACGTGATAAGATAAACTTTAAAAAAAAAATCATGCTTACAAATCATTTTAGAAAATATAATACTTCAGTCAATGAATACAGTTTTTAAACAAATTGCATTTGAAAGTACATTTATTTCCATGCGACAAAAATTGAAAATGTATGATGAGAAGATTGAAAAAATGCAGTACCGAAAATTTCAAGACAAAAATTTGATCGTGAAGTATTGCCATTCGCAAAATGACGTCAGCGTTACACACAGATACGTTTGTTCTTTATAATATAGATATATAATCAATAAAATATAATAAAGATCAGTAATTAGGATGTGGTTATCAATTGAGGCTCTTATGCTTGGATTTCCGAAATGAAAACAGCAATTTTCACCTTCTCAAAATTTGTATACGCACTTCTCATATCCATATTCATCATTTTTTTTTTTTGTATTTTGTTTGATCATTTAAAAATAATTTTAACTCAAAACTTGAAGTCAAGATTGCCAGCAACATCTTTTATGTGAGCAGACGCACTCTTTATTTGAGATTCTAATCTAAATTTTGGAGAGTAAAAATTTCCGTAATTTATGGTTTTTAGACGCATTTGTGTTAAAAGGCTTAGTTTTATCTAAGAAAATTATAGTTTTCTTTTAAATATGACTTCACTTTCACTTAAATAAGCTTTTCGCCTAGTGTCTGAAACTTAGTATTAGTACATACGTAGAAGGAAAATCACTATAGAAAATTTATGAGGAAAAATGCGTGTTTTCAAAAGCAGTATGTCATTTTCCGTTATTATGCCCCTAATATAATATTCTGCTCCTAATGGGATTTTGCGCCACTAAACCCTATACAACAATTTTTATCAACAATTTAGAATTTTTATCAGAAAATAGCATGAATAAAGTTTAAAATACCTCATTATTTCTCTCTTGTCTGCAGCAATGAAAGCTATCTAATTTTCATCATTTTGAAGAAATTTTATAAAATGCTTTTAAAATTAAAATATAAAAGTGGGGATATTTAAAAAACAACAACAACAACAAAAAAAAACAGATAGTGCGACCACATCTACAAAGGAAGAGCTTCCAGTTTAAAAAATATATATATTAGTAAAATTGGTTCAGCAGAAAGATCAGGGCAGACGACTAAAAAACACACTTGTGTTTTAAAACGTATATATTATATAAAATTAGGAAAAAATAAATTAAGCAAATTATGTTATTTTGATAAAATTATAGTAGAATGTCCTAAAGAATAGCATTAAAATTTTATTAATCGAGAGAATTTTTGACAAAAACGTCAGGAACACGACATTATTTTAAACCACGAATTATTTGTTTGCTTGTCTAACTCGGCGAAGCAAATAAATCCAGGCGAAAATCATCAATTTCTGTAATATAAATCGGTATTATTTGCATGTCACCTCTCTTTTATAAAGACACTCTACATTTTTGCAAAACATTGCGTTTATCAGTGTGTGCTTTCGATTACATTATTTTCAAAAGTGAAGAATTTTCACCTGTGAAGAGTTTCAAAGCAACTGGGCTGTGAAAATGACGCACTTCTACAAAACAAAATTCAGGTTTAAGAATTAAAATACACGTTTTTTTTTTAATAAAATGACGTCATTTGCATCCGCTAAAGCAATCTACTTTTACAACCCAGTCTTAAACTTCGTCTATAGAAAAGTGTGCATATGACGTCATTATCACGGAATAACTGATACTATTCTTGGCATAGCCCATATTTTATATTCAACTATTTTTCCAGGTTTTATGAGAAATGGCAACAAAAAGATACAGTATCTCCTATTTTCAACTATTTTCCGTTTACTTTCAATGACTTTCAATAGAAATGAGGTACTTTTGTTGCCACGATAAGAAAAATGGTATTAAAAACTGCAAAAAAATTAATATCTAAAAAAAAATTGAGATACAGCTTTCAAATAAATTGCATTTAAAAGAACATTTTTTTTCTTATACGACAGTGTAAAAATTTAAAATGTGCGATGTTTAGAAGTTTAAAAATTTGCAGTAGAGAAAATTGCAACACCAAAATTTCCTTTCAAATTTCAAAGTGTTGCCATTCGCAAAATGACGTATGCGTTACGCACAGATATGTTTGTCCTTTATAATATAGATAGGGCAGATAAATTATTTAATCGTAGTATCGAAAACCATCTTAATCTGTTATTTTCCGAATAGAATTTTTTTTAATTATTATAACTTACATTTATTACTGACACTGACATGGATTTTACCATTTGGCTGTTACTTTAGGAATTATACATATTAAAAAATTGTTAAAACATGAACGTCTTCATTCAAAAAATGAAATGTTACTGCAATGAGAGAAATGCGAATTACGTACGATACACTCCAAAAGAAAGAGACATTTTCAATTTCAGATCTGCAGTTCAAATTGACATTATTGTATTACTATATTATAATATATTTATCTGTTCTTTTATTTTAAATATTGATTTTTAAAAATATTCGGTGAATGTCTCTAATTTTCAAATGCTATATATTTTTAATTCTCTTTTCTGTATCTATATATTTTTTTGAAATGTTTCATTTCATTTTGCGCTAATTATTATGTTTGGCGACAACGGTTTTGATGTAACGGAAAAATACCAAAATAGTTACTGATTTTATTTAAAATACAAAGGAAAAAGGTTTAATAAGAAATAAATATTTTAAAACGGAAATATTTAATTTTAATATTAAAGCGATGTTTGTACTCCTTAAAACAGAAACTCATTTTCAAAGGATTAAATTGAAAAAAAAAAAAAAAAAAAAAAAAAAAAAAAAAAATCAATTTGTCATTTGCTGCTCGATAAAAAAAGTGTACTTTTATGTAAGCCGTGCATAAATCTCGCCAACAGCGTTTTTAAAATCACAAATACCAGCTCTTACATTTTTACTAATAATCATCTACTTTATATATATATATATATATATGTAGATAAATTATTATATAGATAAGATAAATAAGATATAGTAGTATAAGTTATATAGATTATATAGATTTAGTTATATAGATAAGATAAATAAGATGTAGTGTAGATAAGATAAATTATTAATATATATATATATATATATATGTAGTAGATATATATATATATATAAACGCCAATTCTTATTTCATTCCGATTGACTATAACCCAGGCTCTACTGAACAGAATTTTGTAGAAATTACCCCGTTAGTAAGGTAATTTGTTTTAGAAGTGTTTTAATGTAAAAAATAAATAAATAAATAAAAAATAAACGTTCTATGTTGCTTAGTGATAGCTACGGGAGTTTTAAAATTAGGTGAACCCGATTATGAAAGATTAACTTTCATTTTTATTTCTACTCAATGGATTTTGATACTATGCGGGAAAGTTTTCAGTAGTGAAGTAAAAAAATAGATGATGTACGCTATATGCAGAGAGTATATTTTAGAGAATATGTATGCTATAGCTATGGAAGTAGTGCAGAGTTTCTTAAAAACTCCTGAGACTATATAAACGTAAATCTACCCCTACATCCGTGAAGTTCTACAATCTGGTTAATACGATTGTGAAAGATCTATTTAAATTTAACTTCTATGTGAAATGCGAAAAGAAATTTAGTCTTAACCGCTTACAACTTGATATCTGTTGAATAGCTTTAGATGGGACTTACGTTATTAGATAACTTTTCAGAAAAGATTTTAGCATATCATATCGTTCTACGTTGCTTAGTTAAATAATTATATGGGGGGAAATTCAAAATCAGATTAACACATTTATGAACGAATGGCTTTTTTAAAGATTCTACTGAGTGGATTTCGATGGAACTTGCTCGGTAAGCTAATTTTTCAGGGAATGTTTTAGTATAAAATACGTATCGTTCTAGGTTACTTGGTTATAAAAAGTTCGCTGAAAGTTATAGAATCAGGCGAACCAACTATGAAATATTAGCCTTTTTAATAGGCTCTATTGGACGGATTCTGATGAGAGTTGCATTGATAAATTTTCAGAGGAAATGTTTTAGTATATTACATATTGTTCCATCGTACTTTACCAAATCCTGCAGTAAAGGATCAACTACATAAGTTGATCCTTAACAGCTCAAATTTTGTCTGTCTCAATAGAAAGTATAAGAGCATAATGACGTCCATATCGTTTGTAGCAATTCGGATGGGGATTCCAGGAAATGTCCATGTTACTTTGAAACACATGATCAAATTCACAGATATATTTCGTTTGATTCAAGGTTTGTTTTGAAAAACCACCCAGCATAGCGGGCGAAGGCTGCTAGTAATTTATAAAGTTACATTCTCTTTTATTTTAATAATTGATTATTTGAGAAAATAGTTCATATTTGTGTTCTGTATTGTTAAAAAAAATAAAATCATATGGAAACTAAATACTTCTGAGAATAATAAATTAGCCTTAATTATTTCTTTACAAAATTTTACTTAAAGTAATATACTACATTACTTGAAAGACATTTGTGTAAATATTTAATTAAAAATGAAATTCTAGAATTTCAATATACTTAGAGCTCAAGTGCTGGCTGCTATAAATATATCACGGGCTATAAAGGAAGCTTTTTGGATGTTCTGGAATCCGCACTAGACAAACAGAAAAATCTAAATCGGAGAATTTGTATTCATTGTTTCACCCTGTAATGCCCATTGTAACGTTTCTGCTACCATATATTCAACATCAATTTTTAGCACGATTATTCGTGAATAACGTATATTTAAAGTCATTAACGCAATAATTGCACTTTTGGGTAATATTAGTTATAAAGTTTGACTGCAGATAGCAACACTAAATAAGAAACAAAAAATGTTTAAAGCAACACGCCTGACGAGAAGAACAAAATGGCATTTACAGTGGTTCGTTTTTGCTGAATTTTTCAAATATTTTATTGAAATAAAACTAAATACATATGATACATAGGCATAAAATGAGTTACTTCTATTCTCTGCACAAAAACGTGCAGTGTAAGTTTGTTTGTTAACGGAAAATGAAGTAATTAAGATCAAGACAGCAGATTTGCTACCACGGCAATTAGTGATCATGAGCCCATGGTAGCAGTTTTGCTACCATATTATTTTCACAAAAACATTTTACTTGTTGGCCCTTTATTAATTAAAAATGAACTTTAATTTATTTACAATCCGGATTACTTTATTTCCTTCGTAATATTTTAAAACTCCTGTATGAAAAATTTCATGATTCTAAAAAATGATTCTTCATGATTCTTCTAAATTGTGGATATTTTAAAAATACACAGTTATAAAATTTTAATTTTATATGTATTGAAAAAAAAACACTCGTTACCATATTTCTAACGTTCTTTAAAATTTTAATAAATAAATAATGATAATAAAATCTACTGAAAAAGAAACTATTGTTCCATTTCTTGAACAAAAAATTGTTAGAGTGTCTTTATGTTCTTTTCATTGATTCAGATTAAAAAAACAAAACAAAAACAAAAACATATAAATGCTATAAAAAGAAAATAATGATATTTAAACGGGTGATTGCTCGTTTAATCATGCGCATAAAAGAGACATTCTGAAAAAGATAAAAAATTCCACTTCTTTTCAAGTGTTTTCAATTACCAAATAATGGCATTAAGTATGATTATCGGTTCTTTTACGGGCTTTTATTTAATTTTTTTTATAGTAGCAAACGTTTTATTCTATAAGAAAAAAGGTTTATAAAATGCTATATTTAAAAAATCGTTCTACATACAATTTTTTTTTTTTTTTTTTTTACATTAAATAAATGCACTTGATATATGTTTAATATTTTTTTATGATTCATTTAACAATAGATAAACGCTCTGATATATTTTTCAAATATTTGAAAAGCATTATCTGTTAATTAATATAACACTCTAGATATTATAACTTTAATATTATTTGCTAACAAGTATGTTTAACATTAAAATTCAAAATCGGTAAAAAATTAGTTACGTGATAAAAAATAAATTAAAAATGAATATTAATATAAAATATCTTTAAACATTATAGTAAACTAAAATTAATATTTAAGGAGTTATATTTATACAAAAATATATCTTAATTTGATTGATGTTTTAAACTTATATTAGTGGGGTAAATAAACAATCTTGTTAAGGATAATTCACATAAATTTAGAAAGATTTCAGATTTCTGAAAAGAAAATAGATGCATGTAATATAGAAACACATTTTTTACATGTGATTGAGCTTGTCGTAATATTTTTTTTTTTTAAATTGGTATTTGGGATTATTTAGTTTGTGACATCCCCATTAGGGCCGCCACATTATAACAGAAACATAATAGGATTTCATGTATAACAAAACCTATTTATATCAGGGTTGCAAAAAAGCCGTCTAAAATTAAAAAAAGCCAGGCCGGTGGCTTTTATTGGTTTTAATCGGCTTTTTTTGGCCAAAATTGGCCTTTTTGGCCATAATTGGCTTTTATACAATGAAGCATTGTAATTATAAACTACACATTTCAAAGTGTTTTTTATTAGTTTCAATGATATTTAATTGATTTAGATTTTAATAAGTAACCCAATTTCTCAATAATGAGGACATTAATACTGGAATAAAACTTAAATGGTTTTGTTAGTGATTTGTAGTCAAAATTGCAAATATGCCAGCTAAATTTTAAAAGGGCCATCCCAACTGTCATTTTTTTTTTCATTTTTACTGCTTTATAAAATTAAAGAGGACAATGGTTATTTAGTTACATGTTTTATTACTTAATTAATTTTAAGAGTTATTAATATACAAGTCTTATTTTATTCTAGTACAAATTTAAAATTATACATACTCATATTAACAAAGACACCATTTCCCTTTCTCACTATTAAAAACATTATGAATAGCATATGCATGAACATGCTTAGCAACAAGCTTTTCAAAATTTTATTTAGAGAATTTTTGTGTTTTTTTTTTCTTGTTTAAATGCTCTATTTTTTATACACTTATGTACCACTCTCCTCAAATATTATATCCTTTCTAATTTCTCTTTTGACATTTATAACTTAATCTCTCCATATGGACACATAAGAATGTTTTCATTTTGAGGTGCTACATTTTGTCATTAATTAAATATAATCTTTAAAATGTGTAGTATACATGGAGCTACGTAATATAGAATTTCAAAATAGCAGTTTGAAGCCTAACTTTTATTCTTTTCAATGTTTATAATTTTTTTTTCAGATATAATGCCTTCACAGTTGCCTTCTAGAAGTTAAAAAAGGGTTATTTATTTGACAAAATTTAATAGAAATTTACATTTTTTTTAGTAGAAAATATTTTTAAGTGTATTAAAAATTAATTGATCCAAATTTAAAATGAATTATCTGTAAACCAACTTTAAAAAATAAAAACCGGCTTTTTTTTCAATAAAAGCCGGCTTTTTTAAGTGGTTAAAACCAAAAAAAGCCAGCCGGCTTTTTTTGGCCTGGCTAAAAGCCGGCAACCCTGATTTATATCAATTAAAATGCGAAAGGACAGCATTGGTGATTCTCAGTTTAGCCTAGACTACTTTGCACTTAAAAGCAATCTAAACTTTAAATCAGATTTCAACATTATAAAACCAGCAAAGTTACTCAATCTAAAATTTAATTATATATACGGTTATAAGTACAGCCTGCTCAAACGATATCCAAAAACAGATTACATGTCGAACACAAATATCCCTGAAAGAAAAACTCGCAAGAACAATATGAATATCTCTAACACAAGCAACCCGTTGTTGCCATAAAGCTTTATTGGATGATGGAAAATTCTATCTTATCGATGATGGTAGCTTCTCTTAGATAATTCATGGTTTCAGATCTTTCAGAGCGCGTATCAGTAGGGCGTGTCGAATTTTTTGACTTCCTTTTTCATAAAATGAGAGGGGGGGGGGGGACCAAAAAGTTGTGTTTTGATTAGCTATTCATAAATATATTTTCATGAACTGGCAATTACATTGGTTTGCTTGGTAAATAGCTACTCCAATTTCGTGATATTTTCATGTTTCATGTAAAAATCGCAGCAAACTGTCTTCCCTCAAAACGTGCTTTCTTATCATTCTTTCTTTTTGTACTTTTGATCTAAGGTAAAAAATATATTTAAATTATACTATAATATCTCGAAAAATGTATGTCACTTGTAAATGTTCTTAAACTAGCAACACTTATTTGAAGCTGAATGTATTTTTATTCATTTTTAGTAGTATCATACAAATAGTGACATTTCCAGGCACGAACAGTGCCTTCCACTTGAAAAATATAAAAATTTGGAATCATGGCTCGTAAAAGGAAGACAAGGTTGGGAACTTCCACTCACATGAGTCATGTTTTTTAACTGAACGAGAAATGCTGCCTTCCAAATTCCGAACTCTGCGTGCTGTTCTAAGATATGGGCTTCTGCTAAGAAAGCTGAGTGGAGAGAATATCAGAAGTTAGCCATCAACCAAGGTGGCCAAGTCATGGACAGTCCATAAAGACGTTTGTGAAACAAGTAACAAAGGCTTCTGGTAAAGTGTATATTCATGAGAAACGACAAGGATTCATTACAGGTCAGGAAGCAAGCAGAAGAATGCTTTCTAGAAATGAATCGAAGAAAGATTTGATGTATATTGTTGTTTGAAGCTTTTTTGCATTTTTCAAAATATGTTTTCAGTGCTTCATAATAATGACAAAATACTAGGTTGAGCACAAAGTTCTGGGAAATTTGTGAAAGTTGCGTTGTTATGCGCAAATTAACAACAAAAGCAACAAGGACTATTCTTCAAAGTAGAGACCATCATAGTCCAGTACTTTCTGCCGTCGTTCTACCAGATTCCGGGTATGTTGGAAGTACCATGGCGGCTCTTTGGAATCGTAAATCTCTTGACATGCTTCTTATACTTCATTAAAGGTTTCAAATCGACGACCGTTGAAAAAGTGTTGCATTAATCGAAAGAGGCCATAATCAGATGGAGTTCCGTCCTGAACTCCTATAGATATACCATTAGTACTCCTATATACGATACAAATTCTGGTTATAAATCTGGTTATATATGACTATTAGAATAAAAATTTCCCAGAACTTTTTGCTCAACCTAATAAAAATAATATAGTTTGAGCCCATTAACCCACTTTTTGAGAAATTTTTTATGCAGTTTATATTAAGTTATCCCGCCTTTTTCAGAAATTTAAATGCAAATTTACCAAGGCAAATCCTTATGAATAAGGAAAAATCTTTTAAATTAGAATATTACACCTCAAACGGCACAATTTTGGACCCCCTCATTCACAAAAATCCCATTTTTTTTTTTCGAAAATAATTAACATGCCTTAGCTTGTCAGGATTCCAAACCTCAAAAGGCAGTTGAACAAGACCGATCTGTCTTCCTTCACTGAGGTATGTATCGATTTAGATACGCCGATACCAATTTTCAACCCTAAATTTAGACTCTGTAGATTTACCTGCATACACTAATTAGCATATAACAACAGCAAAATCACGTAACACGCATTACGAGAGCCACAAATTCACTCGAGAAAATTAAATAAAAACTAATTATAAAATTCTTTTTTACGCACAGAGGTTAATAACGAATAGACCGCTATCACTCCAAAAACTACGCTCTCTTTTTAAGAAAGTACTTACCCCTCTAAAAATTGTAGTAAATACTTACTTAATATTATAAAATGCCACCTGAAGTGAAAACCTTCAATCGATGTTCTACTTTTTTCGCACAGAAAATGATTACATTTCTACAACAACCATTTAACACAATACGGTGTTAGCCTGTTCCAAACACATTTAATCTCATCATATTCCCGACACTGTTTTAGAAAGCTAAAGCATGCACAGTAGAAAAAATCTTATGGATACTGTAGAACAGAAATCTATCTTTTTAAGAAAAACAATCTCAATAATCAACTTATTTAGTTAAATTTACTACAAAAATGTCATGTAATTATTCAACCACCAGGATTTAAATATCTTACACAAAATTATTGGTCGTTTAATGAATATTGAAATAAATGCGTTCTGAATAATACTACGGATAAAGATAATAAAAATCATATTAATTAATTTTCTTGTGAAAACATTCTAAAATAAATTACAGAGAAAATTTAATAAAACGGAATCACCTATGAAAACTAATTAATCACGATCTTTTACTTACATATCATTTATAAGCGTAATAAATAATGAAAAGTAAATTTATTATAATTGAATGTCTTACCTAAATAAAATAAAAAAATCTTCAAGATTCATCCATACATGATTATATTTAATTTATTTTAATAAAGTACGAAATATTGATTGAAAGAATTATAATTATGCGCACACAATACATTTTAATGGAAAGTAGCCTTTTCTAAGACTTATGTAAGCTAATAAACAACGCAATAATATTAGTAACAAACCAAGAACCCGAACTATTTTAAGGGATCTCAGGACTCTTAAAGCTTCAAAATTTTCGAAATTTAATTTTTTTTAGATGTTAAACTTCTATCTTTTCTGAAAATTTTAATATCATTGTTTCCTTGAAATTCCCATTAGAACATAAGTTATGGCTATTAGAGTTATACCTGCTCAGTAGCTGAATCGGTAACCCGAAACTTTGAACTCATTTTTCCCCAAATAATGTTTTGGGGCATAATGCGCAGGATATCCCAAAAACTTCTGAGTTTTTTCATGAAATTTTCAAAACATATGTTTCATGTTAGTCTGTATAAACTGAACGTGAAGTTTCATTTTTATTGTTTAAAAAAATATTTTTTTATCGTACACCTAAAAAATATTTTTTTAGATTATTATACAGTTGGAATTACCTACATACAACATTGTATTAAAAATATAAAAATGATTTAAATAAAAATTTCTTTAGGTTGAGGGTAATTATTAAAAACAGGATAATAAGGCAGAAAAAATTTCATTCTATTTGCAAAATATACATTGAAATCCTGCGCGTCAGCTGTTATACCAATTTTCTGCTCGATAAATATCTGACAGTTTGGAGCCCTCTATAAATACTAATTTTGCATCTCGCAAATTTACAAATACATGAAATGAACGAACATATTAATATCTTTATTCCTAATAAAGATAGTGTTTTTAATTACTGTTATACGAATTTTCGGCTCGACAAATGTCTGATAGTTTGACGCCCCCTATAAATACTAATTTTGCATCTAGCAATTTTATACATGCATGAAATGAACGAACATACTAATATCTTTTAATCCTAATAAAAATTGTGTTTTTAAATCCTAATAAAAATTGTGTTTAAAATATACATTGTAAGTTATTAAATATTGAAATTGTATTTTTTTTTCATTTTTCCAATTTTAAGAGTTAAATGAAAACTGTTAACCCTGTAACAGTTTTAAACTTCATCAACTAATTGTAAATGAACATCCGCTTGAAAGACATTCATATTTAATTTAAAAAAACTTTTTTTATTTTTTAGATTAAATTTTTACTTGTAGTTTCTATTCATAAAATTTTTCTTCCTACTATCATTTATCTTATTATTTTATTAGTGTGTTAACTGTATGAAAATTTTTCTTAATGGTCAACATAGTTTAATAAGCTCAAAAATGCATTTATGTTAAAAAAAAACAGTTTAATGTATTGTAATAAAGACATTCAAAATTATATATAATTTTTTTAAGGAATATAACTCGTATATTACTTGTGGTTTTAATAATTTTAGTAATTGGTGGTTTAGTAATTAATGTTAAGTAATTTTAGAAGTATTAGCATTTACAAGGGGCTCTAAACTGTCAGATATTTGACAAGCAGATTTTGACAAGCAGATTTGACAAGCAGTATTTGTCAGATATTTGACATTGTTATACTACTCAATATAATTAAAACCCGAATGTTTTATTTTGGTTAATAGCTGTACTGTACTATACTTTTATTTATTACCAATTTTTCTCGGGTATTATTTCAAACAATGGTCCATTATACATGTCTATGTTATATGCTTATCTCTAAAAAATAGTCCTAAAAAGTTTTTTATTCATCATTTGTAAATACGTTTACTGTAGTTTTTCAACTAAAAAAAAGGTTGCTTCAATGTCCCCAATGAAGAGGCAACTAGACTAAGAAACTGAACTCAAAATGAAATTAAAAAAACAATGGAGGAAAGGTTTGAAAAATGATGACGAATTTTAAATAATAAATAAACTAAAAGAGAAACAAGTCTTAACCTTCTTATACACCGACAAAACTGGAAAAATTGCTATTATGAACAAAACACACTATATTAACATGATGGAAAACAAACAATAGAAGAAATAGGAACTGAAATAATAAAGAAAGACCCCAACAATAAATTAACTAAAAAAGCAGATGAGCTGATAAAAAAGGAAAAATGACCGAACAATATTAAACCAACTAAACAAAACTTCACACCTAATACGCCAATGATTTTTGGGAAACTAAAAGACCACAAAGATCCATATAAATTAAGGCTAATCATAAACAAGAAACAAAGCCCCACCTATGACCTAGAGAAATATATGCGAAAGATATATGGAGAAATGTTGCCCCCGTCAGATGTATCTATAAACTCAACGCGCATGTTTATACACAAAATAAGAGAACACATACCACAACCTGACGATTACATGATAAACCTCGACGTAACTAACCTTTATCCATCAATAGACCTTAAAGAAATGACTAAAGAAATTAGTGACACTATAGAAAATAATTATCCAGATACAGATGTCCGTAATACAATAAAAAGTGCGACCAATCTAATACTGAACGAAAACTATCTCAGATTCAACAATAAAACGTACAAGCAACTGAAGGGTGTACCCATGGGATCCCCCATATCAAATACTATAGCAGAATGGAAAATGAGAAGAATTGAGGAAAATATAATAAAAGATCACAAAAATGAAATACGAACTTGGATCAGGTACGTCAATTACGTCTTTATAATAACAACCAATAAAGTAAACCTAACAACCTTACTAAAAGAAATAAATCTATTCGACAAAAACATCCAATTTAAACTAGAAGAGGAAGAAAATCCGTCCCTACCGTACCTAGATGTGAAACTAATGTACAAAGAAAATAAAATACAGACGACAATCTACCGTAAACCTACAACTAATCTCAACATAATAACTAATACAGATAATACCCCCTCACATATAAACTTGCAGCACTGAATACGTACATAAACAGAGCACTTCACGTATGTTCGAACGAAAAATTATAAAAGAAGAGATAAAAATAATTGAAGAAATGGGAACCAAAGCAGGACATTCGAAAGAAACTATCCAGAAATTAATACAGAAAGCTACAGAAAAGATTGAATTGATCCAGCCAGCACAAAAGAAAAAAACAAGAGTTTACACCCTCCATTCCTTTCTTAAACGGAATCTCTCTTAAAATAAAAAGAGAATTAAATAAACTAGGGAAAGAGGTACCGATAACGCGAAATATATCGCTCTTTAATCTAATACGGAACGATACAGACAAATGTGATAATCTACAAAAAGCCGAAATATACAAAATCTCTTGTAAAAATAACAAAAACGAAGAAATTTTATAAGTAGGAATGACAAAAAGAAAGATTGAAGAATGACTGAAAGAGCACATCCGAGATTTAAAGAATTATAACCAAACAACAGTCTTAGCAAGAGCCAACATAGAAAACCCGATTAAAATTAACACAATATCCATTGAAAAAATAGCTAACTACGACGGTTTACACAATGCCTTTATCGGAGAGGCCATAGAGATTACAGTACTAAAGGACGAGAATGGAGAAAAAATAGAAAACGAAATATCCCACGCATCTGTCGACAATAGATGGCGCCAGATCATAAATGAACAACAGGGAAAAAGGAGGGAAAAAGAAATTATCGGCCAGAACCATAAAATATTTTTTCATTTGAACTGAGGATGCCTTTGATGAAGGTGAAAACGTTATTCAAAAAGAAAGGGGGAGAGAATACTGTCTGATGAAGTTTGATAAACCACAGTAAATATGTATTTTTATGGAATTTCATGTACTTATAAAGACTTGTGCTGTTAAATGAACCTTTAGTTTTCTAAAGAACTAACCAATTAGTAATTTTTATTGGAACGTGAACGATTTTAAAAGAATGTATATTTAGAAATAAAGTAAAACTTTGCTATTTTATTATACCAGTGCTGAATACTGTTTTTATAGATAAATTGCGTCGCCTAGTTGCAAAACCGGCCATCTCCAAAAAATAAAATTTTGAGAAAAATCTGATTTTTTACCACACTTAGCCAAATAAAGTTTGGAACCAAAACTCTTAAGTTTTATAGTCATTAGGGCAGTATATTTGAAAACACGAAATAAGGTGGCAGGGGCACATGAAGGGAAAGGGTTATTTAGGTCTTTGTTTTGGATTTGGCCGCCTTTGCAACTTACTTTGGAGTTGGCCGGTTTTGCAACAAACCAGAAATTAATTTTTGCTAAATTTAATCTGACATTGGGTTTTTAGGGGTTGCAAATACACAAAAATGTTTTGTTCAACTTAACATTATTTAACAAAAAGAACTTTAGGAAAGTTATTAAGGTAAAACGACTTTTACACACTTACTGATTGTTAAAACTGACTAACAGTTAAAACTAACTGACTAGCTGTTAAAACTGATTTAAATGTCACTAAACAAATGATTTAAATGACATGATATTATTTTAAATAAAATTATTAAATTTTAAAACTTAAACAAAAATCATACCATGTACCTTTGCATACAATTTCAAACTTTAGTGGTCTAATCTTTTTCGATAGTCTCACAAATTTCGTCATGATGGTCCATCCATGCGTCTTTTTCTTCATCATCTTTGCTTTCTGCTTTTTAAGCAGATGATGCATATATATTTTTGTAAAAAAAAAAAAAAAAAAAAAAAAAAAAAAACGCTGGCCAGCATCCCAATTTGGCCCGAAATGTTTCGTCAGTAAGTTTTGGACATCCCGAAGTTTTAGAGGCTTCACCTGGGTATCCGGAGCCACGTCCTCGAGCTTGCTGTTCATAATACTTCTCTTACTCTTGACAACAGACTTTCTGACTTCTACCTCAGATTTGTAGAAGACCTCTCCTTGCACCAACAGCTTATTTTTATATTCTGCTATGATTTTTTTTTAGTAGGAGCAAATTTGAAATGCCACACTGCAGGTGGTTTGGGGAAGAAATTGCTGGTCTTCTTCCCATCATGGTCGGTCTCTTCCCGGCTTGAAAACTGTTCCATATTCAGATAAAATTTCTTCATACTTTGCGGGCTGAATGAGGGACTTGATTTTCTTCAATCTCCTTTCAATTTGAGCTAAAACACGGTCTGGAGGGATAAAAGAATACTGAATTAACGTAGGCAAGTTATTAGATTAATAAAATATTATGGCATCATGATAATTAATTAATCAAAATATGCTAACTAAGATGTTATTATGATATCAATTAATTATGTATTATATTATCCCCAGGTTGGATTACCCATAAGGCAACTTAGGCTATGGCCAAGGGGCGTACGTTAGGTAGGGTTTGCAAAATTAAGAACTTTAAAGTTTTTAAATTTAATGAAATAAGAAAAAAATTAAATTTTAACGAAAAGTATTAAATAAAAAATGAATGTGTAATAATTACATTTAAAATAATTTTTCTACTTCTCGATACACCAACACAAAATTCTCTCAGATTTTAAGTGTAAGAAAAGCCCATTTATTTCCAATCTACAATCCTCAAAATACTAAAATTTATAAAGCAAAATTTAAATGTATTATTATTTAATTAAATAGATTAAAAATTCTTAAATTTGTCAAAGAAAATTCACTTGCAGTTTTATGAAGGGGGGTGGGGAAGCTGCGGAAGAGTATTTTGGCGTAGGGCGTCAAAAAATGGTAAATCACCCCTGGTTATCAAAATGTGTACATTGCCTTTAAATTTTGGGATTTCTCCTTTACCACGTCGTAGATCCACTTTGTCGCTTCCTTGGTTGATTAGTAGACACTTCTTCCAGAAACACTTCCATAGTTGGAGAAAACACGAAGCTAAATTATTAAAAAAATTGTATGCACCAAGGGAGAGCAGTCACAGGCGAGAAAAAACACGATAACGTTAATCTAATCAACAAGTGAGAAGTTATTGTGGGGTCGAGCAGAAGCGTCAACTAGCGGATATGGAGATGGCCGGTTTTGAAACTCACCGGCTGAAGGATTTAGCCGCTTTTGCACCACATCGTGATTTACAAACGCATATAACGCAGGGATTGACATGTTTTTGAATGGTTTATCGTTTCCAGATGATAGAAACATTTACTTAGAACTTAAAAAACTGAAAAAAAGACATTTTCAATTTTTGAGGAGTTGGCCGGGTTTGCAACTAGACGACACAATTGTAGAAAGAATTTTTTTTTGTTGTTGTTGTTGTTGAAAAACAACAGTAAACGTATTTACAAATGATGAATAAAAAACGTTTTATGACTATTTTGTAGAGATAAGCATATAAAACAGACATGTATAATGGATCCCATTGTTTGAAATAATACCTGAGAAAAATTGGTGATAAATAAAAGTATTGTTTGTACTAGCTTAAGGGAACGATTCGAAATAAATATTCCAACTAGAATAAAAATTCTAGTGCCTACATATACATTAGTTTATAGTAACTACTCTGAACCGAAAAAATTTGTATTTAAAGCATTTTTTTCTATTTTTATTATAAAGTTGGTTTTAACTAATACAAAATTTTGAAAATTTCAACAGCATAATCACCTAAAAAATAGTTTTTTGAACAATTAAACCGAAATTTTAGGTTCTATTTATACAGACTAACTTGACATATATGTTTTGAAACTTTGATATATATATATATATATATATATATTAAAAAAAGAAAAAATCAGAAGTTTTTGAGATATCCTGCGCTTTATGCCCAAAAGCGTCATTTTCAGAAAAATGACTTCAAAGTTTCGGACACGCCACTTCTGCTACTGGCGGGTATAATTCTAAAAGCCATAACTTCTGTTATAATAGGAATTTCAAGGAAACAATTATAATAAAATGTTCAGAAAAGATAGGAGTTTAACATCTAAATAAATTAAAATTTCGAAAATTTTGAAGTTTTAAGAGTCCTGAGACCCCTTAAATTGACACACATGAAATACAAATATTATAATTAGTGAATGAAATTTGAAAAAAGTATTACTAACATATTTCTAAAATACATTTTTACAACTATTTAATGCTTGTATCATTTATCTCTGTCAATTGATAATGTAATATATTTTTAAATAATCATGTTTAAAAATTTACAAATCTGGATCTCTTATGCAATCACTGCAATATTGTGATAGCAATGATGGTTCTTTCTTTCTTATAACTAAATTATTACATATTCATCGGGGAATCAAGCATAAAATAAATATACTATGTAAAATAATTTTGGATACAGAAAGTATAAAATTTTCTTTAATCAATTAAATTGACACAAATGAAATAGACGTCCTATGATTAAAATGTGAAATATTATAAGAAATATTACCAATATTTTTTTCTAAAATCAATTTAAAAAAAAATATATGATTTTATCATTTGTTTTTCAATTGATTATGTAATGTAATTTTTAATATTCATATCTAAAACTTTACCTATTGTAATCTCTTATGAAATAACTGCAATATTATGACAGAACTCATGTTTTTTTTTTTTTTTTTTTGGTTGTTGTTGTTTGTTTTTCTTAATAACAAAGTTAATATGTAAGCAAAGTGGTATCAGATGGAAAGAAACAAAATTAGATATTTCTAGACACAGAAAGTATAAAACGTTTTGTAATCAATTAAATTAACACAATTGAAATAGAACTCTTTAACTACCGTGTGAATTATTGAGAAAAGTATTATTAACATATTTCTAAAATCCATTTTTGTAACTCTTTACTGTTTGTATCATTTATGTATTTCAATTGATGATGTAATATATTTTTTAATAATCATGTTTAAATACTTTCAAAACATTATCTTTTATGCAGTCAGTGCAACGTTATGACAACACTGATGATTCTTTCTTTCCTATAACTAAGTTATCACATAATTAATGACGAATCAGATATAAAATTATCATGTTATGTTAAATTAATTTGGATACAGTAAGTATAAAATTTTCTTTAATCAATTAAATTGACACTAATGAAATAGACCTCTTATAATTAACATATATAATATTGAAAAAAGTACTTCTAACATATTTCTAAAATCCATTTTTACGACATTTTAATACTTGAATAATTTATTTCATTCAATTGACGATGTAATGTAATTTTAAATAATTATGTTTAAAAATTTACAAATCATAATCTCTTATGCAATCACTGTAATATTATTACTGCACTGATGGTTCTTTCTTTCATAAAACAAAGTTATTACACAATCAAAGGGTACTCAAACGGAAAGGAATAACTGTTAGAGTTCAGAAAAAATGTTCCTAAACTGTCTCTGGAAAATTCATGACTTAACAGGATAAACTGAGAGATTTACCGAATGCATATACACGAATATGTCGCATATCTGACATACTAAAATATTGCTTGATCAAAGAATATTAACACGTTAAGCACCATCCACCGGTTTGCTGCCACCGGTGGCTGACAGTGAACTTTCCGTTTAAAACGCGTCATTCACCGATGGATTCCATCTAAAATATGATACAAAACTGAAAAAATATACATTGTTTTAAGTAATTACTGAACATATATTTAAAATTTACCTATCTTCTATTTATTACAGGATTATACTTTCTTAAAAATTACTTTAAACATTGTAAATTTTCAGCGCTTTAGTGTCAGTCATCGTGGCACTCAGCGTGTTAAAACATCGAGAATTTCCAATAGTTGTTATGTTTTTTCATAAATTTGTTTTTTAAGTCATATCTTAAGCTTATATTTATTTATTATATTATGAACAATATCTTAAAGTATTTATATCTTCCTAACTGTAATACCTTTTGTTTCAGACAGAGGAAAAATATTTCTTTAAATGCGAAAATAATTTCCTTTTGTGAGTTAGAGTTTTAAAAAAACATCATATAAGAGAAATCTGAAAATATATATAAAGCTAAAAAAAAAATAAAAAATACACTCTTTCCACTACGGAAATTTTGGCTTTCAAATAGTACTGGTTTTCAATTTTAAAATGCTGCAGTTAAAACTTATTCATAAAAATATGTATCGCAATATTATTTTAATTGGAACTCTGAGTATATAAAATGTAGTTGTAAAAAATAAATATAACGAATTTTATTACAATAAGATACATAATTTCACTTTATCGCCACCACCCGCCCCTACACACAAACACACACATTTATAGCTAAACTACCAAACATAGATATGTGGCAGTTTACTGAGATAACAGACCTGTAATAAAATGTTGATTGTAGAACTTCAATCTTGACTTTTAGCAATACTTTAAACCTGATAAATGATTTAATAATTTTTGTAAAATCTAGATTGAAATATTGAACCTATTTAGATTTATCGACTCTATCTCCATCTATAGCACGGCGCTATCCGAGCTGTATAGCTATAAAGCTATACAGCTATTGAAAAATGTCGTTTGGAAGAGTTTTTCAAAGTTGTATGATGCTCCTGAATATTTATTTATTTGTATACATTTTTATCTGCTGTTGTTTTTATTCCTTTTTAGCAAGAGGGATTTAATCGATATCATAGTTTGACTCAGCATTCAACCAATACACGTTTCATCTTAAAAGAAAAGCTTGGAAAATGAATCGGAAATTGTTACAGATTTTCATTGCAATGATAGATACATTTATTTCATTTTGCTAAACATATAGGTAAAATATGCATTTAGAATTCATAATCTTCAATCTTCATTAGTTAAAAGTTTTGCCAGTTTAGAGTTATGGCTCTTCTAACATCCCCTGTGCAATTGTAACGATCGTGTCTCAATCAGCTCTTCATAGACAGTACCATCTTACTTTGGTATGTAGTAGGAGGGGCGGATGCCAGCAACCAATAACTTTATCCGCAAGCTTAAATAGTTTGATTTCAAGAGTTCGTGATTTTATATACAGTGGCGGTAAAAAGTTTCCGGCCAGCATAATTTTTTTGGTTAATTTGTAAGTATACCCATATGGAGAGGAATCTGAAAGTGATACTTATACACATTATTGATAACAGTTAAGAACCTAGTTATGGAATAAAAATTAAATATTAATAAATTCAATTGACAAAATTAATTTAAAAAGAAAACGCATTTTCTCAAAAGTTTCTGGCCACCATGGCAAGTTTGGAAAAAAATGGTGTTAGAAAAGAAAATAACAGTCATCAACAACATTTACAATTAGTATTTTGTATTCATACATTTAGTATAAGTACATACTATAAGTACTGCGGCGCAGCAACGTGGCATCGATTCAATGAACAGTTGTAGATCATCAGTGTTATGTTTGTCCACGGTTCTTGCAATTTTTCTGAAAATGCTGCTAAATTGGAATACTTATAATTCCAAACACGTTTTCAAGTTAGTTTCAAAGATTTTCTATTACATTCAGATCGGATGACTGGACTTTCCATTTCAATAGCGAAGTATTTTTTGTGCGAAAGCCACTGCTTGACGAGCTTGAATGTATGTTTTTGGTCGTTATCATGATGAAACAAATAGTTGCGACCACAATTTTTCCTCCAATAAGGCAGCAAATGATCTTGCAAGATATCCTTATGCATTGCACTATTAATCTTGCCGCGGATTTCAAATAACGGACAAGCGCATTTTCCAGAAAATGCTCCCTACAGCATAACATGTCCTCCGCTGTGCTTCATTGTAGGAATAATATATCTTGCACCTTATCTTTTGTTTTTAGGTCGTCGGTTGTAATGTTTTTTATCACTCACAAAAAGATTGAACGTCGATTCATCTGAAAATACTACTTTTTTCCAGTTTTCACTTGTCCAGTCTTTGTATTCCGTGGCAAACGCCAGTCGGGCCCTCTGAATTTTTTTACTTATGAAAGGTTTTTTAACACCGACTGTTCCATAAAGTTCTACGTCACATAAGCATCTTGACACTGTAGATAGACTTGTTTCAGCAATAACCATAACACCATAAATCACTTTTAACACCATAAATGGCGTGGAATTGCAGCGGCATTTTTACGCGGGTCATCAACTGCTTTTCTTCTGAAAATTCTATCCACAAGAATAGTCGTTTTACGGAGTCCCCCCGGACCGTGGCAAGTTTCGAAGGCCATGAACATCTTTATATACTTTTTTTAAATATCGTTTACAGCAAATTTTCCGATCGACAGCTTTGCCGCAATCTCACTAGAGGATTGTCCCTTTAGCGACAAACGAATCACTCATTTAGGAACAATAAATTGTTAAACTTTTCATTTTTGAATTTAATTACATTATTCACCTTGATTAATTAACAAACTTCGCCAAAAAAACACTTTAGCGATAGCAAAAACACCATGAATGACGAATGGCCGGAAACTTTTGCACGCGCGAATGTTAAATTTCTTTCCTTTGCATCAAGTATCTTAAGTAACCAATCAAAATGATCACGTGATCAGAAGTAAATTGCTTATTCCTAACTTTTGGAGCAATTGAACTTCTTCGCTAAAGCGTTCTGTCAAACAAATCAAAGAAACTAACTGGCCGGAAACTTTTGACCGCCACTGTAGATTATTATTTTAATGTCACCATTTAACCTTTTCATATGATCAGAAGACATTTTCCCGAGGATAGCGTGTTGCGTAAAGTACGAAATAGATGTGTTACAGTGCTTTATGATCTCTTTAATTTTTGCAATGGCAAGTGACCCATCGTTTCTTTCGCATCATCAGTGTATGCATGTTCATGTGTGTTTTCCTATGTATTAATCAAAAATTATTTCATCCCTCAGTACGTTGGTTTGTATTGGTGTACAAGAAATATGATCCTGATAGCTTTGTAAACCCTCTTTCAGATTGGCATTAGTAAGGCTCTTAATTTTAATGTAGTTAATGTTCTCAAACACCGTAATAATAGAAAAGTCTAGTTCCGGGTGTCTGTTTCAAAAAAGTCAGTTAAGACTCTTAACTTCCCTGATCTGAACGGTGATATTATAAACTGTAACGGAAAAATAGTAGCAAATCTGCTATCCAATGACCTCAGTAGATTTATTAATTTGTAGGGCAAATTTTGTACATCTGATGATGCTGTTAAATGTTCTTTAGGTCACATATTATAGAGCTAATTTTTAAAAAATGATCTGTTTGACGACGAAATATTGACAATAAATTAACAACTTTTTCATACAGCAAATTCATGACAATATCAATTTTACGAAGTCTATGAAGAGTCTTTGAATTTTATGATCTTCACAAACTCAAGCAACTCGTTAAAATATAAGGTATGCTCCAACTTAATGGGGGCTATGGGGTCTAACAAGGCAAACTTCTATCACTAATTATAGGTCTTAATTAATCACAGTGATTATACAGGACAAAAGGAAAAATTAAATTAGTTGTAAAAGTAAATCTTATTGCTTATTTCGCACACGTGAAGTCTACACCTATATCCAGGACATTTCGTATTTGTTTTAATAAGTGCTGTGTTATTTTCTTTTGAAGCATGCATAGATTACTTTACACTTCATATTGAAAAAACAGGCGGTTTATCTTTCAAATCAGACTAATTTATTTCGGAATAAGGACGTAGTTGAGTATGAAAGGGGGAGTCATTGAATAACACTTCACACCAAGTCACACTGAGAGGAGGAGTTGGGAAATTCTAATATCCAAATATTTTTTCAGAATACAATTTCTAGCTTTCTTACAGTAAATATAGGAGAAAGTAGTACACAATCAGACCGCAGCCACTTTGACATATAGTTATAACTTGTTCTCCAAGATGGCACACACACATAACGACCTGATCTTGTGAAACACGTGGATGTAGTATCGGCATTTCAGTTACTCGTCCGACAAAATAGTGAATAATTCTTTATTTTATACTAGTTAAAGTTACATAAATGTCTACTTTAAAACTTATTTACTTCAATCTGACATATATTTACTTAACCAAACATAGCTATATATAATAAAGACTATTTAGACAAAACGACATAAACTTTTTAAAGCAATTAAATTGATGTAACAGGTGTGGCATCCATTTTGTTACAACAAAATGAAAGTCAACAATGAGACACACGGGTGTGGTACACAGTGACACGTGCCTCATTGTGTACGTACTTTGTGGTTCTGATGTAAAAAAGTTCTTTATTAATAAAAGAAGGTTTCTCTCTCTCTCTCTCTCTCTCTCTTTCTGTGTGTGTGTATGGGCGTGCAATGGCAAGGAAATATACTACCCATAAGAGGCTGAACATTTGCATAAAGGTAGCCTAAGGTCTGTCATTGTCCACCGGAGGCTCATATTTTTTAAAATTTTGAAAATATAAAAATATTAATTAGAAATCATAAACTGCAGAAAGTTATTTATAGAGTGTAAAAATGTATGATTTATGAAAATATATACACTGTCTGACTGTCTCACTGTGTACCACGAGTGGTAGACAGTGAGACAGTTTTCAATACTTCGTTATGCTGCTTCTGTGATTTTATAAATAGATTTTTAAAAACCATTTATACATTAATGTGTAGTGTATTTGTGTACCTTTAAGATGTAGCAATTTTTTTTCAAAAGAATAAAAATCGTCGTCATTCGTTAAGTAATAATAATTTTCGTCTCACTGTGTACTATCCTCCCCAACGTTTGTTTCTCAATTTATCGCATTTTTCAATCAGAAAACGTAAAAATAGAGCGTTTAAAAATATTGTCTTTACCGGAAATTTTTTGAAGAAAATAAAATTTAGTTAATAAAAAAAGTTCAGACTGTTACAGATCGTTATCATCAATGTATAAATATATATATATATATATATATATATATATATATTTAACAAAAGAATCTGTTTCCATTTTTGAAAAAAAAAAAAAAATCCTTTTTTTAAATGTGGTGGTTTCGTTCAAATTTTCATTACTTTCCTAAAGCGCAGCAGAGCCCCTAGAAAGTTCACGCGGAGCACAGTTTGGGAACCTCTGCTCTATCTCAAGAACAAATGCACGAATTTTCATCAAACTTCAGAGCCAGTTAGACGTTGACACAAGTTGTTTCTGATAAGCTTTTGGTGTTAATCGCCGTATAGATGGTGCTGCTGTGCACATTTTCCCCGATTTTTGAAATAGCTCTATCTCAAAAATCAAAGCGTGGATTTTCATCAAACTTCAGATTCAGCCAGTCGTTAACACACGTTGTTTCTGATTAGGTTTTAGTGTAAGTCACCCAACAGGTGGCGCTGCTTTGCTGCATTTTGCAGGATTTACACTATTTTAGCAATAGTCATATCTCAAGAACTAATGCATGGAATTTCATATCTTTAGAATCCTCATGATGAGCATAGATTGCCATTTAATGTTTGTACTTTGATATTTTCAATTTTGTAGTATTAACATGTATGAGAAAGAATAAAGTTTTGGGATTGGCACATCCGACTAATTTTTTCGTCTGCTGTATTTGTTATTTTAAAATTTTCTAAATTTCTACTGACACACGCTGACCCCCCCCCCCCGTTATTTGAATATTTAAAATTTGTATTTGCAAAAATGAAAACCTTTGTTAAAAAATGCATATTATAATGTATTAGTTTATTTAATTTGTAGGTCCTTACAATTTTTTTTGGTCCTTGAAAGTACTTAAAAGTCCTTATTTTTTTTTAAAGAAATGTTTATGATCCCTGTATTAATCTATCTATCTATATCTGCTTTCTCCTTCCCCTACAAAACGTATACAAAGTTTAAATAGTCCTTCATATGAATTGGTGATGATTATGTTTTAGTGTACATCGCCCAACTGGTGGCGCTGCTGTTCTGTATCTTTCACATGGACGAAACACATCTTATTGGATCCTAGATTTATTAAAAGTAGTAGATATTTGTTCACTTTCAGAGTCATTAGACTGTAGAAACTAAGTACTTTAAAAGGCAATAAAATAACATAATGAGATATATTTAAACACATATATCTCTAAAACGGAAACAAACTTCACTTTTTTCTGAATATTTCGTAAATTGCAAAAGGTATGGTTACTTAAATCTGTAAAAATTTTCCAAGAAAAATTTTCTTGTTTATCAGTGAGGGCAAAAACATATTTATATACCCTTGTACAAGTTCACATATCTGTACAAAGATAAGTACAACAAAAATTATCAATAACAAATGGCACGTGTTCTTACTTTTTTCTATCTATAAAGTAAGGGTTACATTCAGCAAAAAGTTCTGTCATTCTAAGAATTTGTGCATATTAGAATGTCCTGAACACGATTTGACTGTTTTTAGAGAATATCTGTCATCAGTCTGCGTCTCTGTCTGTATGTGACACAAATAAGGCGAACCTCTAACTCACGAACGAATTCAAGATGAAAGTTTCATGATGAAGTGCTATCATTATTTGAACCTGTGCTTTTTAGATTTTGGTCAAAACCTCCAAAGAGGATGTGCCATAGATAGATTCTTTATTCGATTTATGTTATGCGTATTACTCCAATTTATTTGCGTATCATTCATCGAAGCATCAAATTTGGAATCCTCATGATAGGAATTGATTGTCATTCAGTTTTATTTTCGGCCATACAAAAGTAGGTACCGAAATTCGATGTTTTGTTTGAAATATACGTTACTTGTATTGCCAATTTAAATGCACCGAATTCAACGAAATTCCACTATTATCACCCTGATTATGGGAATGCATTGTTATTCAATTATAGTTGTAGACATCTAAGATTGGGTGCCGAAATTTAAATGTTTATTCTGAAATGCGATGCTTTTATCTCCAGTATTAATACACACATTTCAACGAGCCTTTACCTTTAGAACCCTCATCATCAGAATGTATTGTCATTTAATTTTCTATACAGCCTTCTATGAAGGGGTGCTGAATTTCAATGATCTATTCTCCATTTTCAACGCATGACAATCAACGGAATTTTTTGCATAGAAGTGATGCCCAATTCCAATGATTTGTTTAAAATACGCTGCATTAGAAATGAACGCAAATCTGCGGACGTCTTTATATATAAGGCGTGAGGGAATTCAATGATTTTTTTTTAACATGCTCCACAATATAAGCACACAAATCATTTACAATGAAAATAAAACTTTTTTTTTCATGTAATTTTACTCTTAGTCTTCCGCATATTTTCCGCATAATTTTAATGAATGCCAGATAATTCCTAAAGTTGTTACGCAAAATTTATAGGTCCTTACTTACAGATGTACTTTATTGTATATTGTGTAAAAACACCCCACTTTTATATTTGAGTTTATTCTTTAAAAACATATATGCTTATCGAATTTTAAATGTTAATACCCAACGCCGGCGCTGACGTTCTGTTCTTCTTTTAATTTACACATAACTGTAACCCCATGTAATATTCTAAGAAATGTACTATTATATTTTTTTATATATTTATATTAGTTGGGGCTCTTATAAATATATATATAAGAATCGTGTAGAAGAAAGAATTGGCGTGGATACAACATACTAGTTTTAAGTTTGCAATGAAATACTACATTAAAAGTAATTATTTTAATTTTATATTTAACAATCGTTAGTGCAATTTCTTGCTTTAGTAAAAAACTGCCTGCAGCATAACTTTTAGAAATAGTATAAAATGCACTTATAGGTAACAAAAATGTTTATTCGTATAATATATTTTTTTTTTAAAAATGGGTGTAGTGGATGATAACTGTGTATTTTCGGGATTAATCGTTATGTCCTCCGTAGCTATAGCGTACACTCTCTGGTGTATACAATCTACTATAGCGTATGCTCACTAGTTTTTTTTTCTTTCGAATACATCACTTTAAAAAGATATTTTTACACTTCTATTAATGGAATAAAGAATAATTTTTTCTCCGCAAATTAACCTGAGATATGGAATGCTTAAAATTATTCAAACATATATTATTCAAATTTCACTCACTTATGTTATAAACGTATTTTCAATTTACGTCTTCAACAATCTCCTGTTTTAACTCTTTATTTTAAACCAAGATATTCATTCAGTATTTCATATTGAAATGTAAGGAACTCTTTGTGAAGTTATCAAATTATATCACAATTTTGAAATTTGAATGAATAATTTCAACGTAAATTTACACATTTACATTGAAATAATAAAAATAACACTTTACTATTTAAAAACATAATAAATATCGATAAATTCTGTTCTCGAAATTATCTAATGCATGATATTTTATTTCTATAAGGAATTTATTAACACACATTTTGATTAAGATGCTACTTTAAATTGTGTTACATAAACGTTTTTAATATACGAAGCCATTCATATTTACGATTGGTATAATTACAAGAAACTTTCGATTATCCGTCACTCACGGACCTACGGGGTGACGTATAATCGAAAGACAGTACAAGTCCATTATTAAAATCACATGTTTATTTGTTGGTTTATAAATAACAATACTTAAATGCATTTTCTGTTCGCTGTGTTTCGTGAATAAAAAGCATAATTAATAATAATAAATAAATTTATGAGACAGATTTAGAATTTTACAGAGTAAGTATAAAGTACCTGTTTTCATCCAAAATAATCCGTTATACAATTTGTTTGCGTTTTGCTTGTGCTTTTATTGCAGCAAGATTATGAATTTTTTAATTATAAAAGTACTTGGGGTACATTTGCTTCACCTTGCAGAATAGCGTCGCCTCACTTGGGTTTCTTTTTCATGTGGGTTTTTGTTGTTCGTTTCTGAAAAATGGAAAAGGGGATGGCGTTTAATCGAGTGTGGCAGATGATAGAGTGGCAGATAATCGGAAGTAAACTGTATACATCGAAGTTAAAAATTTAGTTTGATTAAATCATAGTATAAAAGTACTTTGATTATTAAGACAATATTATTTCAAAATATCTAAATAAATCTATTTTATTGTTTCTCAGGTGCTAATTTAAATGATTTTTCTTTTGTGTTTATTACCTATGTATTAGAAATATAAATCATTAAAACAAAATTAAATTATGCATATGTGGAGCTTATAGAATTGTAAATGATTTTTTTTAATACTTTTTAGGTCCTAACTAAAATTGTTTTCGTTTTCGTAAGTATTACACATTAAAAAGTTAATTAATAATAAAAATTATATATAGTTAACATATTTGCAGCTTATAATATTGTAAAATTGAAGCTTGTGAAATATTTTTGTAGAAGTATATTTATTTATTTACTTATTAATTTTTATAAAGCTTCATATGAATAGCCTGAACTTAAAGTACTGGACGTAAGCAAGAACTGACAGTTCGATTTTTTGGAAATCAAGAATAACGGGATGGAAATGAACTCACAAACTTTTACAATTAATCGATCACATTGAAGTCAGGTTTTAGATAATGCTATTATCTTATATTTTCAAAAAAATTAGCAAAAATAATTTAAACGTTCTGAATTTTGTTGTTTTAGTAAAAAATGAATATATATTTTTAAGTACTTAAAAAAGAAAAAAACATTTTTTTATAAATTCACCAGTTTAATAATAATTTTAATTGAGCTGTTACTGTTTAGTTTTTGGATACATAAATACGTCCAAATATTTATTATAAACGTATTTCAAATAAAATAAGGTTACTGATATTTTTACTTATGTAAACAAAGAAAATTAAAAAAATTTCACAGACTAAAATATCATCATTATTCTCTGAAACAAAAGAAAGTTACTTTCAAAGAGAAAATTATTTTGTCTGAGCTCTGCTTATGCAAACTAAATGAATTATTCATATTTCTTATTTAGCGAAAAGGAGCGTTACATAATTTAAAATTTAAGAATTTAACGTTTTCACTTGATGAATATATTACATAATAGAACATAATTTTTGAGTCTCACACGGTTTTAACTAGAACTTTAACTTTCTTCCTGGAAATTATAAATAGTTATAAAATACTCTGAAAAATATGAAATACGTTTAAGTCTTACAAAATACTTAAGGGGACCGGGAATGCAAAATGCAACTAAAAAATCGATTTTTACTTTTTTATATCATTAAATAGTTTAATCTTTTATCTTTCCAACGATGTGTCACACATGTTTATCCATAAAAAATAAGTGTTGAAATTATTCATTCTTTCTAAGAATACTTCACATCTTAAGGGCCATTTAAATCTTTAATTTATTTTTAATGTTTATGTTCCTTTTTAGGGTTTTATTCATCTGACAAAACCATATTCGACTCGCTCCTCTGACTGTCTGTCTGCTTGTCCGTCTGTCTGTCCGTCAAAGAGCCCGTTCTCAGAAACTATATATGTTGGAGACTTGAAAATTTGCATACTTATAGCTGAACACCTCACATCAAACGACAAATCATAAAATTTTGAAAAAGTCTTATATTTAACCCTCTGAACTGTAATATGTGTATTTTAAGCTTTTTGTTCTAACTGAGCCCCTAATTAAGTTTAAGACTTAAAATTTTGCATACTTATAGCTGAACACTTCACATCAAACGCAAATCATAAAATTTGGAAAAAAGTCTTCTATTTAACCCTCTGGGCTCTAATTTGTGTATTTTAAGCTTTTTGTTCTAACTGAGCTCCTAATTAAGTTGAAGACTTAAAATTTTGCATACTTATAGCTCAACACCTCACATCAAACGACAAATCGTAAAATTTTGAAAAGTCTTATATTTAACCCTCTGGGCTCTAACTTGTGTATTTTAAGCTTTTTCTTCTGAGTCTTTGATTAAGTTGAAGACTTAAAATTTTGCATACTTATAGCTGAGCACCTCACATCAAACGACAAATCATAAAATTCTGAAAAAGTATTGTATTTAACACTCTGGGGTCTAAATTGTGTATTTTAATCTTTTTGTTCTAACTGTTCCCATATTTAAGTTGAAGACTTGAAATTTTTCATTCTTATAGCAAAACACTTGCAATCACACGAAAAATCATAAAATTATTAAAAAGTCTTATATTATTTACTCAACTGGACTCTAATTTGTGTATTTTAATCTTTTTGTTCTAACTGAGCCCCTATTTAAGTTGAAGACTTGAAATTCTGCATTCTTATAGCAAAACACTTGCAATCACGCGAAAAATCATAAAATTTTTAAAAAGTCTTATATTATTTACCCATCTGGACTCTAATTTGTGTATTTTAAGCAATTTTTCTAACCTCCCTCCATTGGACGCGGTGGGTACGTTTATAACTTTTGCCGATACCCCTTTTACCACTCTTTCATATTATGCACATAGACTTACATATTTCAGTTCCACTTTTCACCGCCAGAGGCCGCCTACCTATCCCGGGTGCTATGGGCCCAATCCCCTCGACTAATATATCTACGGATAGGTTGTAAAACAGAGTTTCATTTGGATAGAGGTTTGTGTAGAATAGAGTGCGCCCCCTGGTTGCGAAATGTGGAACTAACAGATTTCGCAAAAGGATAAAATGTTTTGAAAGGAATATCAAACGAAACCCTTTGTGCGATCTGTGATCACACTTACCCAATTGTTTTCAATATCTATTAAACTTTTGAACTCAGATTTTTATTTAATACTTATATTATGATATATTGTATACTTTAACACAGGGATTTAATGATTTGTTGAGAATTATTTATTTTAGGCAGTGAAATCTTACCAAAAATGATAATTTAAAAATGAATTTCAATAAATAATTAATAATTAACTTTGAGTTTTACTTAGAAAGAAAACGGTCCGTTAAAATACGTAAATCATGTTATTTTAAATACTCTAAATAATCTAGAACTCTATCTTTTGCCAATTCTGAGAAGATGTGAATTAAATTTGGTGAAATTAACATAGCGGAGATAGGTCTTTCCCAGTCCCCTTAAGGGGAGGCACAGGGCATTTAAACATTCAAAAAAGCAGTTTTCGGATTTTGTTTTATGCTTTTTTTTTTTTTTTTATCAGCAATATGCAAGAACCTCCATTAAAAAATCTGCATTATTTCCTGAGTTTAAATAATTTATGGATGATGAGCACAATTAAAATCCGATGATTTTCAAACTTTAAAACGCGTTTTCTCAGATTAGTAAACTTGGAGTTTCTGCGCACCGTTACTTTCAAACTATATAAGCTACAGCTTTAAAAAATTATCCAAACATGCATTTCTTTATAGTATTTATCCTAACACCAAAAAAAATCAC
The DNA here is from genome assembly GCA_963932465.1 of Maratus speciosus. NCBI lineage: Eukaryota > Metazoa > Arthropoda > Arachnida > Araneae > Salticidae > Maratus > Maratus speciosus. The sequence goes on along the minus strand of OZ010795.1, from coordinate 414,856,183 downwards.
ACACATATATATAATTTTAATTCATACATTTCGTGCAAAGGGTTTGTTAATGCTGACAAGGATTCATTATTTCAGGTCTTTTTTCACTAGTTAAATTAATTTAGCTACAAATAGATTTAGATATTTATGATTCATTTTTTTTTCAAAAATGTATGATTTCCTTCATATATTTTATTATTTACTTGTTCTTTTTAAGAATTCGACATCCTATTGTTTTTCCTTTCGCTAATTTTGAATGTTTTAATTTTTAATACTTCATATATTGGTGATTAGGATATAAGTTTATTAAAGAAAAATCATTAATGATTAGTTAAATTAATAATATTTGATCCAGGTTTATTATGTATAATGTCAGTGTAATATACTGGTACTCGCTTTATCAATTGTTATTTAAAAAACAAAAACAAAAAAAAAAAAAACAAAAAAAAAAAAAAAGATGATGAATTGTAATATTATAAATGGTTATACATATATGTTTCACTTGAAAAACTTTTTTTCTTTTTGAAGATTTTGTATTTCTTTTAATTTTATGATTAAATAAAACATTAATCAAAACATTTAATAGTAGATGTAACTAGAAGTAGGTGCGTTATGATACAATTTTGTTCAAAAATTATTTTTATATGCATAATTTAGAATGTTATCATGCGCGCGGCACTTAATAATTTTAATTTACGCATTACTGAGATAATTTTTTTAATTTAAACTTTAAATATTGATGTTGAATGTTGAATGTACAAGATTTATTTTTCTCGATAATAGAGCAAAGAATTTATCCTCCTGAGACCTGAGCAGAATATAATACATATATGTTTTTGTAATATTATTTTTTTGAACAAATAGGCTTTGAAAATAGGTTTTTAAAGAAATTATTAAATTTTAAATTTTAAATTTGGCTACACAGCACATCCATTTAAATGAATGTTCAGATCTTAGGTACGTTAAAATACACTGCTCAAAACAATTAAAGGATATTGTAAGTCTTATATAAAATAACGCTATAAGCGAATTTTTCTTATTCATAAAATGAAAGAAGAGAATCACAAATACAATTTTTTCTCATTTTCAAACTTCGGAGTATGCAAATTTTGAGTTTGACGTCAAAAACGACGCTTTAGTTGCAGAGCAATGAATTTTGGCTTTCAAATTACTGAAAAACAAAGCGGAAAAGAATGATCGACATTCAGTAAGTGCTTTGTTTCGATGAGCGCGATGTCTCAACGAAGTCATTTAATCTAATCAGATTCTTGGAAAGTTGCTGGTCGGATAGAGTGGGCCAAACAATAGGCGAAATAGCAGAAGCCACTGGCGTTTCACAAAGTTTGCTTTCCGGGCTCTGGAACAGTTTTTGGAGACTGGAAATGCAAGTCGAAGACCAGGTCAAGGTTGTAGACGTGCAACAACTACCAATAAAGATCGATATTTAACTAACGGCTCAGAGATACCGAAATATGAATGCCACTCATCTTCAACAACACATTCTCCCGGCTACTGGCAACACAGTTTCGACTCAAACTGCCCTAAACCGGCTACACGCTGTAGGTCTGTATGCTCGCAGACCAATCATATGTGTACGTTAACAGCAAGGTACCGTGGCGCCGGCAGCAAATGGGCATCATAGCATGTGAACTGGAGAGGAAATGAATGGCGCAGTATTCTTTTCTCTCACGAGCCCTGTTTTTCTGTTCATCCTAATAACAGGCGTATTTTTATCTGGAGGGAACGTAGCACTAGAAAAAATCCTGCGCTCGTGCAAGGAAGTTTCAGATTTAGCTGTGGGAGAGTGATGGTCTATGCTGGCATCTCAATTGATGGGCCCACCAAGATCCACATCATCCGAAATGGACTTGTGACTGGCCAGCGATATAGAAATGAGATCCTCAGTTCCTTATGCTGCAGCAATTGGAGATGACACCAGGTTAATGGACAACAATTGCAGGCCAAACCGTGCTCACTTTGTGGAGATGATTTCATTTTCAATGAAGGAATCATACGACTGGAATGGTCAGCGTGTTCTCCGGATATGAACCCAATAGAGCACGTTTGGGGCATTCTAGGCAGACGTGTTGATTTCCGCTTACCACAAACGCTCCAAGAATTGGAAAAATTCTTCTACAGGAGTGGGAAAGAATTCTCTCGCTCCTCATTAATAGCTTCAATGACCCCATGCCTAAAATGTGTTCAATATTGCTGTCTGTCCGGGGACACCATACTCCATAGTAAAATCGATTTTCTTTGAAGGAAACATTTTTTCGTTTTTTTCTCATATGCACAAATTGTGCTTTTTTCCTTTTGTAACCAAATGTTCAATACAATGCATTTTTGCATCCCAAACATGTGTATTTTTTTCTCATATAGCCTACAATGCTTGTCGATCATGCACCAATCATCTAAACAATTCCTCAGCCTCAATATCTATCCACAACCTCAATATTCTTTATTTGAGCAGTGTAATTTAAAAATTACTAAAAGTATGAGAAATAATAGAATTTATTATAAAGAAATAATGCAAATATTAATATACTTTAATGGCAAATGTCTTGATTCTCTTTCATTTTCCTGAAGAATTCATCCGATAGTAAATCGTTTCCATTTGGAATTCTATTCTTCATTATTGTTCCTATTTCTTTTCCGCGTAAAATTTCTACCAAAATAATAGTTGCGAAATACCTGTCAAAATATACTCGAGTTCCGGCAGAAAATGTTTCACAGAGATTGAGTACTGATGCTTCACCAACAGTGAAATATTTAGTGTCATTTTGCATTAGAAATGAGTCTATACCTTGAGAAATTACGAAATCTAACACAATTCCAAATATGCTTCTAATGCTGTCATTCCAGTAGAATATTAAATAATTCTAAATAATTATACAGAATATGTATCAACAATATTTATTTTGTTACTTTTAAGTATTAAATCTTCGTGATTTGTAAATATAATTGGTGTTAAAGCAAACAAAATGTTTACTTTCTAATTGTTCAAACCTAACAATACAATAAATTAATTAAGACCCAACGTCCATTTAAATGGTTGTCAATAAAAACAAACTAAGTCAACAACTATTTTATATTCCACTTTATTCATTATTTATATCTGAAAATTTTAGATCTAACTGCTATTAAAATCGCAAAAGATTAGTTGAAACAAATTAAAATAATATAAAAAACAAAACTCATCAGGAGAGCATCGAATACCAACATGACTGGCTTATTTTCCCATTTTTTTAAACAAAGTAGTTGCCGTTGCCAAATTCCAAGACCTAAATTTAATTTCCGATTCATACATTGCAAAGCTAGTTTGGTCTTACAAGGAGAAGGCCAACCTTGTTAATCACAGATTTTGATTATTTTAATATATGTTGTAGGGTAGAGACCCCTTAGTGTCAGGTTCAACGGATTTTATCCAACGTTCCTTAGTTCTTGAGAAACCGGGGGGGGGGGGTCTAATATTAGTACACAACTTAAATACTTACCCAGCAACCAAAATGCTGGGTTAGTCGTAGCTCAGTTGATATGGCGTTTGCCGGCTAATCCGCGGGCCCGGGTTCAGTACCTGAATACGCTAAATTTGTTTTTCTCATTTTTTTTTTGTTTTCTAACTATACTTGTAAGTATAACTTAATAATCCCATTGTCAATTAAAATTTTTAATATTGTATATCAATTATAATTTTAACCTATTTAGTTTTTTACTTTTAACTAAATAGTTGTAATAAAACATCATAAAACTGTTATTTTTTTTTAAATCACTTTTAAAATGTATTTCATATATTCTTTATCGATGCAATGATATTGAGCAATTGTGTCAATTCGTGATTTTAAAGAAACATCATTTACGCATTGCTTTAATAAAGGAAGTCAATGCGATAATACTATTATTCTGTTTTTAAAGTAACAAGCATAACTATATTAAAAATTAGCATCAGAATTAAATACAACCGATTTTTTGCATATTAAAGATTTTTAAATTTGTAATAAGTATGCTTGCGCTTTCAATTATTTCGCTTTCCCCTTTATCTTCATTTCTGCTTTTATTTTTGTTTTATTTGAATATTCCTTTATTTTATAAAAACTAGATGGCGACGCAACAGGTTTTGTCACGATTTTGGAATTTTTATCATTCAATAATAGATCCAATTTCTTTTTAAACCTTTTAAAGGATGAGAAATAATAGTTTACAAATAAGAAATGATAAATTTAAGTTTGTTAACATTATAATTAATGTATGATATTAAAATATTTAATTGAAAATATTAAATTATAATTAAAAGCATATTTATATATATATAAAAAAACCGTAGCGCATTCAAGTATCGAACCCGGGCCCGCGGATCAGCCGGAAAATGCCATACCAACTGAGCTACGGCTGACCTATCAGTTTGGTTGCAAAGTAAGTATTTAAGTTGTGTACTAATATTAGACCCCCCCCGGTTTCACAAGAACTAAGGAGCGTTGTATAAAATCCGTTGAACCTGACGCTAAGGGGACTTTACCCTACAACATATATTAAAATAATCAAAATCTGTGATTAACAAAGTTGGCCCTCTCCTTGTTAGCTTGCTACATTGAAGTTTAACGCAACACAATGAGAAACCAAAACATCCAATTTAATGTATGCCAGGTCTCAGTAGGATATACTTTAAGCAGAAAGAAAAAAAAAGATCTTAATTCATATTATGCGTGTTTTGTTACTTTCAAAAAGTCGATGTTTTTAATCGTTTCGACAAACGCAAAGGTCCTGTGCCCCCTTCAAAACAATAAAAAATAATTTTCTTCATTAAGGGGTTAACAGAATCTCATACCAGGGCAATTTTTTATGGCCCGTAAAATAAAGTCAAGTGTGAATAACCAGATGTTTTTATAACCAGGTGTCATGTACATTTATAGTTACTTTTCTACATAGTTCGGTGAAGATTGAGGCATTTGTCATACCGGTGGGCTAGTTTTCCAATACCCTCTTCATAGAAGGTTTCCGCCAGCGTGTTGCGAGAAGTCCCCAAGGCATTCTGGAGATTTTTATTGGGATGAAAGCGCTGTCCTGCAAGACCTGTCTTCAATTCTCGAAGGAGAAGAAAACTAATTGGTGACAGATATGAGATCTACGCCTGGTGATCGAACAGTTACCATCAAAATTGTAAAACGAGTTTAGCCATCTGTGACTGTCACCTTTTTTCAAGAGCTGAAGACAGGTCCGGAGTGGAGAGTGCTTTCATCGCAACTAAAATCTTTAAGACACGTTGGAAACATATCTCAACACGCTGGAGTTAACATTATATAAAGAGTGTACTGCAAAACTCGCCCACCGGTATTGCAATTTCTCAATCTTTACTGTGACTATGTCGAAAAGTAACTTTGATCGTCCCTGACTCCTACTTATAAAATTATTTTGTTATTCGCACTTGTCTTTATTTTAAGCCCCATTGGAGGTTTAAAAAATAGCCCTCGTAGAAAGCAATGTACAGGGTGTCCACAATTAAACGACCCTACTTTAAAGTTGTCTACAGACGAAACTATTGGTCAGAAAATTGTAAAATTTTGTAACGGACATAATAAAGGAATGGGAATTTGAGCGAAACAAAAAACATTTAGTTCAAAATTTCGCCAACAGGGGGCTTTTTTAGTGAATTACACATTTTAAAAAGTTTTTACGCTTTATTTTTCTCAGATTAAACAATAAAAATATACCAATCACCCCATGAAAAAAATAGAGCGTAAAAATTTATATATATTGGTGTTCGAAATGAACGCACTCTGGCAACGTACAAACTCTGAAAAAAAATTTGTCTAGAACAGCAGCCATTTTTTTCTCAGAGCTCAGGTCTGGTATTCAGTGGGTGGTGGCTGAATGTGTAATTTATTAAAAAACACCTTCAGGTGGCAAAATTTTGAATTATTTTTTTTTTTCGCTGAAACGAATTCCCAAATTTTTATATAATTGTTTTCTAGAAATTCCCATTAGAACAGAAGTTATGACTTTTAGCATTGTATCCGTTCAATAGCTGAAGTGCCGTTTCCAAAACTTTGAAGTATTTTTTCTCCAAATGACGTTTTTAGGCATACAGCTCAGGATATGCAAACAATTCTGAATATTTTTCCATGAAATTTTTAAAACACATGTTTCATGCTAGCCTGTATAAACTGAATCTAAAATTTCTTTTTTATTGTTCAAAAAATATTTTTGTAGGTGATTATAATTTTGAAATTTTCTAAATTTTGCATTATCTAAATACAAAACTGCATTAAAAATATAAAAATGATTTAAGAACAAATTTATTTAGGTTCTGGGTAATTATTACAATGTGAAGTATAAGTAGGCACCAAAATTTTCATTCTAGTTGCAAAATTTATTTTGTAATCCTGCTCGTAATCTGTTAAGCAGATTTTTCGCTCCTCAAATGTATGACAGATCGGAGCCCCTTTAAATGTTAATTCTGCATCTTGCAATTTTTTAAGTACAAGAAATGAAAGAACATACTTCTATCTTTCATCCCAATTAAAATTGTGTTTTAAAAAGAAATACATTTTAAGATATTAAATGTTCAAAACTTACTTTATTTTAATTTTTTCTAATTTTAAGAGTCCTGAGACCCTTAAAATTTGCCAGTTTTGTGCGGCATACAGAAAAAAAAAATGTTTTGAATATTTTTCGGCGCAACCTTGCGAATGCATGCGACCGAAGTCTATAACACAAATTATATATGTATGATACAGTTGAATCTAAAAGCGCAAGTCCATTATAATTAGAGTATCCTTTTTACTTTAAAAAACAATAAATATATATATATACATATTTTTTATCCGTACATTTTCGTCCTATTCGTTATAATTGCGAACTAGAAAACTAAACTGTTGAGTTCTGAAATTGAATGACATATGTGGCGATCATTTATTTTTCCCCTTCAGTTGTAGCCATCTTGATCACAAGAAGTTGCGATCATGTAACTTTTTGGTATCATTTATTATATTGTCTTTAATGTATCCTTTTTAGTTTAAACGATGACAAATCTTCTTTTATAACCGTATATTCTCGCCCTATTCGTAATAAATGAAAACAAGAAAATTAAACTGCTGAGTTCTGAAATTGATTGACTAATATGGCAATCATCTATTTATCATTTTCAATTGTATCCATCTTGATCACGAGAATTTGCGATCATGTAACTTTTTGATATCATTTATTATATTGTATTTCATGTATCCTTTTTAGTTTAAACGACGACAAATCTTTTTTTATAACCGTATATTCTCACTCTATTCGTGATAATTTCGAACGAGAAAACTAAACTGTTGAGTTCTAAAATTGAGTGACTAATGTGGCAATCATCTGTTTTTTACCCGACTGAACAGATGGGTTATGTGTTTCACGCGTATCTGTGTATGTGGATTTCTTTATACCCTCGAAACATCCGTACGGCTGGATGGATTTTAATGAATGATGTCTCTATCAATTCGTCTTAATCGTCCAATTGTTATAGGATAGACTTTATTTTTATAAATTCAAAAGTGCGGCCGTGAAATACAAAAGGGCGGTAGAGACGAAATTTTTTTTTACGCACCCTATTGAGTGGCATATCATTGGATAGGTCTTTCAAAATGAAGACGATGTTTCATTGATCATTTTGCAGTCAGAAGCTCCGTTAAAATATTACACAACCTAGAAGTTGCGTACTTTGGATCTCTACCTTAACTGTAACTCTAACCTTCATAATATACATCTATAGGCCTCTACAAAACAGTGTTTGTAGATAGGAACTAATAATTAAACACAACTTAAAAGTCATCAATACATGTAAAAAAAAAAAAAAAAAAAAAAAAAAAAAGTAAGTAATATAAAAAAAAAATAGTTTCATATTGATGAGAAATAATTAATTAGTTCGCTGTTTACGCAGTCGGGAATTTTGATTTTTTAAATTTAATGTATTATTTCACCTTCATTTGCAGCTATCTAGATCACAAGATTTTTCGATCATGTAATCTTTTGACGATACTTATAGAGACAGGCGTACACATCTATTATTTCACAGTCTTTGCACTCGAGTAGGCATGTGGTATAAGCAATTCCTTTCTTCCCTAACACTATCTCTTAATATATGGAACATCAGTGTAACGTTAAAGGTCAATTTTAGCAAGAAAATTATTTCAAGGTAATAATTTAGAATAAAATATGTATTTTTAAATTTTTATTTGGAATATGATTAACTCTCAAGAACATTAGCAGTAATACGAACTACATAAAACTAATTCTATATTTCATGCATACATTTGATTAATTTACATAACTAAAATTTTTGCGCTTATTTGCATTATTATTTTATCTTCAATTATTATTAGAATTCAGATATTACACAGAATATTTTTAGAATCTACTATTTTAAAAATTCTAACGTCACAAATTTAATTTCAATACTCAAGTATTTTACTGTAATATTCCGCTTCTTATAACTAACCTAGTTTGAAATTGAAACTGTCGCATATTTCTACATTTAAAGAATTTTTTCTCTCATACCTAAGTAGTAATAATTTTCTCAAAATGTAAATTATACTTAAATTCCTTACATTTTATTACATACCTTCTAAATATATCTATCAAACATCATATCATTATTGTTTGCTTTTGTAGATATATAATGTCCAGAAAGTACTATTTAACTGCAAATAATCAAAAACATGCTAATCATATTTCCACTGCCCCACCAGTGGCTGAGAGGTTCTACTTTCGAAGCTGGTAGACGAGGGGGTGCTGTGTTCGTACCGATTCACACCCGTCGGCCTAATCATTCGGAGTTTTCGTGGTTTCCTTCGAGCCGGGTAATAAATACGGGTTAGGTTCCATTAGAAAGACTCCCACGGAGGGCGCTCTCCCCTCGGGCTTATATCTCTAGAGTAGGTAATCGGCCGTCAAAAATCAACCAACCATATTTCCACTATTTTCTGACATTGCCGTCATTTATTCATGAAATACGAAAAAATTAAAAATTCTGGAAAGCAAAACGTATTGTTAATATTGTTAGTGTTTTTATTATTAATACAAAACTTAAAATTACTCCATTAGATCTCGTTAAATTAAACAGTCTGTGTATCAACTATACAATTTCTCTTCATTAAACTTTTCTTTACTGGAATGTAAAAATGATAAAAATTCTAATTTCTAATGTTTCAACTTAAAATTTTTGTTATTTCAGAAATAAATTCTTTATTCAGGAATCTCATAAATTTTGTTTATCTGATTTAAAAAAGTTTAAAAATTCCATTTTATCATTTAATATTTTAAACATTGTTATTTTATAAAATAGAAATTTATAATTATTTAAAACATTACATTGTTTCTAAATAAGAAAGAAGAACATTATTTTAAGACCTTAAAATAAACAAATATTTCACTCTGTACGCAAATAGAAATGAAGGAAATTCTTCTAATTTAAAATAGTAATCTATTTTAATTTCAGAGGCAATACTGACTCAGGAGATTGATTCAGAAGAACAAAATATAAATGATACTGAATTGTCTATTTATCTAAAAAAAATAATTCACAAAAAATCTTTCCAATTTAATGCAATTTATAACTATCAGATGATGACTCTTAAACCCACTGAGTACTGTTTTGATTAAATTTTCGAATTCTCTATTTTAATTTTTAAACGAAGATTAAAAAAAAAATAAAAATTGTTTTTAAAGCATTTAATGCAAATTTCCCACAGGAAATTAAACGCTTTATTTATGGTCCAATAACTTATTTAATTACAAATGTGATATATATATATATATATATATATGTAATATATTTATCTGTTGTATATCTGTGAGTGTGTTTGTCTATGTCTTCTACAGTGAAACCATATTAAACCGTCAATTGTTAGAGCGCGATAACTAGATCCTTTTGACGCTTTGTGAGTGTGACGGTACAAGCAAATTTATTCACAGTATTTTACCCTTTAAGTGCTGTGCAGAAGCTTTCTTGTGTAATTAATGATTTATAAAATAATAGCTATTAAAAGTATGTGTATGAGAATTTGTTTACGATTACCTTACGTATTTATTTATCTTATGAACTGCAAAAAAAATTACATTAATATGAATTTTGTGTTAAATGAGCTTTTGAATCTAAAAATTACGTAACGAAAAACACAGTTAGGACACTTAACCACTTCCCATACCAATATATGTTTTAAAAAATGCGTTGATTTGAGTCGATTTTCCAGTTTACATCCATCCCCTTGTCACCGTCCTTTTATTCGGTTATCTGGAACTTTGTTTAAACCTAATTACTACTACGGAGAGATGGCTAAATATCTTAGTGGAAACTGCACCTTTTGCAAGATGTTCTAATATATATATATATATAATTCCGGTATACAGTTTAAAAATTGCAGAAAAAACGAAAACTTTATAACTGACTAATAGACATCACTAGTATAAAGTGTCTAACATTAAATTTTAGACGGTCTTAGACGTTTTAGGCGTCAGAGATCCCAAGAAACATGTTTATAGAATATGTCCGTCTGTCCGTGTGTCCTTCTGTCGCCATTGTGCCATCAAAAAGTGTATGAAGTTATGCATAGAAATGAATCTTTTTTTTTTTTTTTTTTTTTTGGGGGGGGGGGGGGCTATGGCAAGCAGGTCCTTCCTTAATTTTGAAAAAAATCGACCGTTAGGTAACGTCATAATAGCGATTTTTGTGCAATTTTGAATATTGTATCATCGAGAAGTGTATGAAGTTATGTATAGAATTGAACAATTTTTTTTAAGTTCTTGGATATAGCAAGCGGGTCCTTCCTTAATGTGGAAAAGAAATCCACCTGTTGGGGGCATTGTAATAGCGATTTTATTCCATTTTGAATATTGTACCATCGAAAAGTGTATGAAGTTATGGATAAAATTGAACCAATTTTTTTGTGTATGTTTTTGGTCATAGCAAGATGGTCCTTCCTGAATTTGGGATATCACTGCCGCAAGGGGGCGCTGTAATAGCAATATTTGTGTAATCATTTTAATTTTCTATAATTATATTGTACCCGAGTGGCTCGTGTATCAACGAGAACTTCCCATCCTGATATGCCGACTATTCGTGATTATAATAAATATCATGATCGAGATTAACTCGGTTTTACTCCGTTTAATTGACCGAAGTAGAAATTTAAGATGAAAGTCACGGTTGATATAGTATTGAACTAATAATAAACGGTCAATTGCGAGTATTACTCGCGCACAGAGGGTTCCGTACAATATTATATGAATTAGAAAGTGATTATGAAAAATACCGTTGCTAAAAGAATACTAAGACTTTGTAAAAACTGTACAACGTAGAATTGGGTATAGCTGTATATACTAGAAAAGTATAAATGGATATACAAAGAAAGTTCAAAGACATGTGGAACCTAAATAATATGAAATATAGCTATTCTGTATAACTCTTTTTTAATCTTATCCTAATCTGTTTAAAATGAACTTAATTCGGTATTGATAATAAAAGTAAAGCATATTTAAAATTTATTTGGCATTTCATAAACCCAAATTCAGCGTAGAAATAATTTTTACAGTGTACGTAAAGCAAAACCCTTGTTCAAAATTTAAACTTAGCATTCTGCTAAGCACGCTTCTACAGGACGTCGCAAATTTGCAACGCTACTTTGGTCGGTGCCGCGTTTTTCCAATTAGCTTTTTAGTTAGTCTTTAAAGACACGGTAGATGTATTGAGAGAGCCACTGAATGCAAATTAGGCACGAATCCCATAGTATTTATACAATTAATTCTTATTAAATTAGTCTGTTTTTAACAATTTGACGTTTATTGCTTTTATACTGCTACTGGGCATTGTATTGCACAGATATATCCTTAAAATTTGTTATCTGTGCTTTAAGGGGTCTTGTACCTTTTAAACGCGTCGAAAATTAACGAAAAACTTCAAAGTTTGAATTAGTCTATCTTCAAAACCTTTTTATGTATAAACATGAAACTTTGGATATTGATTAAATAGATTAAGCTTTGTAATATACTACCAACAAAAATTTATTAACCCTTTACAGAATTTGTGTATTGTTGAATTAAAAATAGCTCTTTTTTTTACCCCATAAGTCATTGCGCGCATGATATCTTGAGAAAGTATGTATGGATTGTCATGAAATTTGGTAAATATACTAAACAAATATGTGTGTTTAAAATGATCTACTTTTAAGTATTTATAATGGTAATATTTTTAGTTAGGACTATTTTTATAAATTAAAAATAAAAAAAAATTATTTTTTTTTACGAAAATATTTTTTTTATATATTTAATGAAATAATTTTAGCCTAAAAGTAGATCATTTTAAATACACATATATGGTTAGTATCTTTACCGAATTTCATGCCAATTCATACATACTTTCTCAAGATATCATGCGCGCAATGACTTATGGGGTGAAAAAAAGAGCTATTTTGATTTCAACAATACACAAATTCTGTAAAGGGTTAATAAATTTCTAATGGTAGCATATTACAAAGCGCAATCTGTTTAATCAATAATCAAAATTTCATGTTTATACATAAGAAGGCTTTAAAGATAGACTAATTCAAACTTTGAAGTTTTTCGTTAATTTTCGACGCGTTTAAAAGGTACAAGACCCCTTAAAGCCGATGAAGCATAAAGTGCACCGTCCCTGCCATTATGTATGTCCAAATCATCCGTGTTTTTAAGGGTTGATATCTCGGCTAATTACCGACCATTTTTCCAAAATTCATGATCAACAATACTTTTATACTTCTGCTATGATAGGTACCTCCAGCACTGCTCAGCACTTTTTCTGAATGCCCGTAAATAGCAGTTTGTGTCTAACGAAAAAATGCGATTTTCTCAAAAACTATTGATATAAAGTAATCGCTATAATTTTCCTGCAAGGTTTTAAATTAAAGTCTACAACCTCTAATTTTTTCATAATTTTAGTTTCAGTAGATTCGGAATTAGATGGGGGAGGGGCATATTTTTGCACTACACTTTTTACTATAAATGTGAAAATGTAATACCTAAAATTAAATTAAATATATTTTTGAGTTCAGCGTTACGAAAGATTTCACACGATATACAAAGAAAATATTTCTTTTTACAAGTAAATTAATTAGCCCCTCTACATTTTCCCTAAATATATTTATGAATATTCGTTAATCTGTAAATATGTTTGTCAATAGTCTTTATTGCTTCCCCTAATTTTAACTTTCCACGTTCCATAGTTTACGAGTAAAAGGGCTGTGACAGACAGCCAGACACTGGAGTGAATTTATATTGGTTCCGTTTTTACTTTTTAAGTATGGAACCCTAAAAATTAAATATTGACATCTGTAACAACATTTTGAAATATTAAAATATATGAGATAGAAGAGTGTTTTGGGATAGGCACATCCAACTATTCTAAAAGAAAGATACTGTTGGAATAGGAAAGTTCGTTTGTTTGCATAATTATTATTCTCTAATTTCATTGCTCTGCGAAATTAATTTTTTCATGTTTTTTTTTGTTTTTTTTTTTTTTTTTTTTTTTTTTTTTTTTTTTTTTTTTTAAGAAGAAATGTAAACCTATTTATAGTACGCTGTAAGGAATCTAGGACTAGTTTGTTTCTAATCAAAGAACTTTTATTCGCTCTCACTTAATTTCATATCAGACATATTTTGTTTTATGCTGACATTTTTCAGCTATCGTTTGTGGGAATAATTTCAAAGATAAGGCAGTTATTTCCAGGACATCAATAGAGGATAACTCACTAACTTATTTGTTGTTTCATTAAATTTATAATGTTTTAAAATAGTTTTTGATCAAAAGAAAACAGTATTTTGAGGTGAATACAATGCACGTTTACGTATACAATTCAAATTAATACTATATAACTTTCATGATTCAGTGACCATTAGAGTAATACGAAGCAGTGATGTTTATTCAAGAAATGCACAATTTTTATTTTTAAAATATCAAGTTCATTTAATACGAACTGTAATCTCAAATGTACGTGTATTTAAATCAGATTATTAATCCTCTTTAATACACATATTTTTTTTTTTTTTACACATTTATACTACATTATATGTAGAAAAGTTTGGAATGTTTGTCCTTTGGCAATATTATTCTACTCTTTAAACATAATAATAGTTACAGATCAAAAACAAACAACAATTTTTTTAAATTTCTGGTAGTATTTTCTTTAAGCATTTCGTTTATCGATATTAAACCTCAACCAATGCCATTTAAATTAACATTATCAATATTTAAGCATATATTGAACAGAATAAAAAATTTTTTTGAGTTAGCTTATGTTCGTCTTTCCGTATTTGTAATGTGGAATATAGAATTCATATGAATACTGTGTCATATTTTGATAAAGTAGCGTAGATTATTTAATGTAGATAGAAGGGTTATAGGTGAAATAGATAAAGTCAGTTAGAAAGGCAGCAAAGAAAGTATGTAAAATTAAAATAAATCAATTACGAGCTAAAAAGGCAGATAGATATTTCTTTATAAACAAATATTGAATGTATTTTTTTTAAATTTAGCTTATCATTTGTCAAGAAAAGCGTTAATTAGAATAATAGTAAAGCGTTTTATAGTATAGCACATCTTTTCATGATACATGAAGTAAATAACAAAGTACTTTACTTGGTTAAATATTTAAAAACATTGTTAAATAAATTTACAGAGACTGTGTGTTGTATCGACTGAAATATTTGAAACAATATTGCATTCAGAATATATGAATGCGAAATTGATATGATTTTATAAAGTAAATTAACCAAAATTACTTATTGCTAGAATATCAGAAAATTTTCAAGTTTTGAACTCTTTTGTAAAATGATTTTATTTTAAATTTCCCATACATATATCGCTGGAGTAAATATAATTCTTAAAATAAGACTGTTAAGACAACTATTCATTTGGTATAGGTCCACGCTCAAACGTAACATTGGAACATGTTATTTAAATCTATATAAAACATAAATATGGTATGTAAGCTTCAAATTCTATATTCTAATGTAGATTGAAGTACATTCATTAAAATAATTATTACTTTGTAGCTATTTAGTGATTATATGTATGATATCTTTTGATTATTTCTGTGTAGGGGAACTAGTTGAGAAATTTAAATGTTTACCAGATATTCAATTTATAGGAGTTTAGTATGTATGTAAATGGTGCATTTTGATCATTTTTGTGAAATGAGATTATCTGAATGATTTAAATATTTACCAGACTCTAAATTTATAGACATAAATATTTAGGTCATACTAAAGAATAATTACATTTATAACATAGGAAATTATTTACACAGACAAAACAAAATAAATGTCCAACGCAAGTACATAAACGCAGTCATTACCGTAAACATGATTAATAATTAAAATTACTAAAATTCTGCTAAATTAAAACTGTGATAGTAGAGAAGTTATGAAATGTCAAGAAATTAAAATGTTTTCGTAATTTAAATAACGTTCTTTGTTTTTGAAAGGAACACATTTATGCGAAAGCTTTCCTGATGCATTTCATTTTTCATTACTTTTTAATTATTTTTAAAAAGGTGATTTATCAGAACACTATTGATTTATCTGTTAATTTTTAACACGCGCACATAAATTTAGAAATAGATTTATAAGAAAAAACTAGGACATACATATATGGATTACATATTCATTAAAGAAAGTATTATTGTTTCGTATAACAGCAGTTATAACAGTTAAGTGTTCGCCAGGTAAGCGACATGAAACACACCATGAAAAATATTTCGAACAGCTCTTCTCTGAAACTTTTAAATATTCACATTATCGATGGTCTATATAATTCAACTTTACGGTTCGCTTGTAATACAAATTTGTAGTATCTGAATATTTTGTATAATATATTATGCAACAGTAAAAAAATAAAAATAATTTTGCAACTTAATAGGATGACAAAAATTATTTTAATTAATCCTGAATCATATTCGACTCCCTGTAATCAGCCAACCAGTGCAACCACCGTGACATAAGCAGCTGCAAATACATATCTTTTAATGAAACACATAAAGTAAAAGAGTATCCCAACGGTTATCAAAGACGTGAGTCAAAAAGTGCGTCCTGCTGAATCATCTCGGGCCATGATACATACAGAAGCTTGATGATGGTGTCTCGTATAAATGTTTTTCAACCGTTCCGTTCTCCATTCAATTGAATGAAAATTCTTATATATTTCGAATTTCCCCTACTCGTTAAAGGTGATTATTCTGCACATTAATAAGAATTCGAAAGTGTAAAAGAAGAATTTTTTTTTCATGATCGGTAACCTTCCGTTAATTCTTTATTAAGGTGTGTCCCAACGAAATAAAGCCACCGTAATTGTGTGTCATAACTGGGCACGAAAGAAACAAATAAGAACAAAACAAATATAATAAGAAAGTCTATATAGAAACACATATTTACAAGGAGTAACTCACTCCCTGCTCCACCTGGGCAGGAGAAAAGGGTGAATGTGTAAAAGAAGAGGGGGAAAAGTGTCCCGCCGAAATAAAGCCACTGCCAATATTAGTATTAATTGGTAACTCTTGACATTCGAGCTGCTGCAGTTCAACATGTTTATGACGTCAGGACGTTGTCAAACACTTTTTCTGTGTCAGTTGAACTTTGTATAGACTTTAGAAGGATTTATTTTCTAATTCTTCTGCAGCATTGTAATAGGAAAGAAAACCCATCTATTAAGTTCGAGAAAGGACAGATAACAGCTTTTAAGGAACAAGGTCTTTCTCATAGACCAATATCTAAGCAAATCAAACGATCTAAAACCGTAATAGACAATTTTGTAAATCAGGACAACGCGTACGGGCAGAAAAAATAGGAGGTGTACATGCAGATAAATGACTTACAGGCAGAAAAGAGAAGTTTTGCGTCGTCTTTCACGAGTTGGCATTTCCCTAAAACAGTTGGCCAAAGAGGATAACATCTTTGTGACAAAATCAGCCCAGTCACGAATTGAAAAACGCACAAGTAACTTGTGATATGAGAAAATGAAGTAGGAGCCCATGTTGAAAGCTATCCACATGCAGAAGAGTGTCAATTGGGACAAATATAATCAAACCTGGAAGGACCAGTGGCATCATTTTATAGTCTCAGATGAGAAAAAAAGTAATTTTAATGGGCGATACGGCGTTGCTTTTTATTGGTATGACATGAGGAAAGAAGAATAATTTTCTCCAAAAGACAGCAAGGTTGAGGCTTATTAATGGTGAGGGGAGGCTTTGGCTATGGAGGTAAACATAACCTGGCTTTTCTCTCAGGCCGCATGTAGGCTACCGATTATCAAGAAATGCTAGAAAACAATTTACTGCCATTTCCAAAGAGAATTGGTGGACTAAGTTGGATCTTGCAGCAGGACAAGACCTCCATTCACTTTGCAAAATCCTCCTGCAAACGGTTTTGGGATAATCGGATGCATGTCACGGAATGTTCTGCCCTTTTTCCCTGATCTCAATACCCTAGAAAATGTGTGAAGTATCCACAGCAGGGCTGTATATGCCAATGACTGACAGTTTCAATTTGTGGCAAAATTGAAGGTCATCATCGTTGAAGCGTGGGAGAATATTGATGCTACAGTCCTACAAGTATTGGTACATGGTGTGCCACATCGTATATTCTAAGTCATATATAACCATGGCGGATATATTGGCTATTAATAGTAGTGCCTTTATTTCGGCGGGACACTCCCCCCCCCCCCCCCCTCTTTTTTTTTACAAATTCATTTTTTTCCTTCCCATGTAAGGCAGGAAGTAAGTTACTCCTTGTAAATATGTATTTTTATACAGACTTTCTTAATATATTTCTGTCGTTATTATTGATCTGTTTAGTGTCCAATTACAGCACACAATCACGGTGGCTGTATTTCGGTGGGACACACCTTACTCAACTACTCCGAATTAAAACACAGAGGATATATCATTTTAAAGATAACATTTATAATTAAAAAATATTGAATAAAATCAATATACTACAATAAAACAGTGCTATGAAATCACTTTTCCTTGACTAATATAAAGTTAAAAACATATATTTATTTAATTAAGGGGACCGGGAAAGCCCTATCTCCGCCATGTTAAATTCACCAAATTTATGTACCTTTTTCTCAGAAATGGTGAAAGATAGAGGTCTAGTTTTTTTAGAGTAGTTAGAATAACACGCTTTGCGTATTTTAACAGACCATTTTCTTTCTAAGTGAAACTAAAAATTAATTATTAATTGTTTATTGAAAGTCATTTTTAAATTAGCATTTTTGGTAAGATTACACTGCCTAAAATAAATAATTCTCAACAAATCATTAAATCCCTGTGTTAACCCTCCGAGCGTCTTGCAAAAGGGTAAAATTGTAATGTTGTTTTCTTTGCATTTTGTTTTAAATGCTAAGAAAATATGATTCTTTCAATATTATAAAAAAATCTCAATTACAAATATGAATGTAATCTTTGAGAGTATTAATCATTCTTCAATGTATTTAAAATTCATTAAATCTATAGAATTATGTTATCTTAAATATTGTTTGTATTGCTGTGAAACCTGAAGCTTAGTGAACGGAATATTACGCCCCAAACACTTAGAGGGGAAGTATGCAATATAACATAATATACGTATTTAAAAAAAAATCGAGTTCTTAAGTTTAACAAATATTGAAAAAAGGAACACAAACATAAAAAATCCAAGTTTTGAGAAAAAGTCAGTTAAAGATTTAAATGGCCATTAAGCTGTGAAGCACTCTTAGAAAAAATGAATAATTCCAACACTTTATATATATATATATATATATATATATATTGTTCATGGTTTTGTTAGTAAGATCTTTCCATGGTTATTTTGTTAATTTTTTCTGTTGTTCAGTAGTTTTGGGATTAGATGTATAGTATGTGTTTTGGTATTATACATATATATATATATATATATATATATATATATATATATATAAACATGTGTGACACATCGTTGGAAAGAATTTTTAAACTGTTTAAACTAGGTTTAAACTATTTAATGATATAAAAAAGTAAAAATCGATTTTTTTTCCCAAATTTCGCTTACCCGGTCCCCTTAAAAGGAGATAAAAAAATTAAAAACGCATGTAAAGATGCATGGTTTACATAACATGGTCCGAGACCTTCAAGACACATACGCGCTCATTCTCAAGTGGAAGATGATTATAACTGGAAGAGAAATCATACACAGAAAAACAAAACAAAATAAGCTATGCATGTGCAAGCGAATCCTGTCTATTGTTACAGAAAGAGGGAAGTGGAAAACATTAAGCTGAATATTCAGTTGCTGATCCTCTTGAAATACTTAGAATATTGAACCAAATTGCAAGAACGTTATAAGAAATGACGTTTTAGACGATATGTTTTTTCTGTCATAACTGTTTCTGTAAACAAAATTTCTTAATGCTGTAAATTAGTAATTTGTATCCGTTTTAAAACTCAACAAAATGCAACATCAGAACAATTGAGACACATGCATGAATGAGATACATACTTGAATTAAAAATAATTCGTAAATTAAAGAAATTACGTAATGAAAGTTTTGAGACGATTCCGTTTTTCTAAACTTATTGAACTTAGGCGTCTTAATGTAACGAAATATAGCAATAATTAACATTTAGTTGCATATCCTTTTGCTTTGAAGATTACGGCACATCGTCTGGTCATGGAATTAACCTAATGTAATCGGGATAAGCTGCCTGTTTTTTAACTCAAAATATGGCACTCTGGAGAACTTTCCTCCCCCTTTTACTAACGTATCAAGAGGAAAGGATCCTCTTTGTACTTCTCCATGAAAAGTGTCAATCCACGCCTTCTGACAATGGTTGTCCTACAATTCGCGGATTACATGCATTTTCCAACTAAAGTCAGAAATTTTCCAACAGAATATGTTATTTTGGTGCTTTTAGAAGGAGTATAGATTCAGTTGAATATTTTTGAGCTGATATTTTTTCTCTTTTGAGTGAGGATATATTTATGAAGAAATTAATTATTGATTTTTACAAATACTTAATTTTGAGATAGCGTTCTATTTTAACTTCTTTTATTTTCCATTAAATAGAAAAAAGAATATACATTATGTCGCAAATTATATTAAAAATCATTCATAATAATAGAATAAAAGTTTTTTAAATCATGTTTTGTTCTTTGAATTTTTGTTTACCGCTTTAGCTTTTCTGAAACTTATAAAATACTTCAAATATTTGGACAAACGAAGCTACAAATATGGCTATTTTAATCTATAATGGACTGAGAATATTCATAACGGATAAGATAATAGACTTTTTTAGAAGATCTGACTCGTTTTCAAGTTACTCATTGAGAAAACCTCTTACACACTTCAGCATGTAGAAACTATCTCCAATTATATTTTTTTCAATAGAAGATCTCGCTTTTATCGAAAAATATATATCGATTTTATCGTAAATTATATATTTGATTTTAATGATTTTTTATTTGTCTTACTAAATATATATTTTATCGTTTACAGGTTCAAGGTAAATAAATATATATATATATATATATATATACATATATAACCATTAATTAAACATCACCGACCATCATAAAAAACTGCAATATTGTGAACGATTGACTACACGCCAGAAACCAACAATATAGAACTGCATGTGTAAAATAAAGTACCGTATACCTAATTACAAAAATTAACATGGAAGAAAAAAAGAAGAATATGGATTCCGAAAAAATTGAAAAACTTATATATTGAATATAAGAAAACTCGTCCAATAACAACTCCATTCTTTTTGAGCATGTTGCAAAATGAGAGGGGGAAAAGAATCATGTAATTGATATTCCAGTTATAAAATATGAATTTAGAATTACTTTGCGTAAATGAAAAAATTATAAACTAATATTTTTCTCATAATTTTAATTACATCAATTAGGCAAATATTCTCTATGAAAAACAGAAGCAATTAGAATTCTGTATTCCATTTCTCCGGAGTTAAATACACATTTTTAAAGAACTTTGCAATTTGTACTTAAAACGATATAATAAAAATGTTAAGTCCCATAAAAATTGTTACCGTAAAATCCTCATTGTATGTTGCGCCTCACACACACACACACACACACACACTCTTTTTTTTTCAAAAGCAAAAAGAGTCATATTTGGGAGAGGGGAATATAATCAAGATTTTTTTTAAGGTTTTGAAAAATCTTTTTTTTTTACGCTTTGTTTGGAAGTAAAAAGAGTAATTACAAGGGTGACAATTTTCCGAATCTCGGCAAATTTCCACTTAAAAAGAATCATTTAAATGTTCTCCTTCCGGAACACGCCCCTCCCACCCTAGCAGAAAATATCTAAAAAAGTTAAATCTTTAAAAAATATTTTTTTTTACTTTATTTTACTTTATTTGTTATTTTATGGAGATTAAAATTGGCATACTTAGTGCGGAGTGGTACCTTGCGCTTTTTTAATCCCGCCATGCTATTTTTAAAATTCGTTGAGGATTTTCTCAGAGCGCAGTGCCAATTTTCTAAGAACGAGAGATATCTCTGTTCTAAAATGTCTGCAAATTTAGACCATTTAGTTCCAAACAACCTTAAAAGAAAATTGGTTTTCAATCCAAATATTCAGACATAGCCTCCCCCCCCCCTACCTTTTTAACATAAAAGTCTCATAATGGATATTAAGCACGAGACAATGGTACTGGGAATATTTACATTACGAATTTCCATCCATAGTCACAGAGGTGCCACTTTTTTTTTTTTTTCCTTGGGGCTGAGGGGTGAGAAAGTCCCATTTAAGAAAGCCCGCGATTTCTTTTCTTTGGTGGAATTTCGAAAATTAAATTCATGGATTTCTTGAAGTGATGGGAAAAAAATATTGTGAATTTCGACGAAAATCTCAGAAACAAATAGTGATTTTCTTCAATTGATCGCTGAAAAAAGAAAAAGAAAAATCGCGAATTTTGCCAAGATATCACGCAAAAAAGCAAAAAATTTTACCTATTAGTTCGAGAATTTTGATAAAACATTTAGGGAAAATGTCAGGAATTTCGTCAAAAAATCGCGAAAACTAATAACAAATTTTGTCAATTGGTTACTGAAAAATATTGTGAATTTTGTCAATCGGTTTTCTCAAAAAATTCACTTCTGTCAATAGATCTAAAATAAATAAATAAATAAAAACTGAGGATTTATCCGAATAATCATTGAAAAAATCGTAAATTTCGTGAAACGAATTGTGTTGTGTTTGTTTCTCTTCTGATTACTCTCCAACACAAATCTACTCAAATAAGTATTATGAGTGATATTAACCTGATTTTAATTTTAAACAAGGTGTGGCCAGTTTACCAAAATTTGAATGTTGTTGATACAAAAAAAGGAAATTTAAAATAAGCAAATACGCTTAAAGAAATACCAATTAAATAATTTAAAATTTAGAGCAATTACCAACAAATCAAAAACAAAAAGAGAGAAGATGCATGTATGCATTTTAAATAAACAACAACAAAAAAAAAAAAACTATTAAATATAAAATCAGGTCTCAATAACAACAACATTCTCCACCGCTCACAACCTTTGAAGAGAAAACCAACAACACTTCTGATTTTGAAAATATAAAGCATTCGCAATTTAAGAAACGCAGGGTAGTATACTTGACTACCACAGAACATGACAAAAGAAAGGCAAACGCGTAAGTCTGCAATACTTCAATCAAAAAATTTTTAATCATTTAAGAGGAGCTATAAATAAAATTGGGAATGTATTTATATTCTCGAGCTTAGGGGCCAATAAATCGTATGGGAACACATTAGCGTTTAAAATTAATTAATCCAGCTGTGGATTTTCACACCAAATAAAATTCCTTCCTGGAATAATTTTTTACACTTCAAGGTTTAAATGGAACAGCCTATCAATTATATAAGTTTCAATAGCTATTACTTTTAGTGTGCAACAATTAAATCTTCCAGGTATTATTTATCTACTATTTTCTTATTTCAACCAGTCAATGAAAATATGTGCGGCTGAACTTCCTTCTGGAATGGATTCTGTTACCATTTTACCTAATTATCTAATTTAAAAAAATTAAGAATTAAAGTTAATACAACCAGAAAAATAAAATAATAAAAGGGGGAAAACCATTAAACTTAATACATAAATCAGTATTAAAATGAAGGGGAATAAAAGAAAATGCACAGTTAAATATATAATCAACTACCAAAACAAAAAAACAAAGGCAAGAGAACCATCAATTCATCCCGCACAGCATTCTTCATTTGGCACCTAATTTCAATATATAGCTCAGAGTTTGAAAATTTCTAAATTTTTCTGTTCATATTATTTATCACTTCAACTTAATTATTATGATACTTTAGAGGTTGTTCTACGCATGAACCAAACTGATTTTGCATATAAAAATTTACTTTTATTATATATTCAGACTCTTATTATAGTTGCAACATGATTATATCAAAGTTATGACATTTAAGTATTCATATAAAAGTTTATTAGGTGTCTATTAATACCTAAATTTTTAACATATCATATAAAAAGATCTATTTTTTTTTCCTTTAAAAAAAAAAAATGTAAAAGATGAAACAATTATATTATATTCACATCACTTTTATAATAGATTCAATTTAAATATTGATTGCCACCAATAGACACAGACATATTTCTCTGATTCATGTCATTATTTGTTATAGACATAGTTAAACCAAAGAAGGAAGGTATGACTTTCTAAGTAGATAAATGACAGTGATACAGGATCACATTCTTTTTTTCAGTTAGCAGTTGTTTATCACTCAAATTGTGTAGAAATCACTAGTAAAAATTAATATCCAACAAGCTTTTATATCCTTCACTGATAATTGTTATTTCGAGTATTAATCTAGCGAACTTTTCAATTACTTTATTGGAGATATCGTCATGAATGGAAGAAAACTATAAATTATGTAGATACGGGAGATTCTGGAGAATATAAGTCCAAACAGATTCTTGGAGCCCCTTTTTTTCCTTGACATTCAAAAGAGTCATTAGGAGGACCGGTACATCGGTTAATTTCACCAGAGAGACATCGAAAGATGTACCCTATTGGCTCTTTAAAGTTGCCTTATTTTACTTATTCGTTTTCGTGACGCTGTGATCAATTCCCTGTGAGGACAGATGTCTTATCAACCTCTTCTCAAACCCAAAGCTGGACCTTCTATGGTTTCCTTCCTTCTACATCAAACCTCCTGTTCTCTGGCATCATACTTTTTACATTGCTCTCAGCAACCTTCGCATGAAGAACCGCATTCCCAAAAAGCACTGAAGTTACTGACTAAAAAAATCTTCTCACGGTCCTGGGCATTGAAAATCCTATTTTCTTAGGGCATCCTCCCCTCAAGAAAAAATAAAGGGTCCTAGCCCCCCTCCCTCCTGCTTTTTACTGAACTACATCTTAAAATATGGAGTCCTCTCACGAACAAACGCATCCACAACACAAAAACAAAAAGCCACGTAAATTTCCTGTTCCACCCGCAGATATCTGCTAGCGACCGGACCATTTATCCAAAAAACAGGTGTGGAAGGTCATTTTCCTTGTTGCCATGCGTGCAAGCGCAAGTATTGGGATATTTTCGAGAACTTTCTCGAATATACCACCCCAAAAATATCCTCAGGCACCTGTTGAGAGCAGTAAAACACGACCACCCACACTCTTGCTCTTCTGACCAACGTGGGAATAAAAGAGACGTGGGGAGTGACTCTGCCGTTGCTATGGCGACATTACTCTATACTGGGGGGGGGGGGGGGGGGATTGACCGCTCGCACACACAAGTCCACCTTCAAGGTTATCTAAAGAATGTCTTATTTTTCTTGTAAGAAGGGGCAATTCTGCATTGTATTCACGTTTGTAGATAAAAACTTACAGAAACACGTATCTTTAGTAGGTGTTTGCAAGAAAATAACATGTATTTATCTAGATTTTAAACTGAGAAAGGGAATGTTGTGGTATTAAGATATATATTTTTTAAAAATAAAGACTATAAGATAAAGTTTAGACTGACATTTATTGAAATAGGGGGTATTCATTGCAGTAAATTAATAATTTTAAAATGAAAACATACAATGCTATATAAAAGGGGGGGGGGGTATTTTCTAATAAATAATGAAATTGGTAGTACAAGAATATTGTTAAATATTCTATAACAATTGCATCGAGTCAGATAACTCGATTTTTTCAAGAATCGGGTTTCTTTCTTTCTTTTTTTCATAAGTACGTTTGTGATAATATTAATTTTAATTTATAATTTTACTTGAAGGGTGTAAAAATACTTATAAGTGCATCGGGTCGAGTAAGTGGATTTTAGAGAGGGTCTTTTTTTAAGGGGGTGAAGTTAACTATGTTTTTGGAATATAAAAAGAACGTTTGAAATATTGTTCAGATGGATTTGTTTACCAAAGTTATTTTTTAGCATAAAATAGAATGTACATTTTAAAAAACGATATATGAAAAATGATATCTTCTTATACAAAAGATTTCACTTTAACATTGCGTTTATGTTGATGAAGTGAAATGACTATCTTTTGTGTGTTTGAAGATTATGGAAAGGATCTTTTGTTGTCGTAAAATAATATATATATATATATATATATATATATATATAGCTCTAATAAAAGTGAATGATTATGAAAATTATTATGAAAAGAGGGTGCAAAACAACAATAAAAATCCATGAAAATTTATAACGAAAAAACAACAAACAAACCACTCCCTGCTCTTCAGAAAGTGGGAGGAGTGAAAAAAGCAGGTATCAAAAACAGAAATTGGATCCTCACGGGTTTCGCAAGACATGGCCAACCCACATACTCCAAAAGTATAACAATAGATTTAAACTTTCAAAAACACAACATAAAAAAGCTATTTTATAATTTTAACGAATCAAAACTGCTTTAAAAACAAAAATAACCAACCAATTCAAATCCAAGAAAACCGATTTAGCTTATAAAACGTAAATAAAAATTAATAAAAAATTTTTTCATTAAGCAATTAGAAGTATTGAACATGTGAGAAGGCCATATCCCCACCTTTACCCATGAAGACCTGAAAAAAACTTGCTACCTTTAAAACAATCACTACGCTCCACTTCTTTCCATCAGCAGGAGTTGCAAGCAAGGCCATAATCCAAGTTAGACCAGCGTCGTGAAGACTTGTCTTTCCATTATCCTCATAATCATTAATTTTCTTTCCAAGTCACCGCAGTTTCTACTTGAAGCACATGAACATGCAGACGTTCTTAAAGACTTTAGTCCACATCCTTCATTTATTCAAGCAGCTACCTTGGCATCCATTACAGTGTTTGGCCGCTTAGCTGTTGCCACTTTATAAAACACTTCTTAAGTTGATTTACATAATGAAAAATAAACTGGTATGGAAATAAATTATTATAAAAAAGATCAGCAGTAAATTTAAAAATCTGTGAACTCAAAAATTCTCTATTACTACAAATTCTATAAAATCTATTAATTTGTCCCACAATGATGTTATTAAAAACCTTCTTACTTAAATTTGAATACCAGTGTGGCATCGATTGAGTATTAAAATTAAAAAAATCCCGTTTATCAAAAAGCTTAATTAGTATATTGTTATCATTAATTAAAATGTCCAAATCCAAAAAATTAACATGTAAATTATCAACAGAAGCCTTATTTAATTTTAAACATGGAGGATAGATATCGTTAATCGATACCAAAAGTTTGTCATCGAATATTATTAAATCATCGATATACCTTAAAACTGAATAACTCTTATTACTGTTTAAAACATAATTAAATTCATAATAAAAAAGAAACAGATTTGCAGCAGAACTCGAAAAATTAGTTCCCATACCAATACCACATACCTGGTAGAAAAATGAGCTATTGAAAGTAATGAAATTATTAAGAAAACAGAAATTACATAAACTCAAGAAAAAATCTCTTTTAATTCCAAGCTCCTCCTCAATACAGAACATATCAAAAATATATTTTAGTGTATCATAAAGTAAATCTATAGGTATATTAGAAAAAAGGTTTTCAAAATCATAGGTATACAAATTTGTGGGCGTTATGGGCGTTTTTTTAATTTTATTTAAAACCTCATTGCTATTGTCTATACACCAAAAATAGCTAGTATTTCTATATTTAAACTTCAAAAAACCATAGATGCGCTTCAAAAACTCCTGTAACTTAACATTTAAACTTTTACCTATACCTCTTGAATTACAACATATAAATCTGAATTTAATAGGCGTCTTGTGAAATTTTGGGGTCATAAACAGAAATGGAAAAGTATGATGATTATTAATAGCAAAATTATATGAATACATTTTTCTAGCCTTCTTGGTGTATGCATTAAATTTGTTTACAACAACCTTGTGACTTAATTTACATTCCTTATAAAATTTACTATTATTTAACTCATTTTTAACTTTATCAATGTAAAAAGCTTTCAAATAATTGCATAATTTGAAGCCGCTTTGTCCACAGGTACTATTACAAAATTGTTATGTAAAAATTGAATATAATTTAAATCTTCTTTATTGAGACTATGATAAACATAATCCTTACTGTTCAAATAATTATTAACAAAAAACTCAAATTCCTTTAATATATGCCACTCCCATTCAAAAAAAGCTTCAAAGGGGGTGTTAAATCTGTAACATAATTGCATAATAAATTTTTTCAAATCCCTTTCAAAAATCTGAATAGCCGTTTTCTTGCTAATTGTTTTATTTAATCTAAACTTAGTACCTAATCCCATCATAAAATGTAAATTTTTGTTCTGTATAATATCTAAATTTCCAGTAATAACATGTTTATGGAAATCATCAATAAAATCCGAGAAATCTGTGTCACATTTACATGTTTCAGGAATTTCATCAGAAAAAGCAAGAGATCTATAATTGAACAATTTTTTACAAAGAGGAATGTTATATTTATAAGCAACAGCTATATCAACATCTCTAAGAGGGAAAAAAGTGTCATAATATCTAAAAAAATCTCTAATTTTAAAATTGTCGAAAGACTTCTGTTGAAAATTCAAAGTAAAGAAAACCCTGTCAGTTTTGGAATCCAAAAAATTCTTTAATCTAAAATTAATAAAGTCAAAAAGCAGGTCTCTAAAATGCAAATTAGAAAATTTATAAATTTTACTAACTTTCCTAATTTTGTTTAAAATTTTAAGCTTAAGTGTGAATACTGCTTTTTTTACATTTTTAACACTGAAATTTACTACAAAATCTTTTTCAACATTACAGATCCAATCCTCTGGCACTAAACAATTTAATTTATTGGATAACATATGTGATCCCCTGGTATTTCTTTTAATTTTCAATTTACTAAACAAATTTAAAAAACTATAAACATTATCAATACTTTTTATATTGTAAGAATTTAAAACTGTATTTAGACCATAAGGATATAAAGTCCTGTGTTTCAAAATGAAATCATTTTCTATTTTCAACCGCTCATTCTGATTCTCAACATGTGCCAAAATTTCAATCAAAATGTTATCAAAAGTATGTATCTTAAAATGCATAATTTCAAAAGATGGATATTGTAAATCATCATTGTAAACATTTGATCTGTGATTGTTAATTCTAATATTAAGAGAACCAGAAGTCTCACCAACATAAGCCTGCGAACAAGTCATACATGTAATCTTATAAACAACATTATTAAACTTGCAAAATGTACAATAACCTGATGGTATATCAACAGCTTCGGCACGACTCACTAAACATGTTTTACAACGTTTATCTTTTCATTTAATATATTTCATAATTTCATTGAGGAATTTATACAAAATTCCAAAAAATATTTTTTATATTATAACTTTTTGTAGGCACTTACACCTAATTGCATAACAAACTACACCCAATTCAACATATGACATGAAATGACCAGTTGAATACACAGCAAAAGAAGCGCAAAGCAGCTTACCAAATTGCCAAAGTATATAATGCTTTCAAAAATTTTTTTTAAAAACAAATAACCCAGTGCATCAGGCGCAACGCAGCTTCTTATATGCACTAAGTGAATATAGCTCTAATAAAAGTGAATGATTATGAAAATTATTATGAAAAGAGGGTGCAAAACAACAATAAAAATCCATGAAAATTTATAACGAAAAAACAACAAACAAACCACTCCCTGCTCTTCAGAAAGTGGGAGGAGTGAAAAAAGCAGGTATCAAAAACAGAAATTGGATCCTCACGGGTTTCGCAAGACATGGCCAACCCACATACTCCAAAAGTATAACAATAGATTTAAACTTTCAAAAACACAACATAAAAAAGCTATTTTATAATTTTAACGAATCAAAACTGCTTTAAAAACAAAAATAACCAACCAATTCAAATCCAAGAAAACCGATTTAGCTTATAAAACGTAAATAAAAATTAATAAAAATTTTTTTCATTAAGCAATTAGAAGTATTGAACATGTGAGAAGGCCATATCCCCACCTTTACCCATGAAGACCTGAAAAAAACTTGCTACCTTTAAAACAATCACTACGCTCCACTTCTTTCCATCAGCAGGAGTTGCAAGCAAGGCCATAATCCAAGTTAGACCAGCGTCGTGAAGACTTGTCTTTTCATTATCCTCATAGGGTCATTCCACGTAAAATGAGCAAAAATTTAAAAAAAGTCGTGGCCACATCGTAACAGATTTTAATAAAATTTGATATACAGGTTCAAATCATATTCAAATAGAGCTCTGCAAAATATCTTCACAAAAAATAAATTATTTTAGCAGTTATGGACATTTAAAAAACTTGTGATAAAGATTGGCATGTGTGCAATCGTCCAAAGTTGCAAGTTTGAAGTTCTGTATCTTGAAAACTATTTAACTGAAATTAATTTTTTTTTTAATAATGTAACCTCTGAAAAATTATCTTCTTATTTATTAAGCAATAATAATCTGGTAACACCATGATTATTCTTTAATTGGTTGTAAAAATTGAAAATTTGCAAATTTTGAGAAAATTAAAAACGTAATAAAAATTAAAAGAATTCAAAAACATCTGAGAAATTAATGCCTGATATAGTTTTACATATTAAGATCGAATTGCTAATGTTTTTAGGTTGCCATGTATTTCCTTCACCTTTAAAAAAATTTAGAAACTTTTAAAAAAAATGACAAAATCGTAATTTTTCCTCTTATTGATAGGTAAAAAAAATAATGAAGGAAATATCCCACATTACAGTTATTGCACAGACATAAAGATCAATAAGTCCATAATCTGCTAAAAAAAATTTCAAGCATGCCTTTTTCATTCCTAACGTCACAAAATTTGGTTAAAAAAGGCAATATTAACTACATTCCATGAGCTATTTTTTTTTTTAAATTCGCGCGCGTTTCTTAAAATATTGCACGATTTCAAGGTGAAAAAATTTAGTGCTGCCATCTATTTTCTGTTTAGGTATTAATATATAATTTTCTGTTCAATTGAGCTTTTTTTTCTACTTTAATTAAAAATCTTCTCGAGGAAAAAATAAACTGAAAGCAAGTATAAAAGTTTTTATATTTAAAATATACACTGTTATCTAAAATATCAAAAGAATTAAAAGTTTAAAAAAGCTTTCTTTCAGATCGAAACAAGTGATAGAAATATTGCATTTTATCCTCAACATTTTTTACTATTTATTTTTTTTCTCATTAAGGAATAAAAAAGGCAAGAATGAAAGTTTAAATATTTAATATATATACTTTTAGCTATAACGACAAGCAATTTTGATATTGTAGGAGGTGTCCTTCATCTCAATAGAAACGTTGCATTTTTCCCTCAAATTTTTTCAAAAATAATTTATTTCTCATTACGGATTAAAAATACAATTAATAACTTACGCCAATCTGTTACTTATTATTCATTCCTAATTATAAATAATTTTTAATATAGTCTTTCCATACTTAAGGCTAATAACCAAAATTGAAACTTCAAGCATGTAGCCAAAACCACGATTTTGCATCCACTTTTAATATAAATTTTAATACTTAAATAAATAATCCTAAAATCTATTATTTTACATTTACTCATAAATAGATATGATCTACTTACAAAATGATTTTCGTTAAAATCTGTGACATGTCTGCCACAGGGGATTTGCTCATTTTGTATGGAATGACCCCATAATCATTAATTTTCTTTCCAAGTCACCGCAGTTTCTACTTGAAGCACATCAACATGCAGACGTTCTTAAAGACTTTAGTCCACATCCTTCATTTATTCAAGCAGCTACCTTGGCATCCATTACAGTGTTTGGCCGCTTAGCTGTTGCCACTTTATAAAACACTTCTTAAGTTGATTTACATAATGAAAAATAAACTGGTATGGAAATAAATTATTATGAAAAAGATCAGTAGTAAATTTAAAAATCTGTGAACTCAAAAATTCTCTATTACTACAAATTCTATAAAATCTATTAATTTGTCCCACAATGATGTTATTAAAAACCTTCTTACTTAAATTTGAATACCAGTGTGGCATCGATTGAGTATTAAAATTAAAAAAATCCCGTTTATCAAAAAGCTTAATTAGTATATTGTTATCATTAATTAAAATGTCCAAATCCAAAAAATTAACATGTAAATTATCAACAGAAGCCTTATTTAATTTTAAACATGGAGGATAGATATCGTTAATCGATACCAAAAGTTTGTCATCGAATATTATTAAATCATCGATATACCTTAAAACTGAATAACTCTTATTACTGTTTAAAACATAATTAAATTCATAATAAAAAAGAAACAGATTTGCAGCAGAACTCGAAAAATTAGTTCCCATACCAATACCACATACCTGGTAGAAAAATGAGCTATTGAAAGTAATGAAATTATTAAGAAAACAGAAATTACATAAACTCAAGAAAAAATCTCTTTTAATTCCAAGCTCCTCCTCAATACAGAACATATCAAAAATATATTTTAGTGTATCATAAAGTAAATCTATAGGTATATTAGAAAAAAGGTTTTCAAAATCATAGGTATACAAATTTGTGGGCGTTATGGGCGTTTTTTTAATTTTATTTAAAACCTCATTGCTATTGTCTATACACCAAAAATAGCTAGTATTTCTATATTTAAACTTCAAAAAACCATAGATGCGCTTCAAAAACTCCTGTAACTTAACATTTAAACTTTTACCTATACCTCTTGAATTACAACATATAAATCTGAATTTAATAGGCGTCTTGTGAAATTTTGGGGTCATAAACAGAAATGGAAAAGTATGATGATTATTAATAGCAAAATTATATGAATACATTTTTCTAGCCTTCTTGGTGTATGCATTAAATTTGTTTACAACAACCTTGTGACTTAATTTACATTCCTTATAAAATTTACTATTATTTAACTCATTTTTAACTTTATCAATGTAAAAAAGCTTTCAAATAATTGCATAATTTGAAGCCGCTTTGTCCACAGGTACTATTACAAAATTGTTATGTAAAAATTGAATATAATTTAAATCTTCTTTATTGAGACTATGATAAACATAATCCTTACTGTTCAAATAATTATTAACAAAAAACTCAAATTCCTTTAATATATGCCACTCCCATTCAAAAAAAGCTTCAAAGGGGGTGTTAAATCTGTAACATAATTGCATAATAAATTTTTTCAAATCCCTTTCAAAAATCTGAATAGCCGTTTTCTTGCTAATTGTTTTATTTAATCTAAACTTAGTACCTAATCCCATCATAAAATGTAAATTTTTGTTCTGTATAATATCTAAATTTCCAGTAATAACATGTTTATGGAAATCATCAATAAAATCCGAGAAATCTGTGTCACATTTACATGTTTCAGGAATTTCATCAGAAAAAGCAAGAGATCTATAATTGAACAATTTTTTACAAAGAGGAATGTTATATTTATAAGCAACAGCTATATCAACATCTCTAAGAGGGAAAAAAGTGTCATAATATCTAAAAAAATCTCTAATTTTAAAATTGTCGAAAGACTTCTGTTGAAAATTCAAAGTAAAGAAAACCCTGTCAGTTTTGGAATCCAAAAAATTCTTTAATCTAAAATTAATAAAGTCAAAAAGCAGGTCTCTAAAATGCAAATTAGAAAATTTATAAATTTTACTAACTTTCCTAATTTTGTTTAAAATTTTAAGCTTAAGTGTGAATACTGCTTTTTTTACATTTTTAACACTGAAATTTACTACAAAATCTTTTTCAACATTACAGATCCAATCCTCTGGCACTAAACAATTTAATTTATTGGATAACATATGTGATCCCCTGGTATTTCTTTTAATTTTCAATTTACTAAACAAATTTAAAAAACTATAAACATTATCAATACTTTTTATATTGTAAGAATTTAAAACTGTGTTTAGACCATAAGGATATAAAGTCCTGTGTTTCAAAATGAAATCATTTTCTATTTTCAACCGCTCATTCTGATTCTCAACATGTGCCAAAATTTCAATCAAAATGTTATCAAAAGTATGTATCTTAAAATGCATAATTTCAAAAGATGGATTTTGTAAATCATCATTGTAAACATTTGATCTGTGATTGTTAATTCTAATATTAAGAGAACCAGAAGTCTCACCAACATAAGCCTGCGAACAAGTCATACATGTAATCTTATAAACAACATTATTAAACTTGCAAAATGTACAATAACCTGATGGTATATCAACAGCTTCGGCACGACTCACTAATCATGTTTTACAACGTTTATCTTTTCATTTAATATATTTCATAATTTCATTGAGGAATTTATACAAAATTCCAAAAAATATTTTTTATATTATAACTTTTTGTAGGCACTTACACCTAATTGCATAACAAACTACACCCAATTCAACATATGACATGAAATGACCAGTTGAATACACAGCAAAAGAA
The DNA here is from genome assembly GCA_963932465.1 of Maratus speciosus. Lineage (NCBI taxonomy): Eukaryota > Metazoa > Arthropoda > Arachnida > Araneae > Salticidae > Maratus > Maratus speciosus. The sequence goes on along the minus strand of OZ010795.1, from coordinate 414,822,328 downwards.
GCGCAAAGCAGCTTACCAAATTGCCAAAGTATATAATGCTTTCAAAAAAAAATTTTAAAAACAAATAACCCAGTGCATCAGGCGCAACGCAGCTTCTTATATGCACTAAGTGAATATAGCTCTAATAAAAGTGAATGATTATGAAAATTATTATGAAAAGAGGGTGCAAAACAACAATAAAAATCCATGAAAATTTATAACGAAAAAACAACAAACAAACCACTCCCTGCTCTTCAGAAAGTGGGAGGAGTGAAAAAAGCAGGTATCAAAAACAGAAATTGGATCCTCACGGGTTTCGCAAGACATGGCCAACCCACATACTCCAAAAGTATAACAATAGATTTAAACTTTCAAAAACACAACATAAAAAAGCTATTTTATAATTTTAACGAATCAAAACTGCTTTAAAAACAAAAATAACCAACCAATTCAAATCCAAGAAAACCGATTTAGCTTATAAAACGTAAATAAAAATTAATAAAAAATTTTTTCATTAAGCAATTAGAAGTATTGAACATGTGAGAAGGCCATATCCCCACCTTTACCCATGAAGACCTGAAAAAAACTTGCTACCTTTAAAACAATCACTACGCTCCACTTCTTTCCATCAGCAGGAGTTGCAAGCAAGGCCATAATCCAAGTTAGACCAGCGTCGTGAAGACTTGTCTTTCCATTATCCTCATAATCATTAATTTTCTTTCCAAGTCACCGCAGTTTCTACTTGAAGCACATGAACATGCAGACGTTCTTAAAGACTTTAGTCCACATCCTTCATTTATTCAAGCAGCTACCTTGGCATCCATTACAGTGTTTGGCCGCTTAGCTGTTGCCACTTTATAAAACACTTCTTAAGTTGATTTACATAATGAAAAATAAACTGGTATGGAAATAAATTATTATAAAAAAGATCAGCAGTAAATTTAAAAATCTGTGAACTCAAAAATTCTCTATTACTACAAATTCTATAAAATCTATTAATTTGTCCCACAATGATGTTATTAAAAACCTTCTTACTTAAATTTGAATACCAGTGTGGCATCGATTGAGTATTAAAATTAAAAAAATCCCGTTTATCAAAAAGCTTATTAGTATATTGTTATCATTAATTAAAATGTCCAAATCCAAAAAATTAACATGTAAATTATCAACAGAAGCCTTATTTAATTTTAAACATGGAGGATAGATATCGTTAATCGATACCAAAAGTTTGTCATCGAATATTATTAAATCATCGATATACCTTAAAACTGAATAACTCTTATTACTGTTTAAAACATAATTAAATTCATAATAAAAAAGAAACAGATTTGCAGCAGAACTCGAAAAATTAGTTCCCATACCAATACCACATACCTGGTAGAAAAATGAGCTATTGAAAGTAATGAAATTATTAAGAAAACAGAAATTACATAAACTCAAGAAAAAATCTCTTTTAATTCCAAGCTCCTCCTCAATACAGAACATATCAAAAATATATTTTAGTGTATCATAAAGTAAATCTATAGGTATATTAGAAAAAAGGTTTTCAAAATCATAGGTATACAAATTTGTGGGCTTTATGGGCGTTTTTTTAATTTTATTTAAAACCTCATTGCTATTGTCTATACACCAAAAATAGCTAGTATTTCTATATTTAAACTTCAAAAAACCATAGATGCGCTTCAAAAACTCCTGTAACTTAACATTTAAACTTTTACCTATACCTCTTGAATTACAACATATAAATCTGAATTTAATAGGCGTCTTGTGAAATTTTGGGGTCATAAACAGAAATGGAAAAGTATGATGATTATTAATAGCAAAATTATATGAATACATTTTTCTAGCCTTCTTGGTGTATGCATTAAATTTGTTTACAACAACCTTGTGACTTAATTTACATTCCTTATAAAATTTACTATTATTTAACTCATTTTTAACTTTATCAATGTAAAAAAGCTTTCAAATAATTGCATAATTTGAAGCCGCTTTGTCCACAGGTACTATTACAAAATTGTTATGTAAAAATTGAATATAATTTAAATCTTCTTTATTGAGACTATGATAAACATAATCCTTACTGTTCAAATAATTATTAACAAAAAACTCAAATTCCTTTAATATATGCCACTCCCATTCAAAAAAAGCTTCAAAGGGGGTGTTAAATCTGTAACATAATTGCATAATAAATTTTTTCAAATCCCTTTCAAAAATCTGAATAGCCGTTTTCTTGCTAATTGTTTTATTTAATCTAAACTTAGTACCTAATCCCATCATAAAATGTAAATTTTTGTTCTGTATAATATCTAAATTTCCAGTAATAACATGTTTATGGAAATCATCAATAAAATCCGAGAAATCTGTGTCACATTTACATGTTTCAGGAATTTCATCAGAAAAAGCAAGAGATCTATAATTGAACAATTTTTTACAAAGAGGAATGTTATATTTATAAGCAACAGCTATATCAACATCTCTAAGAGGGAAAAAAGTGTCATAATATCTAAAAAAATCTCTAATTTTAAAATTGTCGAATGACTTCTGTTGAAAATTCAAAGTAAAGAAAACCCTGTCAGTTTTGGAATCCAAAAAATTCTTTAATCTAAAATTAATAAAGTCAAAAAGCAGGTCTCTAAAATGCAAATTAGAAAATTTATAAATTTTACTAACTTTCCTAATTTTGTTTAAAATTTTAATCTTAAGTGTGAATACTGCTTTTTTTACATTTTTAACACTGAAATTTACTACAAAATCTTTTTCAACATTACAGATCCAATCCTCTGGCACTAAACAATTTAATTTATTGGATAACATATGTGATCCCCTGGTATTTCTTTTAATTTTCAATTTACTAAATAAATTTAAAAAACTATAAACATTATCAATACTTTTTATATTGTAAGAATTTAAAACTGTATTTAGACCATAAGGATATAAAGTCCTGTGTTTCAAAATGAAATCATTTTCTATTTTCAACCGCTCATTCTGATTCTCAACATGTGCCAAAATTTCAATCAAAATGTTATCAAATGTATGTATCTTAAAATGCATAATTTCAAAAGATGGATATTGTAAATCATCATTGTAAACATTTGATCTGTGATTGTTAATTCTAATATTAAGAGAACCAGAAGTTTCACCAACATAAGCCTGCGAACAAGTCATACATGTAATCTTATAAACAACATTATTAAACTTGCAAAATGTACAATAACCTGATGGTATATCAACAGCTTCGGCACGACTCACTAATCATGTTTTACAACGTTTATCTTTTCATTTAATATATTTCATAATTTCATTGAGGAATTTATACAAAATTCCAAAAAATATTTTTTATATTATAACTTTTTGTAGGCACTTACACCTAATTGCATAACAAACTACACCCAATTCAACATATGACATGAAATGACCAGTTGAATACACAGCAAAAGAAGCGCAAAGCAGCTTACCAAATTGCCAAAGTATATAATGCTTTCAAAAAATTTTTTTAAAACAAATAACCCAGTGCATCAGGCGCAACGCAGCTTCTTATATGCACTAAGTGAATATAGCTCTAATAAAAGTGAATGATTATTAAAATTATTATGAAAAGAGGGTGCAAAACAACAATAAAAATCCATGAAAATTTATAACGAAAAAACAACAAACAAACCACTCCCTGCTCTTCAGAAAGTGGGAGGAGTGAAAAAAGCAGGTATCAAAAACAGAAATTGGATCCTCACGGGTTTCGCAAGACATGGCCAACCCACATACTCCAAAAGTATAACAATAGATTTAAACTTTCAAAAACACAACATAAAAAAGCTATTTTATAATTTTAACGAATCAAAACTGCTTTAAAAACAAAAATAACCAACCAATTCAAATCCAAGAAAACCGATTTAGCTTATAAAACGTAAATAAAAATTAATAAAAAATTTTTTCATTAAGCAATTAGAAGTATTGAACATGTGAGAAGGCCATATCCCCACCTTTACCCATGAAGACCTGAAAAAAACTTGCTACCTTTAAAACAATCACTACGCTCCACTTCTTTCCATCAGCAGGAGTTGCAAGCAAGGCCATAATCCAAGTTAGACCAGCGTCGTGAAGACTTGTCTTTCCATTATCCTCATAATCATTAATTTTCTTTCCAAGTCACCGCAGTTTCTACTTGAAGCACATCAACATGCAGACGTTCTTAAAGACTTTAGTCCACATCCTTCATTTATTCAAGCAGCTACCTTGGCATCCATTACAGTGTTTGGCCGCTTAGCTGTTGCCACTTTATAAAACACTTCTTAAGTTGATTTACATAATGAAAAATAAACTGGTATGGAAATAAATTATTATAAAAAAGATCAGCAGTAAATTTAAAAATCTGTGAACTCAAAAATTCTCTATTACTACAAATTCTATAAAATCTATTAATTTGTCCCACAATGATGTTATTAAAAACCTTCTTACTTAAATTTGAATACCAGTGTGGCATCGATTGAGTATTAAAATTAAAAAAATCCCGTTTATCAAAAAGCTTATTAGTATATTGTTATCATTAATTAAAATGTCCAAATCCAAAAAATTAACATGTAAATTATCAACAGAAGCCTTATTTAATTTTAAACATGGAGGATAGATATCGTTAATCGATACCAAAAGTTTGTCATCGAATATTATTAAATCATCGATATACCTTAAAACTGAATAACTCTTATTACTGTTTAAAACATAATTAAATTCATAATAAAAAAGAAACAGATTTGCAGCAGAACTCGAAAAATTAGTTCCCATACCAATACCACATACCTGGTAGAAAAATGAGCTATTGAAAGTAATGAAATTATTAAGAAAACAGAAATTACATAAACTCAAGAAAAAATCTCTTTTAATTCCAAGCTCCTCCTCAATACAGAACATATCAAAAATATATTTTAGTGTATCATAAAGTAAATCTATAGGTATATTAGAAAAAAGGTTTTCAAAATCATAGGTATACAAATTTGTGGGCGTTATGGGCGTTTTTTTAATTTTATTTAAAACCTCATTGCTATTGTCTATACACCAAAAATAGCTAGTATTTCTATATTTAAACTTCAAAAAACCATAGATGCGCTTCAAAAACTCCTGTAACTTAACATTTAAACTTTTACCTATACCTCTTGAATTACAACATATAAATCTGAATTTAATAGGCGTCTTGTGAAATTTTGGGGTCATAAACAGAAATGGAAAAGTATGATGATTATTAATAGCAAAATTATATGAATACATTTTTCTAGCCTTCTTGGTGTATGCATTAAATTTGTTTACAACAACCTTGTGACTTAATTTACATTCCTTATAAAATTTACTATTATTTAACTCATTTTTAACTTTATCAATGTAAAAAAGCTTTCAAATAATTGCATAATTTGAAGCCGCTTTGTCCACAGGTACTATTACAAAATTGTTATGTAAAAATTGAATATAATTTAAATCTTCTTTATTGAGACTATGATAAACATAATCCTTACTGTTCAAATAATTATTAACAAAAAACTCAAATTCCTTTAATATATGCCACTCCCATTCAAAAAAAGCTTCAAAGGGGGTGTTAAATCTGTAACATAATTGCATAATAAATTTTTTCAAATCCCTTTCAAAAATCTGAATAGCCGTTTTCTTGCTAATTGTTTTATTTAATCTAAACTTAGTACCTAATCCCATCATAAAATGTAAATTTTTGTTCTGTATAATATCTAAATTTCCAGTAATAACATGTTTATGGAAATCATCAATAAAATCCGAGAAATCTGTGTCACATTTACATGTTTCAGGAATTTCATCAGAAAAAGCAAGAGATCTATAATTGAACAATTTTTTACAAAGAGGAATGTTATATTTATAAGCAACAGCTATATCAACATCTCTAAGAGGGAAAAAAGTGTCATAATATCTAAAAAAATCTCTAATTTTAAAATTGTCGAAAGACTTCTGTTGAAAATTCAAAGTAAAGAAAACCCTGTCAGTTTTGGAATCCAAAAAATTCTTTAATCTAAAATTAATAAAGTCAAAAAGCAGGTCTCTAAAATGCAAATTAGAAAATTTATAAATTTTACTAACTTTCCTAATTTTGTTTAAAATTTTAATCTTAAGTGTGAATACTGCTTTTTTTACATTTTTAACACTGAAATTTACTACAAAATCTTTTTCAACATTACAGATCCAATCCTCTGGCACTAAACAATTTAATTTATTGGATAACATATGTGATCCCCTGGTATTTCTTTTAATTTTCAATTTACTAAACAAATTTAAAAAACTATAAACATTATCAATACTTTTTATATTGTAAGAATTTAAAACTGTATTTAGACCATAAGGATATAAAGTCCTGTGTTTCAAAATGAAATCATTTTCTATTTTCAACCGCTCATTCTGATTCTCAACATGTGCCAAAATTTCAATCAAAATGTTATCAAATGTATGTATCTTAAAATGCATAATTTCAAAAGATGGATATTGTAAATCATCATTGTAAACATTTGATCTGTGATTGTTAATTCTAATATTAAGAGAACCAGAAGTCTCACCAACATAAGCCTGCGAACAAGTCATACATGTAATCTTATAAACAACATTATTAAACTTGCAAAATGTACAATAACCTGATGGTATATCAACAGCTTCGGCACGACTCACTAATCATGTTTTACAACGTTTATCTTTTCATTTAATATATTTCATAATTTCATTGAGGAATTTATACAAAATTCCAAAAAATATTTTTTATATTATAACTTTTTGTAGGCACTTACACCTAATTGCATAACAAACTACACCCAATTCAACATATGACATGAAATGACCAGTTGAATACACAGCAAAAGAAGCGCAAAGCAGCTTACCAAATTGCCAAAGTATATAATGCTTTCAAAAAATTTTTTTAAAACAAATAACCCAGTGCATCAGGCGCAACGCAGCTTCTTATATGCACTAAGTGAATATAGCTCTAATAAAAGTGAATGATTATTAAAATTATTATGAAAAGAGGGTGCAAAACAACAATAAAAATCCATGAAAATTTATAACGAAAAAACAACAAACAAACCACTCCCTGCTCTTCAGAAAGTGGGAGGAGTGAAAAAAGCAGGTATCAAAAACAGAAATTGGATCCTCACGGGTTTCGCAAGACATGGCCAACCCACATACTCCAAAAGTATAACAATAGATTTAAACTTTCAAAAACACAACATAAAAAAGCTATTTTATAATTTTAACGAATCAAAACTGCTTTAAAAACAAAAATAACCAACCAATTCAAATCCAAGAAAACCGATTTAGCTTATAAAACGTAAATAAAAATTAATAAAAAAATTTTTCATTAAGCAATTAGAAGTATTGAACATGTGAGAAGGCCATATCCCCACCTTTACCCATGAAGACCTGAAAAAAACTTGCTACCTTTAAAACAATCACTACGCTCCACTTCTTTCCATCAGCAGGAGTTGCAAGCAAGGCCATAATCCAAGTTAGACCAGCGTCGTGAAGACTTGTCTTTCCATTATCCTCATAATCATTAATTTTCTTTCCAAGTCACCGCAGTTTCTACTTGAAGCACATCAACATGCAGACGTTCTTAAAGACTTTAGTCCACATCCTTCATTTATTCAAGCAGCTACCTTGGCATCCATTACAGTGTTTGGCCGCTTAGCTGTTGCCACTTTATAAAACACTTCTTAAGTTGATTTACATAATGAAAAATAAACTGGTATGGAAATAAATTATTATAAAAAAGATCAGCAGTAAATTTAAAAATCTGTGAACTCAAAAATTCTCTATTACTACAAATTCTATAAAATCTATTAATTTGTCCCACAATGATGTTATTAAAAACCTTCTTACTTAAATTTGAATACCAGTGTGGCATCGATTGAGTATTAAAATTAAAAAAATCCCGTTTATCAAAAAGCTTAATTAGTATATTGTTATCATTAATTAAAATGTCCAAATCCAAAAAATTAACATGTAAATTATCAACAGAAGCCTTATTTAATTTTAAACATGGAGGATAGATATCGTTAATCGATACCAAAAGTTTGTCATCGAATATTATTAAATCATCGATATACCTTAAAACTGAATAACTCTTATTACTGTTTAAAACATAATTAAATTCATAATAAAAAAGAAACAGATTTGCAGCAGAACTCGAAAAATTAGTTCCCATACCAATACCACATACCTGGTAGAAAAATGAGCTATTGAAAGTAATGAAATTATTAAGAAAACAGAAATTACATAAACTCAAGAAAAAATCTCTTTTAATTCCAAGCTCCTCCTCAATACAGAACATATCAAAAATATATTTTAGTGTATCATAAAGTAAATCTATAGGTATATTAGAAAAAAGGTTTTCAAAATCATAGGTATACAAATTTGTGGGCGTTATGGGCGTTTTTTTAATTTTATTTAAAACCTCATTGCTATTGTCTATACACCAAAAATAGCTAGTATTTCTATATTTAAACTTCAAAAAACCATAGATGCGCTTCAAAAACTCCTGTAACTTAACATTTAAACTTTTACCTATACCTCTTGAATTACAACATATAAATCTGAATTTAATAGGCGTCTTGTGAAATTTTGGGGTCATAAACAGAAATGGAAAAGTATGATGATTATTAATAGCAAAATTATATGAATACATTTTTCTAGCCTTCTTGGTGTATGCATTAAATTTGTTTACAACAACCTTGTGACTTAATTTACATTCCTTATAAAATTTACTATTATTTAACTCATTTTTAACTTTATCAATGTAAAAAAGCTTTCAAATAATTGCATAATTTGAAGCCGCTTTGTCCACCGGTACTATTACAAAATTGTTATGTAAAAATTGAATATAATTTAAATCTTCTTTATTGAGACTATGATAAACATAATCCTTACTGTTCAAATAATTATTAACAAAAAACTCAAATTCCTTTAATATATGCCACTCCCATTCAAAAAAAGCTTCAAAGGGGGTGTTAAATCTGTAACATAATTGCATAATAAATTTTTTCAAATCCCTTTCAAAAATCTGAATAGCCGTTTTCTTGCTAATTGTTTTATTTAATCTAAACTTAGTACCTAATCCCATCATAAAATGTAAATTTTTGTTCTGTATAATATCTAAATTTCCAGTAATAACATGTTTATGGAAATCATCAATAAAATCCGAGAAATCTGTGTCACATTTACATGTTTCAGGAATTTCATCAGAAAAAGCAAGAGATCTATAATTGAACAATTTTTTACAAAGAGGAATGTTATATTTATAAGCAACAGCTATATCAACATCTCTAAGAGGGAAAAAAGTGTCATAATATCTAAAAAAATCTCTAATTTTAAAATTGTCGAAAGACTTCTGTTGAAAATTCAAAGTAAAGAAAACCCTGTCAGTTTTGGAATCCAAAAAATTCTTTAATCTAAAATTAATAAAGTCAAAAAGCAGGTCTCTAAAATGCAAATTAGAAAATTTATAAATTTTACTAACTTTCCTAATTTTGTTTAAAATTTTAAGCTTAAGTGTGAATACTGCTTTTTTTACATTTTTAACACTGAAATTTACTACAAAATCTTTTTCAACATTACAGATCCAATACTCTGGCACTAAACAATTTAATTTATTGGATAACATATGTGATCCCCTGGTATTTCTTTTAATTTTCAATTTACTAAACAAATTTAAAAAACTATAAACATTATCAATACTTTTTATATTGTAAGAATTTAAAACTGTATTTAGACCATAAGGATATAAAGTCCTGTGTTTCAACATGAAATCATTTTCTATTTTCAACCGCTCATTCTGATTCTCAACATGTGCCAAAATTTCAATCAAAATGTTATCAAAAGTATGTATCTTAAAATGCATAATTTCAAAAGATGGATATTGTAAATCATCATTGTAAACATTTGATCTGTGATTGTTAATTCTAATATTAAGCGAACCAGAAGTCTCACCAACATAAGCCTGCGAACAAGTCATACATGTAATCTTATAAACAACATTATTAAACTTGCAAAATGTACAATAACCTGATGGTATATCAACAGCTTCGGCACGACTCACTAATCATGTTTTACAACGTTTATCTTTTCATTTAATATATTTCATAATTTCATTGAGGAATTTATACAAAATTCCAAAAAATATTTTTTATATTATAACTTTTTGTAGGCACTTACACCTAATTGCATAACAAACTACACCCAATTCAACATATGACATGAAATGACCAGTTGAATACACAGCAAAAGAAGCGCAAAGCAGCTTACCAAATTGCCAAAGTATATAATGCTTTCAAAAATTTTTTTTAAAAACAAATAACCCAGTGCATCAGGCGCAACGCAGCTTCTTATATGCACTAAGTGAATATAGCTCTAATAAAAGTGAATGATTATTAAAATTATTATGAAAAGAGGGTGCAAAACAACAATAAAAATCCATGAAAATTTATAACGAAAAAACAACAAACAAACCACTCCCTGCTCTTCAGAAAGTGGGAGGAGTGAAAAAAGCAGGTATCAAAAACAGAAATTGGATCCTCACGGGTTTCGCAAGACATGGCCAACCCACATACTCCAAAAGTATAACAATAGATTTAAACTTTCAAAAACACAACATAAAAAAGCTATTTTATAATTTTAACGAATCAAAACTGCTTTAAAAACAAAAATAACCAACCAATTCAAATCCAAGAAAACCGATTTAGCTTATAAAACGTAAATAAAAATTAATAAAAAATTTTTTCATTAAGCAATTAGAAGTATTGAACATGTGAGAAGGCCATATCCCCACCTTTACCCATGAAGACCTGAAAAAAACTTGCTACCTTTAAAACAATCACTACGCTCCACTTCTTTCCATCAGCAGGAGTTGCAAGCAAGGCCATAATCCAAGTTAGACCAGCGTCGTGAAGACTTGTCTTTCCATTATCCTCATAATCATTAATTTTCTTTCCAAGTCACCGCAGTTTCTACTTGAAGCACATCAACATGCAGACGTTCTTAAAGACTTTAGTCCACATCCTTCATTTATTCAAGCAGCTACCTTGGCATCCATTACAGTGTTTGGCCGCTTAGCTGTTGCCACTTTATAAAACACTTCTTAAGTTGATTTACATAATGAAAAATAAACTGGTATGGAAATAAATTATTATAAAAAAGATCAGCAGTAAATTTAAAAATCTGTGAACTCAAAAATTCTCTATTACTACAAATTCTATAAAATCTATTAATTTGTCCCACAATGATGTTATTAAAAACCTTCTTACTTAAATTTGAATACCAGTGTGGCATCGATTGAGTATTAAAATTAAAAAAATCCCGTTTATCAAAAAGCTTAATTAGTATATTGTTATCATTAATTAAAATGTCCAAATCCAAAAAATTAACATGTAAATTATCAACAGAAGCCTTATTTAATTTTAAACATGGAGGATAGATATCGTTAATCGATACCAAAAGTTTGTCATCGAATATTATTAAATCATCGATATACCTTAAAACTGAATAACTCTTATTACTGTTTAAAACATAATTAAATTCATAATAAAAAAGAAACAGATTTGCAGCAGAACTCGAAAAATTAGTTCCCATACCAATACCACATACCTGGTAGAAAAATGAGCTATTGAAAGTAATGAAATTATTAAGAAAACAGAAATTACATAAACTCAAGAAAAAATCTCTTTTAATTCCAAGCTCCTCCTCAATACAGAACATATCAAAAATATATTTTAGTGTATCATAAAGTAAATCTATAGGTATATTAGAAAAAAGGTTTTCAAAATCATAGGTATACAAATTTGTGGCCGTTATGGGCGTTTTTTTAATTTTATTTAAAACCTCATTGCTATTGTCTATACACCAAAAATAGCTAGTATTTCTATATTTAAACTTCAAAAAACCATAGATGCGCTTCAAAAACTCCTGTAACTTAACATTTAAACTTTTACCTATACCTCTTGAATTACAACATATAAATCTGAATTTAATAGGCGTCTTGTGAAATTTTGGGGTCATAAACAGAAATGGAAAAGTATGATGATTATTAATAGCAAAATTATATGAATACATTTTTCTAGCCTTCTTGGTGTATGCATTAAATTTGTTTACAACAACCTTGTGACTTAATTTACATTCCTTATAAAATTTACTATTATTTAACTCATTTTTAACTTTATCAATGTAAAAAAGCTTTCAAATAATTGCATAATTTGAAGCCGATTTGTCCACAGGTACTATTACAAAATTGTTATGTAAAAATTGAATATAATTTAAATCTTCTTTATTGAGACTATGATAAACATAATCCTTACTGTTCAAATAATTATTAACAAAAAACTCAAATTCCTTTAATATATGCCACTCCCATTCAAAAAAAGTTTCAAAGGGGGTGTTAAATCTGTAACATAATTGCATAATAAATTTTTTCAAATCCCTTTCAAAAATCTGAATAGCCGTTTTCTTGCTAATTGTTTTATTTAATCTAAACTTAGTACCTAATCCCATCATAAAATGTAAATTTTTGTTCTGTATAATATCTAAATTTCCAGTAATAACATGTTTATGGAAATCATCAATAAAATCCGAGAAATCTGTGTCACATTTACATGTTTCAGGAATTTCATCAGAAAAAGCAAGAGATCTATAATTGAACAATTTTTTACAAAGAGGAATGTTATATTTATAAGCAACAGCTATATCAACATCTCTAAGAGGGAAAAAAGTGTCATAATATCTAAAAAAATCTCTAATTTTAAAATTGTCGAAAGACTTCTGTTGAAAATTCAAAGTAAAGAAAACCCTGTCAGTTTTGGAATCCAAAAAATTCTTTAATCTAAAATTAATAAAGTAAAAAAGCAGGTCTCTAAAATGCAAATTAGAAAATTTATAAATTTTACTAACTTTCCTAATTTTGTTTAAAATTTTAAGCTTAAGTGTGAATACTGCTTTTTTTACATTTTTAACACTGAAATTTACTACAAAATCTTTTTCAACATTACAGATCCAATCCTCTGGCACTAAACAATTTAATTTATTGGATAACATGTGATCCCCTGGTATTTCTTTTAATTTTCAATTTACTAAACAAATTTAAAAAACTATAAACATTATCAATACTTTTTATATTGTAAGAATTTAAAACTGTATTTAGACCATAAGGATATAAAGTCCTGTGTTTCAAAATGAAATCATTTTCTATTTTCAACCGCTCATTCTGATTCTCAACATGTGCCAAAATTTCAATCAAAATGTTATCAAAAGTATGTATCTTAAAATGCATAATTTCAAAAGATGGATATTGTAAATCATCATTGTAAACATTTGATCTGTGATTGTTAATTCTAATATTAAGCGAACCAGAAGTCTCACCAACATAAGCCTGCGAACAAGTCATACATGTAATCTTATAAACAACATTATTAAACTTGCAAAATGTACAATAACCTGATGGTATATCAACAGCTTCGGCACGACTCACTAATCATGTTTTACAACGTTTATCTTTTCATTTAATATATTTCATAATTTCATTGAGGAATTTATACAAAATTCCAAAAAATATTTTTTATATTATAACTTTTTGTAGGCACTTACACCTAATTGCATAACAAACTACACCCAATTCAACATATGACATGAAATGACCAGTTGAATACACAGCAAAAGAAGCGCAAAGCAGCTTACCAAATTGCCAAAGTATATAATGCTTTCAAAATTTTTTTTAAAAAACAAATAACCCAGTGCATCAGGCGCAACGCAGCTTCTTATATGCACTAAGTGAATATAGCTCTAATAAAAGTGAATGATTATGAAAATTATTATGAAAAGAGGGTGCAAAACAACAATAAAAATCCATGAAAATTTATAACGAAAAAACAACAAACAAACCACTCCCTGCTCTTCAGAAAGTGGGAGGAGTGAAAAAAGCAGGTATCAAAAACAGAAATTGGATCCTCACGGGTTTCGCAAGACATGGCCAACCCACATACTCCAAAAGTATAACAATAGATTTAAACTTTCAAAAACACAACATAAAAAAGCTATTTTATAATTTTAACGAATCAAAACTGCTTTAAAAACAAAAATAACCAAAAATAACCAACCAATTCAAATCCAAGAAAACCGATTTAGCTTATAAAACGTAAATAAAAATTAATAAAAATTTTTTTCATTAAGCAATTAGAAGTATTGAACATGTGAGAAGGCCATATCCCCACCTTTACCCATGAAGACCTGAAAAAAACTTGCTACCTTTATTAATTAGACTTTATTAATTTTAGATTAAAGAATTTTTTGGATTCCAAAACTGACAGGGTTTTCTTTACTTTGAATTTTCAACAGAAGACTTTCGACAATTTTAAAATTAGAGATTTTTTTAGATATTATGACACTTTTTTCCCTCTTAGAGATGTTGATATAGCTGTTGCTTATAAATATAACATTCCTCTTTGTAAAAAATTGTTCAATTATAGATCTCTTGCTTTTTCTGATGAAATTCCTGAAACATGTAAATGTGACACAGATTTCTCGGATTTTATTGATGATTTCCATAAACATGTTATTACTGGAAATTTAGATATTATACAGAACAAAAATTTACATTTTATGATGGGATTAGGTACTAAGTTTAGATTAAATAAAACAATTAGCAAGAAAACGGCTATTCAGATTTTTGAAAGGGATTTGAAAAAATTTATTATGCAATTATGTTACAGATTTAACACCCCCTTTGAAGTTTTTTTTGAATGGGAGTGGCATATATTAAAGGAATTTGAGTTTTTTGTTAATAATTATTTGAACAGTAAGGATTATGTTTATCATAGTCTCAATAAAGAAGATTTAAATTATATTCAATTTTTACATAACAATTTTGTAATAGTACCTGTGGACAAAGCGGCTTCAAATTATGCAATTATTTGAAAGCTTTTTTACATTGATAAAGTTAAAAATGAGTTAAATAATAGTAAATTTTATAAAGAATGTAAATTAAGTCACAAGGTTGTTGTAAACAAATTTAATGCATACACCAAGAAGGCTAGAAAAATGTATTCATATAATTTTGCTATTAATAATCATCATACTTTTCCATTTCTGTTTATGACCCCAAAATTTCACAAGACGCCTATTAAATTCAGATTTATATGTTGTAATTCAAGAGGTATAGGTAAAAGTTTAAATGTTAAGTTACAGGAGTTTTTGAAGCGCATCTATGGTTTTTTTAAGTTTAAATATAGAAATACTAGCTATTTTTGGTGTATAGACAATAGCAATGAGGTTTTAAATAAAATTAAAAAAACGCCCATAACGCCCACAAATTTGTATACCTATGATTTTGAAAACCTTTTTTCTAATATACCTATAGATTTACTTTATGATACACTAAAAAATATTTTTGATATGTTCTGTATTGAGGAGGAGCTTGGAATTAAAAGAGATTTTTTCTTGAGTTTATGTAATTTCTGTTTTCTTAATAATTTCATTACTTTCAATAGCTCATTTTTCTACCAGGTATGTGGTATTGGTATGGGAACTAATTTTTCGAGTTCTGCTGCAAATCTGTTTCTTTTTTATTATGAATTTAATTATGTTTTAAACAGTAATAAGAGTTATTCAGTTTTAAGGTATATCGATGATTTAATAATATTCGATGACAAACTTTTGGTATCGATTAACGATATCTATCCTCCATGTTTAAAATTAAATAAGGCTTCTGTTGATAATTTACATGTTAATTTTTTGGATTTGGACATTTTAATTAATGATAACAATATACTAATAAGCTTTTTGATAAACGGGATTTTTTTAATTTTAATACTCAATCGATGCCACACTGGTATTCAAATTTAAGTAAGAAGGTTTTTAATAACATCATTGTGGGACAAATTAATAGATTTTATAGAATTTGTAGTAATAGAGAATTTTTGAGTTCACAGATTTTTAAATTTACTGCTGATCTTTTTTATAATAATTTATTTCCATACCAGTTTATTTTTCATTATGTAAATCAACTTAAGAAGTGTTTTATAAAGTGGCAACAGCTAAGCGGCCAAACACTGTAATGGATGCCAAGGTAGCTGCTTGAATAAATGAAGGATGTGGACTAAAGTCTTTAAGAACGTCTGCATGTTGATGTGCTTCAAGTAGAAACTGCGGTGACTTGGAAAGAAAATTAATGATTATGAGGATAATGGAAAGACAAGTCTTCACGACGCTGGTCTAACTTGGATTATGGCCTTGCTTGCAACTCCTGCTGATGGAAAGAAGTGGAGCGTAGTGATTGTTTTAAAGGTAGCAAGTTTTTTTCAGGTCTTCATGGGTAAAGGTGGGGATATGGCCTTCTCACATGTTCAATACTTCTAATTGCTTAATGAAAAATTTTTTTATTAATTTTTATTTACGTTTTATAAGCTAAATCGGTTTTCTTGGATTTGAATTGGTTGGTTATTTTTGTTTTTAAAGCAGTTTTGATTCGTTAAAATTATAAAATAGCTTTTTTATGTTGTGTTTTTGAAAGTTTAAATCTATTGTTATACTTTTGGAGTATGTGTGTTGGCCATGTCTTGCGAAACCCGTGAGGATCCAATTTCTGTTTTTGATACCTGCTTTTTTCACTCCTCCCACTTTCTGAAGAGCAGGGAGTGGTTTGTTTGTTGTTTTTTCGTTATAAATTTTCATGGATTTTTATTGTTGTTTTGCACCCTCTTTTCATAATAATTTTCATAATCATTCACTTTTATTAGAGCTATATTCACTTAGTGCATATAAGAAGCTGCGTTGCGCCTGATGCACTGGGTTATTTGTTTTTAAAAAAATTTTTTGAAAGCATTATATATATATATATATATATATATATATATATATATATATATATATATTGTGTGTGTGTGTGTCAGTTAAAGAAAAAACTGTATCTTCTACGACAGAAGTTTTCATTTCTATATTGCGTTTATACTGATAAATTGAAATGATTACACTGTTCTTTTTTCCTTAATTCTGGGAAAAAATATCTGTACACTTAAAAGAAAATTTTGTTTTTGCAGTGTGTAAATTAAATGAAAAAAAGATATCTCCATTAAAGAAGTTTTTACTTTCCCCTTACATTTATTTTTGTGAAAAAACCATTTATTAGTGTTTCTATTTCTTTTTGGCTCAGACATTTAAATCGTGAACCATTATTCCCAGATTATAAATATTGTTTACTAATTAAACAAAATATCAAGTAATTTTTAGCGCAACCAAGGACAGCAAGAAAATAATATTACCTAGCAAACATATCTATGATAAAAAATGACATGAAAGAGACCTCTGACTAAGAAACCACCAATTCAAAAAGCTTTTGTTCCATTACTGCGCCACAGCCGAATATATTTCTCCTTTTCACTCCGGAAAAAGAGACTAATCTCCCCCAAAACTCTGAGATGACAGATGACTGATTATATTAGCTTCAAAACGGGGAAAAGGGAACTTTAGTGTACAGCAGTTGTACCCTAGCCGTTCTTTTAGGATAGTTTTTTTTAAGGGTACATACGTCGTACCCGCCGAATCGAGAAAATTAACAACACTTTCTACGGTGGACTTAAGGATTTTCGCCCATTTCGATTGAAGATACTGAAGGAGTTCTGGTTTGAAGAATGCTTCCGTTTTCCGACTTTTCGTCTGATGTCCAGAGTATGTATATATATAGTTTGCTTTATTGGAGTGAAGTGCTCATCTACTGTTTATAGAAATTACGATACTATATACAGGTAACATTGCTGTAGTGTATGTACCGTAATATTTAAAGTTATTAGAGTCAATACTTATCTTTTATATAATGGGTTACAAGCACAATAAAAAATCACACCTCTCTCTTTTTTCTTAATTCCTAAAACCCATCTCTCATTATGCAGTGTGCTCTAGAAAGAATGCACCGATTTCGAATGACACTAGCTTCGTTGTAGATTCGAAGTCACGTTTAAAACACGATTCAGAATGAAGCTGAAAGATTCATTTAATTACTTCATAAACATTAGAGTGTATTTGTTTATTTAAATCAACCAATCGGTCAATCACAAAAATTTTCCCCAGACCATGTGAACTATGACCGTAAAGATACTGATATCAGTGAATTTCCTATGTTCGCTTTCAAATTGCACACTGTTGTAGACATAGAAGGCACATTCCCATGAAAAGCAATTAAAATAAGTCAGGCACAACACACTTTCAATGTATGGTGAGAAATACTATCACTAGTATATTCTGTGTGTGACTAAGGCGGAGTTTAAACGCTTGTTTTGCCTTCATTCAACACTTTTCCAGGAAACCTTTTCCTCTCCACACGCCTGTCGTTTATTCACAAACGGATGGTGAGATTCAATAATGCAAAAAAGATAAGGAGGTTAGACTGATTTGAAGAAAAATTTCTGCCCCTTCAGATCGAAAAGAAGTCGATACTGAAAATAGTTGAATTAACTTCTATTCCGATCTTAAATAGCACTTTAGAACAGTTATGAAGTACGTAAATAAAACCTTACGCTTCCTTACGTATTGTGTTTTAAGCGTTTCTTCCAATTATTGTTTACAACGGTAATTTTAATTTGATATCGGGTCAACTGTGTCAATCTTTTTCATATACCTGTACTATTTTTATTATTTTAATTCCTTCAGAATGCCCGCTGTTTCATTCTAGTGGTATTACGGTAAAAAAAAAAAAAAAAAAAAAAAACCACTCCTGAATACAAAAAAAAAAAAAAAAAAAAAAAAAAAAAAAGACGCCAATATTGAAATAAGTTGAATTATAGTACGTGTATTACGACATTAAAGAGCATTTTAGAATAGTTATGAAGTACGTAAATAAGCCAAGGCGCATATTGAGACGCAGCTATCACGCGCAGGTTTAGTGATACGAGTCGGAAAAAACTGCCGAGGCAGGGTGAGCGCATATTACAACTCAGTTTTCCATCAGTCTGTTGACATTGTTGAAGAAATTTGGAGTGTATATTTACAATATATTTAAACTTTATTCTGTAGATAGATTTAAATTCCGAATCTGATTTTGATACAAAAATTAATACAGGGAAAAATATCATTAGGGTTTTAATTTACATTTAAACGAGTGTTATTAGTTGTATATGATATTAATAGTGTTATTCTTCCATTGAACAAAATTTTAATTTCTTTAATGATAAAAACACATTTAAATTTCAATGATTTTGAACGACACATTTCCAACAATCATTTTCCAGAAAATCGTCTGCCTTGAAAAGAATACAATGGAATAAAAGAAAAGATGTTAAAAGTGTAGAATAGTGCATTAAGTTCTATTATTCACTTAATAATAGTAGCATTCCTATATTACGTTGGAACAGTTTACCATGTTTTAAAGTTGCCTTTCGCTTAAAATATTATTTATGCACTTAAAAAGAGTAATTCTGTACAGCATTTATTTATTTTTGTTAAAAAAATCAATGATATTTAGAAAGAATTGGATTTTCAATGACATTTCTAAATTTGAGCAAAATGATTTGTAAATTGCAGAAAGAAATATAAAAAAGAAGTGAATTCATGTTTATTATTAAAATATATACATATATATATATATAGATGTCTGTGTGTGTGTGTTCTAAACTTCAAACCTAAAATAATAAATTTAAGGGATTCCGGATTGTTTAAAATGTCCTGATATAAAAATATTCTGATTGACAATAATTTATCACGAAAAAAAACATTTATACAAAATCAAAAACTGATTAAAATAAATCTTAATAATTATGAATTATATAATTCGAAATAATTAATCACAATAATTTGATATCTTTAATAGTATTATTTCAAATATCTTGCTTTGAAATGTCCAATTTGTTCTACGAAAACAAAATTAATCACGTGACAGACCAGACTTGCACTCGAAACTGCGTTCCACGAACAAGTGGCAAGCAGGGCCTGCGTCAGAAAAACTGTGCGTGAGTCAATATGCGCTCTTCCCTTCATTTCAATGATCTACAAAATCGCGGGACGTGGAAGCTTTCCCTGCGAGTGTCGGCTGCGTCTCAATGTGCGCCGCGCCTAAAACCTTACACTTCCTTCCGTATTGTGTTTTAAGCGTTTCTTCCAATTATTGTTTACACCTGTTACTTTTATTTGTTATCGGGTCATTCATTTTTATATATCCTGTACTACTCTCATTATTTTCGTAATCTGCATGCTTCATTTTTTCCTGTTAAATATTTACGCTTATTGTATCTGTAAAAATGGTTTCGAGCAAAGATAAAGATTGTTTGTATAGGTTTACAAAATTATAATAGGATTAACACTCTTTTTCATCTGCAATTTGTCTTAAGGTTAAAAAATAGAATAAGTTATACGTTTTAAATTTGTGGTATTATATGTTTCCCGATAACGAATTTTATGTTTTACAAGATATCTAAAAATGTTTCATAATAATTTCTATTAAATAACTCACACATTTTCATAAAAAGTCATTGAATTTAAGATGAACAATTTTCTTCCAAACTTTAAGGGAAATACATTAGATAGAGAAGAGAAAATAATGAGATAGAGAAAATAAATATGTTTCTATCTAAATTAATAATCTCAAAAATATATTTTAATCTAAGGAAAATGCTAAAAAATTTCTTGTAGGGATATGTTCTGCTTTGAAAATTTCTCCTGTGAAATGCTGTTAATCTTTCATAACGTAAAAAGAAAATTGTAGTCTTTTAAAAGATTAGTAATTCTAATACATTAATGCACTAATTTTTGTGAATAGCGGCTTTTCGCTATCAATTAGTAAATTGGTAAAATATTGAAATATGAATCTCAAAACATATAATTAAACTACATTTTTAAGTTCCCGTTAAAACTATCAAATAAGAATTAAGTGCTTAAATGATAAAAGAGAAACAGATCTGAGGAAAAAGAGGGAGTAGCTACTTCATTAAATGTTGTATTAAAATGATTATATCTCCAACAATTTCTCATTTTAATCGTTAAAATCCCATTTCTTAGAGTTCCCATTTCTTGTTTATCATTTTTATCCGTATTAAACTTTGAACAGTATTACCTAACAGTTATGCGCAAAATATTTTAGAAAGTTGTTTTTCAAATGTTTATTATCTCATTTTAGTAATTGTATTTTGCCAAATTTATTTAATGAGTTTGAATTAATTTAAATAATAATTTATAACAAGATTTACAACGCATGCATTGCGACATAGGTTTTCTACAATTGATTTCCACAAATCATGTGCATATATATAAAAGTTTTGAAACTTTACAAAATATTAAATCAAGATTTAGGAAACGGACGTCTGTGAATTTTAAATATAGTATTGTGCTCGCTTATAGCCTATAAAAAGCGTAAATTATTTGTGTCAATTTATTATTTGCATATTTTTTAAGGGTAAGATACATAATAACACGATAACAGGATAAATTAGAGTTTAATAATTATAATTATCGCAACAATTTAAAGAAAATTTATAGGTATTTTTCAGGCTGTTTTACATAAGAACAGCTACAAAATTTTCCGTATTTTTTTATAACCTGTGGGATATTTAAATTATGAATATATTTTGACACATATATTTCTAAGCTTAAAAGTAACAATATTGTGAAATTTTGTGTGAGATATTTTGTAATTATATATTAAGTGATTTAATTCAACTGTGAAATAAATGAACGATAATATTTGTTTATTTCTCAACTTTTAAAAAATAATAAACAAAGTATCGGGTTCTAATTCACATGTCCGTTTCCTGTACCAATTGAGAAATAGTTTTGTCCCCTAAAAATACAGTGCTAGAAACTATAAATTAGTTACGTTAATTGAGTGGACTTCGTACATTTTTGTATAATACTCTATTCAATATAACTCAAAATGTCTGCACACAACAGGAAGATTATTTAAATATATAAATTTATTTGAAATGCTTTTGTGTTCTCGAAATGTTACATACAACTCTTGATCAATTTTCATCTAGGGTAATTCTAGGATAGAAGGCCATAGAGGAGAGATGGCCAGACTAAATATTTCGAAAATTTGATCATAATTGCAACATAAACTTTATTCGTATGGAATAGTTCAACAAGTTTATTTATTGCGACGTACAGTTGTGTTTTTTTATTATAAAATGTAAGTGTAATTTTAATGTTTATTTAATTTAGTGGTTGAATATATATATATATATATATTTACTTTGGTATCTGAATGTTTTGCAGTACGTATGCCATATATATATATTACTATATGGAGTTTTAGGACACGTATATAGTCTAATCTTTACTTCTAAGCCTAAAACAAAGACGTACAATGGCTATTGATGCTTTAAACTAGGCGATCATCAGGGCTTCAATTTCAGGAGAGGTGGCCACATGAAATTGAGGAAAGATGGCCGCCATTATTCAATATTTCAAAGTTATACGGAGTGATGATTTTAACTAAATGTAATTAAATTTAAAATAAATATGTAATGTTTATACTAGATTAATTTTAACACAATTATTCTAATTGGTAAATAAATCATATTAGATGTAAACATTTACATCTAATATAACGTTTATGTTCATAAATATATTATTTGATATCATTGTTTCAGTTTTAACTAATATAAATATTTTAATAATAATATAATAAGATCTAACGATTTATTTATTTCAGAAAATACTGAAAACACCGGAAACTTTCATAACAGAATCAGGTATAGCTGATAAAGTTGATAAATAAACTAAATTAACGTAAACACGACACTTCCAGTAGCGAAGAAAACGAAATAAAATTAAAATTATCAGATTCAACAGAATCCGAGTGAATAGAATTGTATTAGGATCACTGGATTGGTTGTTCAAAACAATATAATATCACATCCAAAAAGTATGTTTGAATACAATGCATAAAGTACCTGAAATTTTTCCATGAAACGTGCACAAATTATCAAGAACTTGGCCAAACATGTGGTAAGATTTTACGAAAAGTAAAGTATTGAAATTATACTTCAAATTTTGTTTATTCGAGTTTTATTCACCCATTTTTCATCATATAACTGCATCTTTACAAATTGCTATATGTTTTTCATAATTAACTATATGAAATGTGTTATTTTTTTACTATTTAACTTCACTTTTTCTTTCTTGTATTGGATGGCCATCTATTTTCGACTTGAAGGAGAGATGGCCATCTACCATTTTAATTTCAATTTTGTTTAGCACTTTTTGTTTTCAATATTTAATTATTTTTTGCATAAAATATGATAAGTATATGTATAAAAATTTTAAATATTTATAAATATTTATTGTATTTGCATTCTAAGAATTTTTATTTCAATCTTTAAAAACTATAGCCACCTATCGTAGAGTTACCCTAAACGTATTTTTATCTGTTTCAAAAAAGCAGTGTCAATATTATGAAGATAATTTTATGAAATTACACTGACAAATAAGATACATGTTTCTTACAGTACAAAAATATAATATAACCATACGAAAGCAAGAATACAATAAACCCTTACGAGATCCTCATCATTTCGAAAAGCGTTCCTCGTATTTAGAAACAACAAAAACAAACATATAATTATAAGATTTAAAGAAATATTTATAAAAACATTTTTTATTTTGCTACAACCGAGTTTCTGTAACGTTTCCGTGTAGTTTTTATAGTGTATCAATTAGTTTAATCAAACCAGATTATCGGTTTTTAGGATGTTAACAATTCAAAATTAATTATTCTTTGCTGCATAGTTGAATTTATGCGTGTAAGACTAAAAAAAGAATAGTAAATATAATATAAATGTTTATGCTGTTAATTTTGAATCTTTGTCTGTAAAATATGTTTTTTGAAGATGAAAATGTTTACTTGATAATTGATAGTGTACGGAAAATCTATATTTCAGGTTCAAAATACTGATTTGTACACTATAAGAACTAATCAGAAATGTTTCTGAAAATCAATGGCAGCTAAATGAACATTTTAAAAATTTAAATTGTTCTGTAAATCTTGCAAAAATGTAAGTAAGTTTCTGTCGTCTCTAAAGATAAAAAAACATTTTTTGGAACAGTGGTTAAATTTGCAGTGCTTGCTTTATATTTTTGTTCGTGGTTATATTATATTTTCAGAATTAAGAAACATTTGTGTTAAAATGTTAAAATACGAATTCCAGGATATGTGTGTTCTATAATTATTTTTTTTTTATAATTATGATTTATTTCTACCAAAAATAAGTAAAATCAAAAGTGTATAAGTTTTACAATTTGAAACATTGCATCATTTAAATTTGACATTTAATGTGTATACGGCCACTAAATCTGAATGTTACTAAATACTTCTATTGGAGTTTTCACTGAGGTTCTTGAATCAAAGGATACTTGAACTTTGTTTATTCTTCTCTTTTGTCAATAAAATTACCAGCATTTTATTTAATTAACGAATCACATATTAGTAAAATATGGTTCTAAATTAATTAATGTCACTATCCATTTTACGTTTTCGTTTTCAATTATCCTGTGCGTTTTTCAGTTTTTAATGTTATTTGTACTAACTCCAGAAATATTCAGTAAGAATTCAAATCGTCTGGTGAGTTTTGGAGTTTTTTACTTCCAATATATTTGAAATCCTATCGTTTTAGTATTCAACTTGGCATTGTCAAGAAAATAGCCAGTATTAAGAAATGTAGAATCATTGATTTTTTATTCATAGTTAATTAGAAATTTCAAGTTATTATTTATTGTGTTTGACGACTAACAGTTATTATTGTCTTATTCTTAAATAAGTTAAGTGGT
This sequence comes from Maratus speciosus, assembly GCA_963932465.1. NCBI lineage: Eukaryota > Metazoa > Arthropoda > Arachnida > Araneae > Salticidae > Maratus > Maratus speciosus. Next base: position 414,797,575 of record OZ010795.1, on the reverse strand, counting down.
AGATCGTACAAAACTGCATTTCTTTCAAATGTTTCACCTCTCATTTCAACATTAATATATAACCTATAAAAAGGATGTATGAGGAAATGGGTGAAAACATGTATGTGACAGAAGGTGTACATCTAAATGTATAGCTTACACAACAAATAGAAAAGAAACAAAATATTAGAAGCCGTTGTTTTAAATGAATTTAAATATTCATTAATTCATAAAAAAATTTCAAAGTGTTTAATAGTAACAAAAAGCGTTAAAATTATTTTAGAAAATATTGAAATTGGGCAACTTGATACGAAACAAAACACTGTATAAGTCAAAATAATCTACAGAATTCCGTACTTTCGAAATTTTATTTCTTATAAAAATATATTACTTCGTTTATTTATGATAGCATAATTCTTATGTCTATGTCCTAGTGCTTGTTTCAGAACAAACACATTAAATTTTAATAAATATAACATTTTATTTAATAAATATAACAATTCTGATTATTTTATTGCAAATGTAATGTAAATATTTCCATATAATTCATAGCTTAAATGTATTTCAAGCACTTTTTACTCAGAATTCAAGATTTCATTTTTAATAGTCTGCTTATTTTAGTGAGTTTATTAGTGCACAAAGACTTACTCCGCAAAAAAATTTAATTTCTAAAGAATAAACACATGCATAAATAATCACTTATAAACAGATAAAGTTAAAAAATGCTATAAAAAGTGATAGAAAATCTTTATTAAGATTGACGATCGTTTCGTTGCACAAACGGCAACATTTTCAAAATCCTTCCTGAATGATTTTGAAAATGTTGCCGTTTGTGCAACGAAACGATCGTCAATCTTAATAAAGATTTTCTATCACTTTTTATAGCATTTTTTAACTTTATTCAAAAGAATAGTTTACATAAATAGAATAAAAGCTTAAAAGCATATTTGTAAAGTGGAAAGCTTTGTTAATATCCACGTAAAGAAATACAATACACACACTAGTGTCTACAGCCTATTTTTATGGTCATAACAGCAGAGTTTATTTATCATTTTTTTTTTTTTTTTTTTTTTTTTTTGACTAAGTATTGATATGCAGGACTCGCAGCGTTCCTAAAATTTTTGCTCTTTGCTACCACTAAATTAAAATGATAATCTTTGTTGTATGAATCTATTATAAATGTTAAGGGAATTTACCACGAAGAATTTTTATTTAAAATACTGGCAGCAAAGTGCGAAAATTTTAGGAACGGTGCGAACCCTGGATATGGTTTCATTTATGCATTTCTTGAAAATTCTTCAGTAAATTTTAAACAATTTAAAATATTATTCTTTCTTAAATTTTCTTATGTCCGTATTTCATGTAGAAAAGTATCCCATCTCATAAGTTAGGCGTATAAAATAAATAACAGTTTATTTGTTATGCATAAAAAAAAGAGAAATATATATCTGATTTTTTTATACGAAACTAGCAAACCCCGCGGCTTTGCTCGCGTAATATTTAAAATATGCCAAGTGATATTTATGTGTCTAATTTTTATTAAAAGGTACTAACTAAATTTTTATTTTATTAAAGGGTAATATTTTATTTTATTAAAATGTTCTTATTACTTTTCAAATAGGTTTGGTATTTCCTGAGATTGAGTAGAAATCGCAATTTAGAACGTTTTTAGAAACATTTTCGCGCATTTTCACCTCATTTTAAATTTCCAATTTTTTCTAAACTGTTCTTAAAGATCATTTATATCTAAAAAATATGTACCTTGCCTAATTTTAAGTTGCTAACCCCTACCGATCACAAAAATCGAAATTTAGAACGTTTTTTTGCTCCTGCAACGTCTAGGTGATAGTGATACCGACATAAAATAGAGTCTATGTTAGAGAAGAGGCTGTCATCATCAATTTCCTACCATTACTTTTGAAATCAGTTTGATTCTTCCTGAGATATTGCTGACATATCGGCATTTAGAGTGTTTTTAGAACGCATTTTGCTCTTGCATCTCCTCTGGGGTAGTGGAAACAGATATAAAATATAGCCTATCTTGGAACAAGATCTGTCTGTCACCATCATTTTAACACCATTTTATTTGAAATCGGTTCAGTACCTCCTGATATTGCATAGGAATCGGAATTTAGAACGTTTTTTACAACGCTTTTTGCGCATTTTGACCCCCTTTTAAATTTCGATTTTTTTAGGAAATGTCCTTAAAGATCATTGATATCTTATAACTAACTACCATTCCAAATTTCACGATTCTAGGCCCTTCCGTAACGCAAAAACGCAATTTAGAACGTTTTTCCCCTGCACCCCCTTTGGGGTAGATGCACCGACATAAAACATAGCCTATGTTGGAGCAAGGGTTGTCACCATCAATTTGACGCCATTATTTTTAAAATCGGTTTGGTATTTCCTGAGATTGTGTGGAAACCACCACGTAGAACGTTTTTTAGAACGCTTTTCGCGCATTTTCACCCCTTTAAAAATTTCGAATTTTTTAAGAACTGTTCTTAGAAATCCTTTATATCTAATAAGTAGCTAGTATTTCAAATTTCATATTTCTAGGCCCTTCAGTAACCCATAAATCGCATTTTTAGAGCGTTTTTTGCTCCTGCACCCCCTTTGAGGTAGTGGCACCGACATACAATATAGCCTATCTTGGAGCAAGCGTTGTCAGCATCATTTTGGCACCAATATTTTTTAAATCGGTTTGGTATTTCCTGAGATTATGTAGAAACTACCATTTAGAACGTTTTTTAGAACACTTTTTGTGCATTTTCACCCCTTTTAAATTTCGAATTGTTTAAGAACTGTTCTTAGATATCGTTTATATCTCATAAGTAACTAATATTCCAAATTTCATATTTCTAGGCCCTTTAGTAACGCAAAAATCGCATTTTTAGAACGTTTTTTGCTCCTGCACCCCCTTTTGGGTAATGGCAACGACATAAAATATAGCCTATGTTCTAAGTTGGACTAACACCATCATTTTGATACCATTACTTTTGGAATCGGTTCGGTAGTTCCAGAGCTTACCTCCGACAAATAAACAATTTTTTCCTCTTTATAATAGGAGTATAGAATAGATTAACATTTTATTTCTCTAATTATGAACTCAAAAGTATATTTTGTCAAAATTTTATATATTTCGTTATAAAATTAGATTAGAAGATTTATATAATAATAATATTAAATTAAATTAAATTAATAAATTAGTTCTAATAATTTGTAGCGATACTTTTAATTAATGTTGTGCGAATATAACTGAAAATATTCCACAAATTTCAAAATATCAAAAATTGCAAAACAATTAATTTTACTTTTGCATGGAAATTATAGCGCTCAAGGTACAAGGGTCCGGTTTCGATGAAAATAACGAGCGAAAAAAATTCCGTTTCCTTTCTATTCTATAAAACTTTGCACATCAACTAAATTTTTTTAAGTGACTAACATATATCCAGAACTGAAAAATAGTGAATTTTATTTTTTTCTGTAACGCTCCAGATGTCTATAACGTCCTTCGATGCTTTGAGAAAAAATGAAAGGCTTTGGTGTTTGACATAAATCTAATCTAATAATAATCTAATTCAGTAGCTGTAGTCGACGAACATACAATCCATAATAATTACATAGGAATCTTGTGTTACTCTTGTATTTCTAAGCTATAAGGAAATATTACTTTGCAATACCGATGGTACATAAAAGCATTACTTCAAAAAAGACTATACAAATAAAGTAAAAAAGTATATTTTTAATTTAGTAAATATCACTTCTTAGATTTACAAAAAAAAAAAAAAAAAAAAAAAAAAAAAAAAAATTAAGAACTCAAAAACAGTTAACCTAGAATTGAATATATATGTGGTGAAACATATATGTATATATCCTCTTCAATTTTAGGTTTTCATTCATCTCACAAAACCCTTATAGTTTTGTGTCTCTGTCCGTTTGTCACAGAGTTCTTACTCGCAAACTGTTTAAGTCACAGGTTTTTTTTTACATAGACCTGAATACACCCTGACCTTATCAAAATCAAAAAAATAGGAAAAGTCTTTATTAACGCATGTTGTTAATTAAAAACCCCAATTAAAAAAGAATGGAAAATGTTCATAATTCAACAGAAGCTTTGATTTTAATAAAACCGCAACGATTTGTGGTCAGAAGTCAGATGGTTTACCATAATTTCGAAGATGTTCCATGGCGATAAATTTACTGGACGTTTTGAATGACATCCTAGACGAACTAGACATTTTATAATCTAGAGGACCTAAAAAACTTCAAAATTGAGCATGCCAACGAAAAACAAATTCTCTTTCAGAATATATATATATATATATATATATATATATATATATATATATATTAGAAAATTCCATATAGAAGCTGAAAACTCCATTAAAAATCGATTCATGCCAACGAAAAACAAATTCTCTTTCAGAATATATATATATATATATATATATTAGAAAATTCCATATAGAAGCTGAAAACTCCATTAAAAATCGATTCATGTATAGTGATTTTTTTTGCCTTTCAAAGACAAGCAGTACAACGCAGTTATTTGGAAATATTTCATGCCGGACAGCTGAAGCCTATAGTACTGGCATTTATTGACGAACTGTATTTTTTTAATACAAATATTGCATTTATATATTTAAATTTTAAGCATCTATGTGTAATTTTTAATGCTGATTCCGAATATGCAATTTTTGTTATAATATCCCCAGTTGAAGTCCAATTATCAATTAAAAATCTGGTTTAATAAAAGTATTAATTTCCAATCTCATTTCCTCTCCGTGAAATCGTTAAAAGCGAGACATCTGAAAAAAAAAACAGATCATTTTTTGGCAAAGATTTTTTTTTAAGTCTAAAATTTTTAAAAATACTACATTTATAGATTTAAAACTTGCTCATATATGCCTATATTACGATGCTGATTACGAATATGTAATTTTCGGAAACATCTATTAAGATTTTTTTATTTTATCTAAAAACCGCTTTTATAAAGAAAAAGAAACGCTTTTGTATGACACGTTATTTAAATCTAAGCGTTTTTCTACTAATTATCATTATTTAAACTCCGATATTTTACTTTTGGCTACATAAAATTAACATATTGACCCTTTTATTTAACAGTGGTAGTAAATAACACTATTTCCGAATTATTAATTTCGGCAAAAAGAAATAAATAAAAAATAAGAAAAGTAATCAAAACATCGGTTTTAAAATTTCAGATATTTTATAACACTTAAACATTTTTAAAAGGTGTGTGTGTTTGGGGGCGGGAGGGGGGATTTAATTTGTAAGTTTCTTTTTTACCTCTCCGGGCACTAACTTGTGAATTTTAAGCATTTTTTGTAACTCAGTCCCTAAATAAAGTACAGCAATACTCTATCTCATATGAAGGCTTGACCGAATCGCCGGTTATCTCGTCGAGACCGAAATATTTCTTGGGTCTATATACCCAGACAATTAAGGGCATTCCCTCGTGCGGTGGGTGGGTGGTCTGGTGGGCAGGAAATTATTTTTTTTTTTTTTCATGTAACACATCGGTTTGCTGCTCTTGGCATATACAGTACTAATCACCAACTCATCACCCGCTTAACTCATTTTTTCAGCACTAGGGGATGTTTTAATGTTTTATTTTATTCATTACTACCTCATAAATTTTCGAAAAAAAATATGTTTAACAAATCTTAAGATTTGGTATCTTCTCAGCCAGTTTTTTTCTTCTGTCGCCAGGGAGCGCTATTGAAAAAAATTCACAAACTTCAAATGTAATAAACGATACGTCTTGTAATACTATAAATGAAAGGTCCTGAGCACAGTAATGTTATTCTTCACACTGTCACTACCACCATCCTCACTTCTCTATGTCATCCAATCTATGTAAGGATTTAATAATTGTGAATATACAATTTGGGTTTATTAATTGATGAATAGTGCGTTTTGAAAGGAATATTAAACGAAACCCTCTGTGCGATCTGTGATGACACTTACCAACTTTTTTTTTATTCTGCTTCTCCAGGCAACTAATTTCATTTAATGATGATAGAGAAAAGTAGTATCTATAATAATTTGTTATACCTTTGGAAATGAATATTCAAATCTACCCAATTTTGTTAAAGTCTTAATGAAACGAATTTAAGAAAGGATTTTATGAAACGACTGATTATGTTTCACTGCTATTACTCCTAAAATATGGAACCTTTTATGGTGAAATTAACACCAATTTTCCCAATTGATCTGCGTTAATAGAAATTGGTATTAGAATTTCTAATTTTGAATTAGTTTTTGAGATATTAATTTTTTAATAATTTTAATAATATTTTTCTAATGTTGGAACTACGTGACGAAATGTTTGTGGAAAAAAGGAAGGAAAGGGAAAAATATAGAGATTATTAGATTTCAGTTTTTTGTTTTTGCCATTTTCAAATTGAAATTGAAATTATGTTTTATTTTCATCTAATGTGACGAAAATATTGTCATTAAATTATGTTTTTGAAGAAAATTTTAAAAATAATTCATTAAGTAATAATAATAATAATAATAATAATAATAATAATAACATTAAATAAATGGGGTGAAATTACGTCATATAGAAAATGGCCAAATAATAATATTGATAAACATTTTAAATTTAAAAAAAAATAGATTTACGAAACATTTATTTCATATTTTGACATGATTGTTTTAACGTTTATTAACAATTCTAAGAGTAATAAATCTAATATTTCCTTTCTAACAACAAAAGTATTTTCCCATGAATATTAGAAAGAGAAAGAAAACATTAAAATGATAAATTCAATAATATGCGTTAAAAGCAGTAAATGGGAAAAATTACATCATACTTAAAACTGAGAAATGATAATATTGATAAATAGTTAAAAGTAAAAAACGTATGCGAAAGATTTATTTCATATATCGAGATGATCTTTATAACTAATGTTGCCAATTCTAAGACAGAGCAAATAATGCAAATAATAATATTTCTTTCTAAAAATAAAAGAATTTCCATGTTAATATTAAAAAGAGAAAGAAAACTGGTGAAAATTATGTCAGATTTCAAACGATGCATTTAAAATGTGGTATTTTAAAACAATCTTTTTGAAGCATTGTTATAAAATACCGGGAGACAAAGACTCTGTTTAGTTAATTCATTTTATATTAGCTTTTTTTCAAACGTTTAACGGATCTTATTTAATCAAACACGAAAGCAGCGATTGTATGTTTTAAAAGTCTTAAAATTTCACAATCAAAGGGAAATGAATAAAAACCCGTTTAAAGGGCGATCTCCACTGGTTTTTAATTACACTTCTGTAATATTTATAAAACCGATTAAATTAACGTGTTTTTAGAATCTGTGGTGTCTGAACGGGGGTTAGCGGGCGTACCTCTTAGGGAGCAGTAAATATTATAACATTAAGATGATACTTGTAATTTCAAGGGATTAAAGCATACCATGCAATATTAATTTAAATCGCTGGATAGTCGATAGTTTGAAATTATAAAGAGATATTGAAAACTAGTTCACATTTTAATGCAAATTAGTCTTCAACAAACACGAATAAAGGTACATTGTATTCATCTCAGCTTATTAAAAGAACTACAATTAACTATTATTGTATTATTTTACTGTAATAAGACGAAAGATTTAAATTGTAAAATCTGTCCAAAATTATATTTTAGTAGTGTTTAAAAGGATTTACAGAGTTTGAGGTTTTATATATACTTGTTCTTATAAGTATAAATCACCCAATTTTGAGCCATTTGTTATGAACCAATAACAAATATTTAAAATTTACCATTTTTAGGTCTCTCAAAAAAATTATTTTTCTTTTTGTATATAAACAATTCGTTTCTATTTGTATATTTGTAAACAAATATATCCATGAAAATTTTATTGTGCACTAAACTAATACCGTAATTTTAAATTTCTAACTTTTAAATAAATGAATGCTCATGCCAAATATACAATTTATATATTTTTAGCTTTTCATAGGTTTAAGATAAAGTATTTTTCATTCTTATAATTATACAAAATTGCTTCAAAGAATAAATTTTAAAATATTTTCCAGAAATTTTAATATGCCTTATGTTGATGAAAATTTATATAGGAGAGTATGTTAATAGCGAAAACAAGCACTTCTTTTGGAAAAATATATCCTTCTTAAAATATTTTTTTTTGACTTAATATTAATTTTTCTCGTGATCACTAAAAAAGATTTTCTCAGAAGCTAAACGTATTATATATTGTGTAGTGTTTTTAATTGTATGTAGACGTAAACCTTTATTATACATTTTATATATTTGAGACTGATGTATAATTTTGAGAATATGAAAAGCAATTTTTTCGCTATTTCATTGATGGTTTTAGCTTAATGAGATTGACATTGAAAATAATCTAATTTAAGATAATTTAGATACGGTTTTCTAGTAGGGGGATGGGCTTTTGTATGTTTTTTTCATTCAAAATGGTACAAAATCTAGTATTTTATTTATTTTTGAGGGGTCTTAGTGATTTAATCTACAAATTAATTTTTCATATATCAGAATAGTAATTATATGCGACAAATAATTCGTTAATTTATGCAGACTTGAAATATTTTATAAATATTTTTCGAAAAAAAAATTATATATTGCACAGTGTAGGGACATACACAGCGGGGCAATGAATAGAATGAAACACAGAAGCTCTTAAAACAAAATAAGAGTTTGTAACGCTAGATGTTATGCTTTTGAGTTATTCTTTCTTGGAATTTCGGCTATCAAATTAGTTGTAGTTAAAACGTATTGTGTTAGATATGTTGCAGGCACGTGCCACTGAAAGTTCCTTCCTATCAGATTAGGAAATCAAAATTTCAACGATTCATTTAATTCGTTCAAATGTCAAATATTAAACATCTCAAAAAAGAACAAGTCAATAAAAAGTACGCGATAAAATATATTAGGTTTGTTTATTTACATGTACTAACATTAGTGTTTCATTACAATATTTAAGAGTTCAATTTAGTTTTACCGACGTGTTTCTGATACAAATCAATTTCTACATCTGCAGCTAGATAAAAATTATACTTGAAAAGAAAGATAGGGTTACCACCTGCAACAGAATGCCAAATTAGCCTTGTATCGCTCGCAAAAGGAAGCATTTAGAGTACACTAATCTCTGCTGAATACTTTGTTCAGCATTTACAGTGTAGTTCAAAAGTCATGTCCAAGCTGCACATGAGAGTATGTCAGGTCATGAGGAACAATTTATTACATAGGAACTGGAAGTCGGAAACGCGATCGAGACGCTAACAAAATATAACAAACAGTGTAAAAAGCCTTTTTTTACAAAATACGTAATCGAAGTACAAAATACTAGGTAGAAATCAACGGAGTGTAGGTCTGGGAATCGCGGTAGCCACAGTACATGGCCGATTGGAACGTGTTAGATATTTCATGTTGCGCAGAATTGATCCATGCATCACAGTTAATGGGGCACATCGTATACAATTTTTATTGTATTTTGTACTTCGATTAATTTTTGTGTAAAATAAAGGTATTTTTACACCGTCTGTTATATTTGTTTCCGTCACGGTCACAATTCAATTACACCTTTACAATCACGTTTCCGACCGCCAGTTTCTATGTAATTCTTGTTCCTCTTGGCATGACACAGCCAGGTGTGCCATTTGGACATGACCTTTTGTAACACCCTGTATAAATTTAAAGAATTTAATAACCATAATAATATACTTACACGAAAGAACAAGACCGTATTCAAATAAGTTTTAAATAACATACTTACATAAAAGTGTATTAAGGTATTTAAAAGCTTACTTAAATAATAATACTGCAATCTAAGAAAAGAAAAACAGAAGACATGAAATGAATTGAATGCAAATTAAACAATAATTAAATCAAATGTGAGTAACAAAAGAAATTAAACATACATGAGACTATATAGTTTTAAAATTATTCTTCAGTCCATTAAGTGAAATTTAATATTATAGAGTAATTGTAATCTCTTAAGATCACCGTTTTCTGTTTGTAATACGTATGATCTTATTTTTTAATCATGACCATGTATTAGTTCTTTAACATAACCATATTTCAACGTATGCTTTGGAAAATTTCATTATCGATTAACACTACATTCTTGACTTTGACCTGAGGAGATGAACTTATTGTTTTTGCTTGAAGAGTAGATCTAAATTCTAGTATGTATTAGTTTATCCACCTTTTTCAAAAATAGTCAGCTGTCTTTACTTATATAATATTTTTTTTCGTCGATAACATCCTATTTTGTTTTTTTTTGGTTGGGCTCAATTTGGTAATAAGTAAAGCTAAGGACATTAATCGTTTCCCAACCAAAAAATGAGATGGCGTCAAAGATTATGCATGTTTGCATTGTTTCCGTGAAGGTAAAATAAAAGGCGGTAATTGAACACAGCTTCGATTTCTGTTAGTTTTGTTTCTACTTCTTCATAAATGAGGCAAACGGATAATTATAAACTTTCATGTTATCTTATTCTTTCTGTAATAATGAAAAATGTGTTCCTTAGAAATTCTTTTCCAAGCATCTTCTGACATGAAATCAGCCTTAGTCATGTTCTTAGTTTTGTCACTGTATTCTATATTTTCTAAGAAACCTCTTCTAGAGAAAAATCTTCTAAAATCTAAAATAAATGTTAGCTTACTGAAATTAGTGGATAGAAATAAATGTATTTCTCTAATTACAACACATGTAAATATATTATACACGGTTTTAAGCCGGATTTCACGCATCCACTCCCTGTCTTTATTAAATACATTTGACGAAGGTGAGATAACGTGACAGCTACGCCAAATGGTACATTCTTTCACGAACATCCATAATGAGTAATTTTACAAAATTAAATTTACTATAAAATATCCATGGATGTATTTATTTCTCTATAGCTGCTGATTTTCTGATGGATTTCTCGGAACGGTATTATGAATAAAATCCAATACCTAGGCAAAAGATTTTACACTCACTTAAATACCAAATTTTGAAATATCAAATTCTGGTTCAGGGATGAAATTTAATTCATTACACAACAGAATTATTTTTTTTTTAATTTAAATAAAAGCTTAGGTATCGATTCATGTTGCTTCTTTCGAAGGTCAGATATGTGGAAAATCGAAAGACAATTTTTTTTTTTACTAATTCCATCGTTTTCCTCGACACACGATCATTGAGAAGAATCGAAACAACTCTTCTCCGACGTTTTCATGTCGACGAGAGTGTTTGTGTACATTCGAATATTGTCGGCGCAAAGATGTGTTTTTTTACTTTGTAAATAATTTATTTTTAAAGTTTTAATTAAGGTATATTTCTCATAATATTGAGCGCATCTTTCTATATGCCCACTAAAAAAACTGGTAACCCTGTTTACACGAATGGAGCTGGACTTAAAACCTTTTTCTTCATAAAGTATTTCTATGCAAAGCTATAAATTTATTATATATATAATGACACAAAGTGTATAACACTTCCGGTTTTGAACTCATCCGGATTCCACTTTGCTTTATCGTATTCCATTCGGCCATTTTTATTGAAAATTATTTTTTCGAATTAAACTTCATAAAAGCTACATTTTTAGAAATATTATTCAAAATAAATTAACATTTGAGAGATGACTTACATTTAATTATGTAGATATTCTGAGATAACTTCAGTTGAAATTAGTTTGGCCCTCTACCTGAATAAGTAAACATTCATTTGTATCGCATTCATTGTGAACTTTGAGCTTTGTTGGCGCCATCTATCGGTAGTTAAAATAAAAAAGAAGTTTCTTTTGAAATTTTTTGAACTCTGAAGACATTGGGGAAAAAATGAATAGTATTTCTTATAAAATATAATTAGACTATCAAGGATACTTAATGCCGTATAGAATATATATATAACAATGGAAATAAAATTTTGCATTTTTGTATTTAGTAGGGAAAATAAATTTGTAATTTAATAAAAGAATTTGAGAAAAAAATCTGTTAATGCAATTAATAGTTACAATTTACTTAAGTGATAAAGGATCATTTTTAATGATCAAAATTTATTATAGGTTTCTTTATGCATGTTTAAAAAAAATGAGGATTTAATCCGAGTTAAACTTTTTTAAAATTTAAGTTATATAATTATTATTTTGGCGTCAGCTATCGGCAATTAATCCGTGAAGGACTCTTATTTATTTTTTTTTATTATTATTATTCTGATTTATAAGAAATTGAAGGTTATTGATTTTTTTTTAAAGCAATGAACGAAGACGAAAGTTAATTGACAATATATTTTAAAATAGCAGTATTAATTCTAATTTGCATGTTTTTTGTGAAGTAGTTCTTTAAATTTTGTGAGTGAAGTTCTTTCTTGCAAATTAAGTTTCAATTATAAATGGGCTGTGTTTATAACTATTTTATTCCCACCTGATCCTATTAGTCAGATAAGATAAAATTTATTACTTCATAATTCTTTTTATAATGCAATGTTATATCTTTCTTTTGAAAATGCAAACACGTCATTCTGACGGGCTACCTTCTAGTAGTGTTATAGTTTTCATAGACATATATGAGATTTTCGAATATTTGCATCTCCCGGTTGCATTTACCTCTGTGGCTGTTCATTATGTTTAATTGTTTCATATTTTGAGTAAGTATTTGGTTTTGTTCTGATTTTTGATATTCCTGTTGATATTCTATTTATTTTTTGTAATTTACTGTAAAGAATGTCTGACGATATTCCAACGGTGGCTAGTGCGGATCGAAATGTAAATACAGGATGTGGTAGAGTGTCGCTAAAGTTTCCTAATTTCTGGCCTAGTAATGCTAAGTTGTTTTTGTGCAGTTGGAAACTAGTTTTAGATTAGCAGGAATATCCTTCAACCAAACTAAATTTGATCATTTGGTGGCTAAAATGGATGCGGGAACATTATCTTTTACAACAGATATTCTTTGTACACCCCCAGAGAATCCGTATAATGCTCTTAAAACACGGTTATTATCGGAATTTGAAGTTTCACAGAATCGGTAAGTAAATACATTGTTTGAAGACTTAGAAATGGGTGATAGGTCCCCTAAATGTTATTGCGTAAAATGAGAGAATTAAGTGAGAGTCATGTTGACGATTATTTTTCGAAAAATATATGGATTCGCAGGTTACCGGTGTCGGTGCAAACAATTTTGTCGGGCAGTTGTGAGGGTTTAAATAAAAAATGGCGGAAATGGTAGATAAAATTTGGAAATGCACGCAGATTAGTGTTAATTCTCTGGATTCGCGTGGGTCTGAACAGGCGCAGCTTAATCAGCTAAAATTTCATGTTGAGGAATTTTCAAAGCTGGTTAGTTCAGGTTCTTGTCCCCCTTCACCTAGGAAATCATACGGGCGGAACGCATTTATTTCAAAGGATAGAGCACGAAAAGACGAATGGCTATGTTGACATCACTTTCGATTTAGGAAAAACGCGCGAAAATGTGTCCCTCCGTGTACTTACCAACAAAAAAACGATCCTCGCTCGCAGGAGTAGCGGTGGCTACTGCACGCATGTGCTTGAGTCGCAGACTTTATGTTACTGATAAAATTACGCTGCCTAGTTATTTTGATAGACACTGGTAGTAATATTTCTTGTTTTCCAAAGTCGTTTTTTTCTCTTTTTTTAAGAATACCAGTCAGAGCAATTTCACTTTGTAGTTTTAGATCTTGAATTGAAACGTAAATTGCAATGGCCGTTTATCATAGCTGAGGCAACTAAACTGATTATTTGTGCCGAATTTTTACTCCATTTTTACTTTCTTCTATCTTTACAAGAAGAAAGTATTGGATTCATGAAAATTTTCGAATTCCGGTTTTCGACGGATTTACACGTTTTAGGGGTCAGAGATTCCAAAAAACATGTTTTTACGAAATGTCTGTCTGTCTGTCTGTCTGTGTGTATGTGACACAAACTTTGTGGGCGCTCTATCTCAAGAACTAATGCACGGAATTTAACAAAAATTCATATTCAGTTAGTCCCTGATACAAGTTGATGCTGATTAGTTTTTGGTGAAAATCGCTCTACAGATGGCGCTGCTATGCTGCCTTTTTTACGATTTCCGCAATGGCTCTATCTGAAGAACTAATGCACGGATTTTTATGAAACTTCAGATTCAGTTAGTCCTTGACATGAATAGACAATTTAGAGATTTTGGTGCAAATCTCTCAACAGGTGGCGCTGCTATGCTGCTTTATTTACGATTTCCGAAATGGCTCTATCTCAAGAACTAATGCACTGATTTTCATGAAACTTCAGAGTCAGTTAGACCTTGATATGGCTTGATGTTGATTACGTGTTGGTGTAAATCGCTCAACAGGTGGCGCTGCTATGCTGGATTTTTTACAATTTACGCAATGGCTCTATCTCAAGAACTAATGCACGGATTTTCATGAAACTTCAGATTCAGTTAGTCCTTGACATGAATAGACATTTTATATATTTTGGTGCAAATCGCTCAACAGGTGGCGCTGCTATTGGGCATTTTTTGCAATTTCCGCAATAGCTCTATCTCAAGAACTAATGCACGGATTTTCATGAAACTTCAGATTCAGTTAGTCCTTGACATGAATAGACATTTTAAATATTTTGGTGTAAATCGCTCAACAGGTGGCGCTGCTATTGGGCATTTTTTGCAATTTCCGCAATAGCTCTATCTCAAGAACTAATACTTGGATTTTCAACAAACTTCAGATTCAGGTATACCATGATATGAATTAGTGCTGTTTATGTTTTGGTGCAAATCGCTCAACAGGTGGCGCTGCTATGCTGCATTTTTCAGAATTTCCGCCACAGCTGTATCTCAATAACTAATGCATTAATTTTCATCAAACTTCAGATTCTGGTATACCTTGATATGAATTAGTGCTGTTTATGTTTTGGTGCAAATCGCTCAACAGGTGGCGCTGCTATGCTGCATTTTTCAGAATTTCCGCCACAGCTGTATCTCAATAACTAATGCATGAATTTTCATCAAACTTCAGATTCAGGTATACCTTGATATCAATTAGTGCTGTTTATGTTTTGGTGTAAATCGCTCAACAGGTGGCGCTGCTATACTACATTTTTCAGAATTTCCGCTATAGCTCTATACAAGAACTAATGCACGAATTTTCACCAAACTTCAAATTCAGATATATTGTGATATGAATTGGTACTATTTAAACGATTTAATTGACGTGATTTATATAGAAGAAAGTTTTGTGATGGCCACAACATACTAGTTTTATATTGGTTGATTTAAAAAAGCGTTGTTTATTAGACCCTGTGACTAATATTACTGCACGTGATTGCGCAAGTGTGTGTGATATCTTAGTTGTTAGGACTATTCTTGGTGGTTCTGAATATATCGAACTCCTTAAAAAGTACAAGGAGATTTCTCAGTTGAACAATACGGATAATCGAACTGTAAAGTATGATACAATACATTTTATTTCCACTGTTGGTCCCTCTGTTATGGCTAGAGATTGTCGGTTACATCAAGCGCAACTTCGAATAGCTAAACAGGAATTTGATTATATGCTAGAGAAAGCTATTTTTAAACCCTCTAAAAGTAATTGGGACAGTCCATTGCTTTGGTTCCCAATGATGCTTCAGATTGGAGACCAACGGGGGATTATAGGACGCTTAATCGAATTACAGTGCAAGTCAGGTTTTTAATTCTTCACATTCAGGATTTTACATATATGTAAAATGATAAAAAATATTTTCTAAAGTAGATCTAGTACGGACATACCAACAAATACCGGTCCATCCATCCGATATCCAGAAAACTGCTATTATAACTCCTTTTGGTTTATTTGAACTTCCATTTTTAAACTTTGGCTTATCTTCTGCGGTTCAACGCTGCATAAATGAGGTCCTTCGAGGTTTAGATTTTTGCTTTCCTTATCTCGGTGGCATCTTAATTACGAGTGAAACTCACGCGTAGTGCATGCAGCATTTGGAGACATTTCTTAGGTGATTTCGAGAATATGGGGTTATAATTAACGAATCAAAATGTGAGTTTGGTAAAGTGACTATATATTTTCTAGGCCAAACTATAAATAGCCAGGGCAGCATTCCACACAGAGATAAAGTGAAAGCGATTTTTAATTTTCCCAAACCAAAGACTGTTAGCGATCCGAGAAGATTTTTAGGTACGGAAAATTACTATCAGCGTTTTGTACCCCATATAGCAGAAATTTTGGGACCGATGATTAGGTTCTTAAATGTGTCGGATAAAAGAGATAAAAGAGAAAAACAGTGCGATGGGGATGCAGAAAATAGTTTTGAACAAGTTAAAGAAGCTATGGTTACCGCGACTGTACTTTATCACTTTTCTCAAGATACGGAGCTTGCACTCATAACTGATTGCAGTAATTTTGCTATGAGTGGGGTGTTACAAGAAGTTTCCTCTGATGGTCCAAAGCCACTTGAATATTTCTCTCGTAAGTTATCACCTACACAGTGCAATTATTCTACATATGACCATATTTTGGAATTATTAGCAGCATATTCAGCGATCCAGTATTTTAGGCATATGTTGGAGGCTCGCGCATTTGCGTTGTACGTGGATCGTAAACCCTTAATTTTTGCATTCCACTAGAAACAAAAAAAAATCTCCTAGAAGGCTTCAGCAATTAGAATTTATATCGCATTTACTACGGATGTACTCTCGGCTATATCCACCATTTGCCAGGTAAAGAAAATTTTGTTGCTGATAGTTCATCGAGATTTTGTGAGATTCAGTTTTCGACACTTGCTGAATCAGAATTGCGAACGGAAGATGAGTAGCTGAAGGCCATTTTGGATGGAAATGTTGATTTTAGCGGGAAATACACTAAAGTAAAAATGCCGAATGCTAAGACATTATTGTATTGTGAAATTTCTGGTGAGATGAATAGGTTTTATGTTGTCCCCCAGGTTTTAAGAAAAACAGTACTTGAGTCAATGCATGGGTTGCCACAGCCAGGAATACGGGCAATTAGGCAGCTAATATGTTCAAAGTACATTTGGCCAGGACTAAATAAGGATGTTACTGTTTGGTGTAGAGCATGCATACCCTATCAAAAGACAAAGGTACACTTGCATACTAAATCTCCTTTGATGCGATTTCTGATCCCAGATGAGAGATTTGCGCATATACACCTAGATTTAATCGGTCCTTTACATTTAGTACGTAGATTCAGATATTGTCTAATGATGATTGATAGGTTTACTAGGAGGCCAGAGGCTGTACCTTTAGGAGATGTAACTGCTGAAGCGATTACTCAGATGTTTGTGCAGACATAGATTTCTCGTTTTGGTACACCTCAGAGGATAACATGCGATAGGCGTAGGTAGTTCGAGTCCATGTTTTTCAAGACTCTGACAAGGTTACTCGGTACTAGTCTAGCTATGACTGCTTCATATGCACCACAGTGTAATGGTTTGGTGGAGCGACTTCATCGATCTTTAAAACATTCCTTATTGTGCTATAAAGTCGAATGGCTCGAAGCTCTTCCTCTTGTTTTGCTAGGTCTCCAAACTACAGTACGTGAAGATCTTGGTGCTTCTACAGCTTTGTTAACATATGGAACCACCTTACGGCTTCCGGGACAGTTGTATGAGGATTCATCCTTGTCAGATCTACCAAATTATGTAGCCAATTTACAGAAAATAATGTGTGCTTTGAGACGCCGTTCAAACTTTCCGGCACGGACAGCAAAAGATCTATGCTCCAAAAGTACTAATAACTGCAGCCACGTGTTTATCCGGAGAGGTCCTTTCAAGAGGGCTCTACAACCTACTTATAGGGGACCGTTTCGGGTTCTAAAGCAACTGGAAAATGACTTTATACCTCTCATACATGGTCAAGAAAAACACATAAATACTGATAGGTTAAAACTCGCCTTTCTATTCTCAGAAAAAGAACTTGCTACTTCAACCTACACTACAAGCGTAACAAATTGTTATAAATTAGCGCGAGGTGGAAGGAAAATTCCGTTTCCTCTCGCACTGGATGTGTGATACTGGCGGGGGTGCTGTGTGGCAAAGCTAAAGACAATATATTTATTTATTCGATCATTTTCATCCGCAGACGATCATTGGAAAGAATCGAAACAACTCTTCTCCGACGTTTTCAGATCGATGAGAGAGTTTGTGTAAATTCGAATGTTTTCCCCACCAAGATATGTTTTCTTACTTTGTAAATAATTTATTTTTAAAATTTTAAACACTTACATACCGGTGGATCCACGTATGGATCCATGTCCATTCATTATTCTATCGTTGCTGCTAAAAACGTTATTGCAGGAATATATATTTGCGTATAGATTATATTATGAGAAATATTGGAAAATATTTATATATCTTTTGTTATTAATATGAATAACAGCATCTAATTTTTCTGAAAACTACTACTTGATATTTAAAATCTAAATGCCCCAAAAATCGGTTTTACATGTAATCTTCATATACATGTGCTGGTACGGAAGTGGTTAGTTAAAGTATATTTTTCATAATGTCCAGCGCATCCTTCTATGCGCCCTTACAGATATATTCCGGTAATGATAACCAAATTGGATTGCATCACCATATTTTATTTCCCTTAACTTTGATATGTTTTCCCCTCGCGCAAGCATGTTGTCATTTCTGGACAATAATTCAGGTCCTAAAAAAAATAATAGTATCCTTAGGATCTGTCAATCACTGGATTTCAGTTAGACGATTAGCTATGAATGGGTTCCAATTTGTAGAAGAACGTCTAATCCATCAAAGGTTACTTCTGAGTCAGACTATAAGACATTTAAATTTGGAACATGTACTGCTTTTTTTAAGTACTTTCTCATCATAGAAATGATTATTTGATGATCTTATTATAGCAATGATTATGGATTATTATACAGCAATGATGACAATTACAGCAATGATTAACATTAAGTGCTGTACAGTTGCCATTTTCAGGGGGCTATTCTACAATTACTACAAACAAAACTTTTCTTGGATTTCACCAATTAATGAAACGGATCGTAAATAATCAACTTCATCATATCCTATAGGGCAAGCGTCACAGAAAATATTAATTTCAGGTTTTTAGAAATGTTATCCCACTTCGAAAATATTTCCGGGCATTTCAAATGTCTTTAAATGTATAACTTGTGTAAACTTATATAATGTATAACTTAAACCTATTCATATCACTAATTCTCCTAATTTCTCACATCTGATTTCAATAATGGAAAAATATTTAATCATCCATATTGTGAATTTGTAGGTGTTTTATTATACTTAGAATAGATTCCACGACAAGATATTCTGTATGCCGTTAACTGCTTGGGTCAAATGGGGGAAAACCCTACTACAGTCACATGGATTGCTCCAAAGAAAATTTTGAGTTGTTTAAAAGGAAATTTGTCTTTAAAATTTGAGTATATAAAACATAATTCTGATCCTAAATTATCCATGTATGTTGATGCCTAGTGGAGGGCAAACACAACTGATGGAATTAAGTATCAGGTTATAATTTATCTTCTGTAAGAAGCATATTCTGTCGCACTTCAATAAACAAAAATTAGTCACATTATCATCAAGTGAAGCTGAAAGTATTGCCTAGACTAAGATTTTGCAAAACCTACAGTGGTTTGAAAACATTGCTTATGAAATTATAAATATTGAGTACAAGGTGGCCATAATTAAACTGATGGTACTCAGAGTGTTCTGTAGTGCGATCTAATTGCCAGAATGCGCCAAATTTTGTAGGAAGATTAAACAAGACGTGGGACGAAGGATTCCGCGAAAAAAAATTGTTCCAAAAATCACCGCCAGGGGAATATGTGGCGCTGTGTATTCGAAAAAGAGAGTTTCAAAAAAGAAGAATCAATACTGAAATAAAACTACCGTTTATTTAGCACATCGAACTCAGGTTTGATGTGGCCGCCGTTTTTGTGGACCTGTTTTCTCAAACTTCTCAACCATTGCTTTTAAACCATTAACTGACAAAGTACCGTTACCTTTATGCATTTTTTTTTTTTTTTGTAGTTTCTAAAATCACGAAGATCAGCAGGCTCATTGCACTGGTTCAGGTAAAAGAATTTGACTAGAAGAGCTCGCTCGACTAAAGAAGAAGACATTATGAAAGATAACTTTCAATTAAAATTGCTTCTAACAGGAGCACATTACCTTTTAAAGCCGAACAAGCTGGCACTGGGCCAAAAGATGTAACGTGAAATTTGAATAAAGAACTTCTTCTGCTGTTGTTGCTTTCTTTGTGGCTCTGTAAGCGAAATTGCAAATAAAAAAACTTTAGCAGTGTTTATGTAAATTTTTAGCTTTTTATAAACTGTTACCCTTTTGAGCTTGGATTAAATTGCTAAATTCGTTAAATAAACGGTAATTTTATTTCAGTATTGATTCTTCATTTTTTGAAACTCTCTTTTTCGAATGCAGAGCGTCACATATTCTCCTGGATGTGATTTTTGGAACTAATTATTTTTTTCGCGGAATCCTTCGTCAAACGTCTTGTTTATTCTTCCTACAAAATTTGGCGTCATTCTCACAATTAGATCGTGCTACAGAACACTCTGAGTACCACCAGTTTAATTATGGCTATCTTGTACTTTGTTTTTTTAGGATAATCATTCATGCATAAAATGTATAAGTAAATAGAGCAATTATGGTACAAGGAAACATACTGATATGAAATTAAATTTGTTAGAAATGTTATAAAAGAAACTAATATCAAGATTGAAAATATTCCTAAAAATATGAAATTGCTATGCATTTACAAAGGCATTACATTAAGCTAAATTTCATGAACTGTTGTTTATTTGCTGTTTGTAATACTGAAATGTTGTCATTTAATTTTACATTTAGATTTTTTTTTCTTTAACTATTATTGGTTCTTACAGCTAGTTTTATACCAGGTCAGCCACCTTTCTGTCTATTTATAAATACATGTAATGTTCTATTTTTTATTTCAGTTACTGCCTGTGTGTGAGGAAGGCTAAACTCTGAGGATACAGGAGGAAGACGAAGTACGACTTGGGAGAAGAAACATGTCGAAACAAAGAATGAAGCTGTTTCAAACCTGTTTTTAATCTGTTTTTCTCCGTAGTCCAGCAACTTGCTATATGGGTAGCTTCAGTCTTCGGAATATCTAACTGAATACAGTCATATTCGATCCAACCTTGCTCTTTTTATTTTGCCTCATTATTATCACTATCAAATATTTTCCTGTTTTTGGATGTTTTCATAGTTAGAGACATGCCCTTTAGATCAGAGGTTCCCAATACTTTTAAACCGAAGTACCACTAAATAGAAGATTATACTTCTGCGAACCACCAAGTGACAAACTCAAAGCTAATACAGAAAAGCCTGTGTAAACGGAATATGTCTAAAACGAAATATTTTTCCAGTCTTTTGTGCTTCCTTCAGGTAGATATTTTATTGATTTATATGATTACATTATTAAATTGGTGATAATATTGAATTTAATTTTTTTTAGTGTATAGAGTGTATCATTTTTGGGTGACAAATAAAGATTCATTTAAATATAAAACTACTGCATACTTTTGTTAAACACGAAACATAATAAACTTTTGAAGTCATCTTGGTCGCCAATTTTATGCTATGTGAATACTATTTTATATAAGTAGTAAAATACAAATAAGAAAATTTAATAATTTAATAAAATACATAAGAAATTTACGTATACCTTCTACAAGTAAACTCCTCATTAATGCACGATCGAAGTTCGTTGAAATAAGTAATTTACACACATAAAATATAGTAACAGAAGAAAACTTTTTTCTCGAGATTTATGAAAGGTCAACTTAACATCTACCGAATATTAGTTCTATTTATCTAATCCAAAAATTCTAATCCAAATTACATGTAAAATGCTGTCAAAGAAGTAACAGAGGGCAAACGCCACTGAGCCGGTGAACTGACACATCAAGAAAGAGGAGGCAGGGAGGTGGGATTGAGCTGCATTTTGATTTCACATGCTGTAATTTTTATTTCATTTCACGTACCAGTATATTACTTTCGCGTAACAGCAAACAGCGCGTCACGTACCAGTACTGATAAACCTACCATAGTTTTAGAACCCTTGCTTTAGTCCTTTTTAGTTAAGTATTTTTTTTTCTAAGTTTCAAAAGATTTTGAAAAGTAAAGGGTGATCACTGTGTTTCTCAGTATTAAACGTATTAAATTTTAATTCACAAACTAAAAATTTACAAAATTAATAGAACTTAATTCAGTTTTTAGATGTAGTATTGTCCAACGATAATAACCGACATCTGGTGATACAGATATTAAATAATATCTTCATGCAGCATCGGAATCATTCATTTTCTTTATTATGCTTCAAAACAAATGCATATTTTGTACAACAATTCATTTTAAAAAATGTTCATTCAGACAAAAGTTGTTTTAAATGTTTCAATATATGTAACATTAATATAAAATGAAATTAAAAATTAATCCAAATTGTTGACATTAACAAAATCATTCGAATTACCGCTGTATGACTAATTTTTGCGGTAAATTTAATTTTTATTTCATTCCCTGTCGATGTAATTTGTGACATACTTTCAGCAATAAGGATCTATTATTGGATAATAAAAGAGCGTAAATTTACAGAACGTTCTGCTACTTTCAGAGATGCACATCCTCTGTGCCTTGTCTGCAGGTTTGCCAATTTACCTTTTTCATTATTAAGTAATCCTGAATAGAATTTTTTGCTAAATTTAATGACAGGCATTTGGTGATGACATAAGGTATTAATTCTTCTTTGGAAATTTTCGACATGAATTCGGTAATTTTTAATTTAAATAACGCTAAAGTGGCAACCCTGCTTACGCCTAGGAATCTGCCCTTCATCTGTTCTTGTAAAATTTTAGAGTATTAGTAAAGTATTCTTTATTTATAGTTAAAAATATTAAGGAAAATTTTATGGAAGTTAATGATATTTTCTGAATAAATATCAACAAATTTGTCTGACTGCATAAAATAAATTCAATTTCTATGTTATACATAGAATATATTTTTAGAACATCTGCATAATATAGTTGACAATACTCTCTATTTGAAATTAAAATAAGCATTTGTTAATGCTGAAAGTCCATGTTAAAATATGTATGTTAAGAGCGTTCAATAAATAACGAGCCAAAGCCTGAGACAAGATACCTACGTACCTGAAAATGCTTAGTCGGCGTGTCCGACTGACTGTATTGCTTTCTTCATTATGTATCCTGAATCGCGTATAAATATTTAAATAAAATTGTAAACTATCCATACACATTTTCCATACACTATCCATACACTAGCATTGTCCTAAATAGAGGTAATTTGTGCCATCATTTGGCTTGTGACTTATTGAACGCATCGAATATTTTCATTTTTAATTTTATTCTAGCTAACTTGCCCGGCGTTCTCGGGTGTCTACGTGAAAAAAATAGCGCACAAATTGCGAAAAAACTCTGAAAATCACAATAAGATATCACAAGAAAATTTTAAATCGCTGCACAAATTTCGAAAAGAGAAAAAAAATTATACATTGTGTTCGAAGATTGAAAGTTGTTTCTTTTCACTGATGTGGAAAAATGGTAAGAAATCGCTGAAATACACTAAAATCGCATACAAAATTTTCGAAAATTGCTATACAAAATCCGAATAAACTTTATTGAAATGAGGGCAGAAATCACCTTAGTATTATAGTTCAAAAATGGAATGTGAAAAAGTTGCAGCAGATCGCGAAGAAACTTAAAAATCGAATTAAAATCAGAAAAAGGTAAAAAATCACGAAAGTCAAAATTTACTATCATTGGATAAAAGTTTCAAATCTAATTCCTTTGACCTGCGAGTTCTCTTAAAATTTATGTTTGGGGAAGCATGCTAAGCCTTGTATCATGTTATTTTTATTTATAATTTAATTTACTTGGATTCCCTTAAATATAATTAATATAATCCATTAAGTAAATATTAGTTTCTGTTGCATTAAAATATCTCAATTTGTTGATTTTCTGTAAACAAGTATTCCTTATTGGTTTACAATAGAAATGTATGGAAATTTGGCGAAATATTAGAGATATCGTCAAGTTGGCGTCACATTTGGCGACACATTTTGGTCGCCAAATTTGGCGTTATATCGCCAAATTGGCGGCAAATTTTCCGGAATTTGGCGATAGAACTGTGCCCCCCCCCTCCCTACGGTAACCCCTTATAGGTATAAGGATGCATGAACTGCTGTTCAATAATCGCATAAATAATTCTAAAATCGCTGTACGAATTCCGAATAAACTTTTTTGAAAAGAGAACAAAATTTACTATATTGGGTTAAAAGAAAGCAACCGTATTCTTTTCACTAATGTGTAAAAATAGCCTCTATATTTAAAAAAGCGCTAAAAATTATATTAAAATCGAAACAAAAAATCGAAAATCGGCCTTCGAGGTGCAAAACTTCATATATAGACGTACCTTTTCCTCAAATTTTGTAACTCTACATGCAGCGATCTCTTCAGAACACCGTCGATAAACTCACTCATACACAAACTTCTTTCCTTAATATTATAGACAAGCTAACTTGCCCGACGTTGCCCGGGTACGTAAAAAAACAGCACGAATTGCGAAAAACCTCTGAAAATAACAATAAGATATCGCGAAAAAATTTTAAATCGCTGCGCAAATTTCGAAAAGAGAAATATATATATATATATATATACATTGTGTTCGAAGATTGAAAGTTGATTCAACTTCTATCAACGTCTTTCACTAATGTGAAAAAATGGTAGAAAATCGCTAAACTACACTAAAAATAACATACAAAATACCCGAAAAATTCAAAAATTGTTATACGAAATCCAAATAAACTTTATTGAAATGAAGGTAGAAATTACTTTAGTATTATAGGTCAAAAATGGAATGTCAAAAAATTGCAGCAGGTGGCGAAGAAACGTAAATATCGAATTAAAAATCACCTGATGACGTAACAAACACGTGTAAAGGGTTTAATGTCAAGTAAATTTGACATTTACGATCACCCATTATTGGCATTTAATCTTATAGTTTGGCGATATTTTTTTTTGGTCTATGGGATAATCAGGTAGCACCACAAATTATTTCTGTTCGTATTTAAAAGTAGATAAATAGCTCTTCTTTATATAAATAAATTAAATAAATATCGAAAAAAAAATGCTTATATGTATATGAAAAGTAAATAGTTTGCCAGTAAATATACGTAAAATTCACTTAACTCGCCAAGGCCATTTTCTCTAACTCACCAAAGCCCATATATTAAAAATATCCAAATACTCTTCAATCTGTTGCCTGATACTAAGTAATCACAATAATGTAAATAACTATTAGGCATAGATACGTACCGGGTTTGGCGCGATTTTTTTCACGCCAATTTGGTGAAAACATCGTTTTCGAATACCAGTTACATATATATATTTAAATTATTTTCTATTGTTTTAAAAGGAAATAGCAATAAATAATAAAAAGTTTAATTAATATCTATAGAACAAAACAGTTTATATAACTGTAAAAAAGAAAATAAAAGTAAATAAACAATTTATTTATAAATAAACAACAATAGCCGAGTTACCATGTCAGGCAAAATAACGCCATTTTGAAGCCCATTATGTACCATGGAGCGTATATGACATCTGTGCCAACAAAACTTTCAATAATATAGTAAATATGTCATTTGATGGTGGCTTGATTATCGAAGATTATAAAATATGTGTGTATATGGCACATTTTTACACTAAAATTTAAATACTTGACTACATAGTTATAATTTTAAATCTTTTTTATATAATTTACATTTGAATATAAAGATTTACTCCAAAATGTTCTCCTATACTTAAAAAAATTATTGCGACCTTCGCCTGACTTATTTCACGCTTCTGCCTTTGTGGCTTAAAATTGCTTTGTTTGGCGACCAAGGTAATAATTAAATAGCATGTAACTCACAAATAAAGCCTTTCTCCTGTAAGACATACGATGGGAAAATTACATAAAAATGATAATTAAATTGAATTTAAAAAAAAAAAAGGAGGACTAAAAGACTCTTACTTAAATTTTATTTCTTCAGTTTTTTCAGGCACATATTTAAACCTGGCGAAGCGAAAAATCGCCAAATAATGTATAAATTGCTTTTTTCATACTAATTTATTTTTTAAGATTTATAAACATTCCTTTCATATTTAAATTAAATATTTTCATTTTACAAATTTTATCTCGCATTAGAAAGGTTTTTGATTTTTTTTTTTTTTTTTTTTTTTTTTTTTTTTTACTTAAACAAATAACACTTATTTTCTTTTAATTTGCGAGTTGTTTACATTATTTTATAACGGATATAGCCATTTCAATTCATTTATCAACTATAATTTTCGGCAAAATGATCACTGGCAACCCTTTCGTTGAAAATATCAATAAAATACAATAATCTAAGGACTGTATCATGTTACTTTTATTCACAATTTAATTTACTTGGATTCCCTTAATTATAATTAACATAATCCTTTAAGTTAATATTAGTTTTTGTTGCATTAAAATATTTAATTT
The DNA here is from genome assembly GCA_963932465.1 of Maratus speciosus. NCBI lineage: Eukaryota > Metazoa > Arthropoda > Arachnida > Araneae > Salticidae > Maratus > Maratus speciosus. Next base: position 414,771,038 of record OZ010795.1, on the reverse strand, counting down.
GTTGATTTTCTGTAAGAAAGTAATCCATATTGGTTTACAATGGAAGTATGTGGGAATTTGGCGAAATATTAGAGATATCGCCAAGTTGGCGTCACTTTTGGCGACTCATTCTGTTCGCCAAATTTGGCGATATACCGCCAAGTTGGCGACAAACTTAACTGCATTTGGCGACAGAACTATGTCCCTCACCGGCAACCTCCTTATAGGTATGAAAATGTATTAAATGCTGTTCAATAATTGCATAAAAAATTCGCTAAAAATTCAAAAATTGCTGCACGAATTCCGAATAAACTTTTTTGAAAAGAGAGCAAAATTTACTATATTGGGTTAAAAGAAAGAAACCATATTCTTCTCACTTATATGGACAAAATCGCCTCGAAACATAAAAAAACGCTAAAAATCGCATAAAAAATTAAATAAAAAAATCTAAACAAAAAATCGAAAATCGGGATTCGAAGAGCAAAACTTCATATATAGACGTAACTTTTCCCCAAATTTTGTAGCTCTACGTGCAGTGGTCTCTTCAGAACGCCGTCGACACACTCACTCACTCACTCACACACAAACTTCTTTCTTTATTATTATAGATTGTTACATCTTTTCGTTTAAAATGTTATTTTGTTTATTTATCTCTTCTTACTTCCACTTTTATGGTTGAAATAAATATTATATAGAGCAATTATCCAATATGTAAACCATTCTAAACGATACATTGTAATACTAGTAATAAAATTTCCCTTACTTTGAAAAATACCGTAATCACAATCATCTAACTCTAAAATTTATAATGATTAATATCATAGAATGTAACATCGAAATACAACATATCTGGTTATGTTTCGAATAACTCCGAAATGAAATCAGAGCCGAAATGGATCAGTATCAAATATTTAATCGTATCCATTTATCTAAAGGCAACTGTAAACCATTAACCTCATAAATTTTAAATGTGTTTCCTGTTACTGATTTATCTTTTCAAGGAATGGAAGGAAATAAACTGCAGTTTTAGGATATCAAATGTTTATTACCATATATAAATTAGAAAAGTTGTTTTGGCTTATTTTAGAATAATGTGAATTATGCATGAACAGGAATGCCACTGACTTTTTTATTATTTTGTCTACTACTATTTCAAAACGATAATCTTCGTGGTAATTATTTTAATAATTTCAACGTAGATATTTTTTGTTTAGAAATAGTTTTGAACAAAATAATTAAAAAAAATAGTCACTAGTAATACACATACGCACGTAGCAATTTCAATTATTTTCAAAATACACTAGTGTGCAAAACTTAAGCAACAGTCACAAAATGCTTATTTTTGAGCATGTGGATATTCAAAAGATAATAATGCAATTTAAATAGGTACTATCCCTACAACAGAAATAGTCGATGTGACACTTTCTTCACGTCACACATGGTCACAAGTTTCACAGTCACTACGGTGGAACAAAATGTGGGATCTTTCATTCGTCACATTATTACTCTCAAATTATCGACATATGGTGACTCCGCTGAGAAATTACCGTGACTATTACTTTGTAATGAGTCACCAGGTCACTTTTAAATGAAGTCACCTTGTGATTCTCATGTGACTATCATATGACGAGTCAATTTTGAAGTCATAGTGAGCATTGAATTACGATGCGTCACCAAATAGTGTCAAAATAAATTCTCGTGGTGACTTTCAGGTGACCCAGATTCTATTGTAAAGTCGCCATTGGACTCCTTTGTGAATAGTCACCAGATGATTTTATTTTCTGTTACTTGGAAACTCGTCACAAAGCAACTATCATGGGGACTTTACAATGGAGTCTCCAAATGATGGTAACATGACAGTCACACTGTAACTTCATTGTAATGTAACCTGGTGAGTCGTCACAAAACGGCACTCGTAGTAATTTCTCAATAGAGGGACCAAGTGAATGTAAGAATGCGGCGAATGAAAGGTACCACATTTCAGTTCATTGTAGTGATTGCGAGTCTTGCGACCATTTGTTGTATCAAGGAGAGTTCACATCGACTGTCTGGGCTGCTAGGGTAGTAGTAATCTATTCTGTACGTTTTACGTTGTTGGAAACAAATGCTTTAGTGCACATTTTAATGCATTTTCAATTTTAGCATATATTTTTTTGTATTCCTTTTTTATTATAAAATGCTAATTTTACTATCCAATATTAGATGTTTTAAATAACGCTATGTGCTTGACTATTTGTTTTTTGTATAACGGAGAAAAGAAGGTTCAAACGCATTCTGTATTGCTTGAAGCACATAGTTAATGGTGTGTTCAAAGGACTTCAATCCTCTTCCGGGAATTACATTTTGCTTTAGATCTTAGTTCTAAAGCCTCAATGCAAGTCTAATGTATATACTGTTAAATCAAATTTTAATTGGAGAAAAAGTACTAATATAACATGTGTTTGGATATCTTTATCAAAAAGAAAACTCTTTTAATTAACGCTTTCTGCCCGTTTTTTTTTTTTATTTATTAGGGTAAGGTGGTGCAGGAGTGCGCACTTTAGCAATTTGATGACATAACTGTAAATGAAGAGATTTAAGGCACGATGTTACATTTTATTTATAATCTTAGATTAAAAAGCTAATAAAAAATAGCATTTATCAACTTATAAGAAATACTTTCAACTTATAAGAACTCACCATACAACTTATAAGAAGTACTATTTTCAAAATTATTATCCTCCTAAATGCGCACTCTTGTACAACTATCGAGGACAAGAGTTTGCAGTCAAGTGTGCAAGAGTGCGCAGTCAAGTGTGCAAGAGTGCGCAGTCAAGTGTGCAATATGAAAAAAAGGGGGCAATTCAGATACAAACATCACATCTGTAGGCACCACGACTTTATTATTACTATATTGTTACTGTATACTATATTATTATTATTACTATATACTATTATTTTTTCTATTGTTATATATTATATTATATGTATTATATATCATTATATGTTATTATTTCTATTAATACTGTTTTCATTATAATGCTGTTATATAATTTTATTATTTAACAATATTTCAGTGCTATTTCACAGCAGATCACTCATATCTCTGTAGCGGTCATTGTGACTGCTCCTGGTAGTTCTATGTAGAACATTAATTTATACGCTCGTTATAAAATATTGCAAAAAATAATATTATACATTTAAAAACCTAAAAAAATATAAAAGTCGAAAAAGCTGAGTGAGCTCACGTAAATGTTTAAAGTATAATTACTTCTCAAAGGAGCTATGCTATCAAAATGACCTCTCCGGTCATTCTAGTGTTTATTTGACGTAAGATGACGTTGTGGAAGTCGAAGCTATAACTTGTGAAATCGAAGTTGGGATTGTTTCAGATTGCGCGTGGGAATTTTCTTTTCACAGCTTTCTGCCTTTTTTGAAATATCATTTTTTATTGAAAACAAATGTTTTCCACCCCATCTGCAGTGTTGTGAGGTCGTCCTAACCCTTCAATATATTATAGGAACGAGTGAGGACGCATAGCGGTGTTGTGAGGTTGAACTGACATATGTGTTTCAACAAGTTTAATTCTAATGGTCTTTCAGTGACGCTGCTTGCTGGAAATGCAGTATATAAGAAAGGGTAATGTTTAAAAGTCTATAGAACCGTTATTTTAAATTCTGCTTTAGCAACGGTAGCAGTTTTTCGAAAAGCGTGTGCGCAATCTTGCACACTTTGGCACTGAACATTTTTGCACTATCGTCACTAAATACCTTTGAAACATCAGTAGTGCAATCTATTGATAAACAAATCCAAATCACTTAGGTGACAAGTAGTTCACTAATACCTCATCCATAAAAGCCTAATCCATAAAATAGGTTATCTTTGTAATCTTTATTATGATCCTGTTTTCAAAAACCATAAATATTATAACGAGAAGACCAAAATTTCTTTTTCTGTCCTAAATCATTAAAAATCTCACCAAAATACGCAGTTTTTTTTTCACCATAACCTTATCATTTCATTTTATTGTTTATAATTATAGGTAAATCCAAAACTGTGTTTTGGTATTAGACAATCGCTGTGCATACTCTTGTTCACCGCGCACGCTTGCACGACCTTACCCTATACGAACATATTTACACCTCAATACTGTAAAATATTTGCATCCCGTTTCTTATATGCATATACCTTTCAAAAAGCGCAATATGATTTAATTAGACGAATTTTGATAGATAAAAGTTTTAAATATGTCCTTAAAAAATTTTAACATACATTACCTTCGTAATTCATGTAACTTAAAGTTCATTAAGTTAATGCATTCTAATCAACTGAACTATTTATAACTATCTTATGATAATTTATAGTGTACTAAAATCGTTTCTTTGATAACAGAACAGTACCTGGTACACCAAGCATCACTCTGTGATTTTTTTTTATTCGGCGATCATATTGCATGGAAATATTTTTATTTATTTATTATTTAAGCGTATTTATTTTTACATGAAAATGTCATTTCTACTTTCTAAAAATAATAATAACACATACTAAATATTCGTGTTTTGAGCTTTTTATTTATTTATAAATCTATATCCCTTTCTTGGTACTTTCTAGTAAACCACTTTGTTACGTATTTCTGCAGTATTTTAAATACTAAATTCATTGGTTGTTGATGCATTCAATACTTCTTTTCATACAACATTATGAGTGTGATGAGGATTTTCTGTAGGTAGGAGTACATTTAAGTTGTTTTGCCTCCTAAACCTGGAAAAAGCGACGTAGAGCATTCCATCCATAAAAACAGGTGTCTGTAAGTCGACGCCAACAAATTCGAAGGTCTGACCTTCAGCTTTATGTATAGTTATTGCAAATGCTGGCCTCACAGGAAATTGATGCCTTTGCATCGCGCATCCAAGTTGAGCTCTGCTTAAATCGAGAGTTATTCGCAGAATATGTACTTCGATACCTGAAAATTCTCCTGTGATTATTTTTGCTTTAATTATGTTATTGCAAAGACCTTTAACAATTAGCCTTGTTCCATTGAAAAGGCTTTCTGAAACATCTAGATTGCTCAATAATATGATTATTGCGTTATTTTATTTAGGCTTTAACTCATGAGGTGGCAAATCAGCTATTTCGATGGAATTGAGAAATTTTGTCGTAAACTGGACTGCTCCTTCAGATTAATCTTTGACGGAATCGTAGCTGTGGTAGATTTTATACTCTTCAGGAATATTTTCAATAATTTTGGCGTTAATCATGCTGACATCTTTATTTAATGGCGCAAGGATAGCACGATCCTTCATTTCTTCATAACTTCCTTTCTTTAAGCAGTTTCCAAAGACTTCATCATTGAGATGACCCTTTGAAAGTATATCTACGGGTAGTTCGATTTCATCCATTGCGTTCTCAGGTAACTCCTAATTTCCAAGTTTCAAACTATATTTGGCAAATTCTCTTTGTTCAGGATCAACGCGCATGTTATCTGTTAATGAAATTGAATTGAAGTGGTGCCACAGCTCAGTTTTTTTAATTGGTGAATACAATATTTCACATCTGTTTGTTCGTATTTGGACGGGTAGATATTGTCGGAAGTCCCCTTCTAGGACCATAATCTTTCCACCAAATGGCAAAATTGGATTTCCAATAGAGCGCAGCAATTGATCTATGTTGTGAAGTCCGTATTTTGGCAGCATATGAGCTTCAGCCATCAAAAATACATCAACTTAGCTGAGTTCAACTGCTTTAGCGGATCTAGGTTTGATTTTGGAAATTGAATCCGATATCAATGGAACTTAAAGTCCAAAATTCCTCTGTGAAGTACTTCCATCAGTTAGCAGAATAGAAGCAATCTCAGTGAATTCCATGCACTTTACTTTATGCTTTTGTCCTGAAAGGATGTAATAAAGAGTTTTGTATACAAAAGTCTTTCCAGTGCCTCCAGGTCCATCAATAAAGAAACATTTTGATAGAGGGGTTGAATAGTTTACTGAATATAAGACGGTATCAACAATTTCAATATGTCTCCCTTTAAGAAGTTGATACATATGTTCTCCAATAGAAATAGACTCATTGGTGTTCATAGTTTCTTCATTTAGCACGTTTTCGTATCCACCAATATCGTCCATACCAAGTTCATGAACCCAGTATAGGAAATTCCTACCTTCAGTAGCTTCTGTATTTAACTTGAATGCGATAATCCGATAAGCAAGCTTTGGCGCTTCTTCGACAGAATTAACCATCCGTCCTGTTTCTCGGATGAAGTCTTCAGCCAAATCTTTCTTAAACATTTCCCATAGGCGTCTTGGATTTTCAGTAAATCCAAAAATGAGAATATGTGTTAACAACATTCTCTTGACTTTAGGAATCTTCAACATAACAGATTCTTGCAGACTTTCAACCCATTGTCATCATCATCGTATGTTAGTCCACGAACTAAACAAACTTGTTTATATGATGCATATGTAATGTCATCAACTGTTAGCATATCTTCGAAGTTTGTTGCATTCTTAACATGGTACATCAACACTCGTAAGTGGTAGAGTTCTGGCTGGGAGATAAAATTAACGTTATTTATTCGACCAATAACGTGTAAACGGCGACTTCTCTGAATCCATTTGCCAAATTTTCCATCCCATTTCAAGTATTCAGGAATTTGCCAATCGTAGTGATATATAACTGCTTGAGAATTTCCGTTCAGAAGATTATTTTTTTCTGTTCGTTTTAGACCTCGATTATGCCGGAAATATGCCTCTAATTTTGAACCTTTCTGACCCGTATTTTCTAAATCTTCTTGTGCTAGATCAATGTTTGCAATTCAAAATTGACCTGGAAAATGGACATCTAAGCGTTGAATAGAATGGCTTTTCTTTTGAATTTCGTTGCCAAATAATCGCCAACATTCTTCTGGTGGAGTGATACATCGACTTTCAATATAGGTGTCTACTTCATTCCACATAAGTTTTCTTTAGTTTTCAACGATCTTTATTGTTGCAAAATCATGTCCTTTGTAGATATATTTGTAGAGATATTTTGCAGCACGAATATTTTCTACATATTCAACGTTTATATGACGCTTGTATCTCTTTAACAGATAAGCAAAGTATAGAGCTACGTGACGGTTATCTCTTGTTATTTTGCAACCATTTATATCCTTTCGATAAACAGCATGCTCGTGCGAAAATTCTAAACTATGTTGATCCAACTGTGGATTTTATCTAAGTCTATAAGTTGGTTTTTCATCGTCCGCTAAAGAAGTAATTTCGTTAAACATTTTAGGATAGTTGAAGCGACGTTTCATGCACCCATTTTTATTAATCATACACGGTGCATTTGGATTTAGTTTCCCACACGGATTGTGAATCATCCATTTTAATAACAGATTTCGTAATTCAGGATCATTATTAATGGGAATTTCCGCTGAAATCAGGTCATCAAGTTTTTCTGGGTAACGGATTCTATCTTCAGGAGTCCTAATCAGCAGCAGATGCATATGTGGGTGGTCACGTTTCTGGAATTCTATTGTATAAACGTAAGCGGCAACCTTTGAAATATTTAATATTCCTCCAGTTCCTCAATAATGTCATCGAATTTAATTTTACAAACTCTTGCGACGAGATCAGGTCTATCTTGAGCAGGCTTCTCATGTATTATTCCATTTTACAAGACAACTCTTGATGCCTCTTTAATTTCTGGCCATTCAGGATTTGATGTCACAGTGATAAAGAAATCTGGCGATCCATATCTGTAAACAATGTCCATCGCATCTTCGAACTGTTCAACATAGTATCGCGCCGATCCAATGAATGAAGATGATGGTATTATCCTTTCACAATAACGGAATATTTCTTTTCAGCGAGTGCCTTAATAATGTGGGTAACCCCAAAATATTGGTCAGCAAGAATTTTTTTATTAGCCTTGATCCATTGGATACGATCGCGCTTTATTCTGATGATTGTATCAATGAGGTATTGCTGGAAATGCCGACCACCAAAATGCAAAGCGTTGAATTGTATTTGGCGCAACTCTGCACCTATAATATCTGATTCTAGAGGAAGGTATTTAGAAAGTTCAAGTCTAAAGCAATTCTATATTGTGCTAATTCTAGTCGAGTAAGATGCTGACGACTTGTATAAGGTGTTTGCAATTGTAGATCCACAGAATAGCCAAATGTTCCTTTGGGTAAAATAGTGGATACGTGAATAGTTCTATCCGTTTATCAATAGTATTACGCAAATTGACAATTTTTTTTCACGTTGATGTACCACCATTTCGTTATCTGAAAAGCTTTGATCGGCGTTGAGTGTAAGCACGGCGCATAAATCATTGATCATAGGGACATTGAATCTTCTGTAATCAGAGTTTCCTTGCATTGTAAACAGAAGTTTGACATATGGAGCTTTTATTCCTTCTGCTTTAGCACGTCGATTTAGTACTTCTTCTTCAACTTCTTGCATCATCATAAATGATTGTGCAAACATATTTTGAGATAGAATAATATGCTCTAAAAGTTCCATTAAATTTCGTCTGATTCAATGGTTGAGAGGACACTCAAGTATTTCGTTAACAGCATCTTCTGAACTTAAAAAGTACAGATGACTATACTGCGGCCGTTCGAATTCATCTTCACTGTTTTGTGTTGGATGAGTTACCATATTCATCTTATGATAAATTTGTCCGCCGGCGACAAAGCTGTAAATACCATGGCTGTTAATTTTTCGATCATCATGTGCCTTAAATGAAGCCAAAGCAAAGCAAGAATTTAAATTGCGAATTTCTTTGTGGAAATATTCAGCAAATGGATGGCATTTTAAAAGGAGACGCACCAATTCATTTGGAAAAATGGGGAAGCCAAGGTTAATTCGTCCATGTAAGCAGCTGTCGCCAAATGAGGCCGGGTTAACTTGATTAGATACACGTTCTTCTGGAAAATGAATTGCTTTGCAATGAATACATTCAATGTTAAAACAACCAAATTTTTGATATGTTGCTTCTTTGTTAACTGCGCACTTCCATGTTCGCATTCGTTTCTTTACTAAAATTTGCATTCGTCTTATGTTACGACGTCTTTGTTCTTCTAAATCTTGATCTTGTCGCTTATTTATTTCATTTGCTATGTTCTGAATGGAACAATGCTGCATTTCACGTATGGGTTGAATGCGGCTTTCGTTTGTTTTGTTAACACTTTTCCGTCTTTTTAATGTACACAATTGATCTAATTCTTGGGATCCAGATTCATTAAGACAATACATCATATCTGTGATACTTTGTCGGCTTCTTTCTTTAACAGCACGTATTGGTCTAGACGTTGAAATATCATTTTCAATTTCAGTATTTCTAATCGGACTCGGCAGTCTTCGTTAAAGTTGAACTCTCGTTTTTTTAGGCCGTCTTACAGACATAATGAATTTGCAATTATACTAACTAAATTTAAAGAAAAATGAATACTTTAGTTCTAAATTCACAGTATTAGAAATATTTACTTTTTTCAATAAACATAGATAATAAATAAAAATTGAAAAGTGTTAGTTACTAAATATTAGTAGAATATCAATAAGTCATGGAGTTGACGTTTGCATTTACGGCTCCTATTCTTAGCATGGTCAGAAACTAAAAGTCAGGGAAAATGATGTCATAGAAGGGCAAAAATTGAGATATTTCTCTTTTAAATAGACAAAATACTTGTTTTCTTTTAAATATAATGTCATTTATTTAGTGGGGGGGGGGGGGGGATTATAAAATTTAAAACGTAACAATACGTAAAAAATATATTTTAAAGTAAAAAAAGGAAAAGAAAGAAAACTTTACATATAGCAAGAAATTTTGATTGCCATATATGAAAATAAACTATTTTTATATGCATGCAATTATCAAGCATATCCTGAGTTATACTTCATGTTTTATAAATTAAATGATTATTAACAAGATACGTTGTCTAAGTCAATGTTTGGTGACGAAAATGGTCTATGAGGAAAGATTGACACAGAAAAAGAATCTTGCTTTTAAAATTGTTGCTAATTTTTCGCCAAGGTACATCGCCATGGCAACAAACTAAACAGATGTTTGTAACAATATGGTAGTTGTTTTAAACTTAGCAAAAGTATAAGCACAGTTATTTAACAAGAAATATTACTAATGTTTATGAAAATATTTAAATCCACGAAATATAATCATAATAAATAATTATAAACAATCATTTTTTTTTTGTTCTAGCCAGTTAAGATTTTTTTTACCGTATATTTGATCTACATAAGCCGTTATCTAGTGCTGGATTAAGAGTAGAAGTTCGGGATTACCTTTCATTGTGTTGGCGATGATTTCGATTACGGATGATGAAATATAAAAAAAAATTGCTTAAAATTATTTTTTTTTTTTGGACCTAAGAAGAGACTTAGTTGGAAGGTTTTCTCATATTAGAAGAAAGTATATTTCATAAAAATCGTCAGATTTTTTTTCAATTAATACCACCTTTTTGAGTAATGAGCTTATTTTAACCACAGAAAACGATTTTTCTCGAATTAACGACTTAGCTAAATCGATTTCTTGAGCTCGAATTAGAATAGGCGTCAAATTTTATGAAAATCGTTAGAGCCGTTTTCGATATGTAGCAACATGTTCAGTGCTGAATTTGTTTTAATCGATATAAACGAATTTTCTCGAATTCGAAACCTAGCTAGATGTGTTACTCGTGCTTGAATTAGTATAGAAAACATGTTTAATGTAATGTTTGTAGGAGAATTTTTCGATTTATAGCAAGCAGAATTTTCTGCTAAGATCTTGTTTTACCCTGTAAAAATGAATTTTCTTGAATTCGGAACCTAGCTAGATCTTTTCTCGTACTAAATTTAGTATATGCATCAAGTTTTGTGAAAATCGTTAGAGCCGTTTTCGATATATAGCAACATTTTCAGTGCTGAGTTTGTTTAAATCAATCAAAGCGAATTTTCCCGAATTCGAAACCTAGCTAGATGTGTTTCTCGTACTCGTAGTAGTAGTAAAGAAAACACGTTTAGTGTAAATTACATGAAATTTTTCGATTTATACCAAGCAAAATTTTCAGCTAAGATCTTGTTTTACCCTGTAAAAACGGATTTCTTGAATTCGGGACTTAACTAGATCTTTTTCTCGTGTTCGATTTAGTATAGGAGGCAAATTTCATGAAACTCGATGCAGTAGTTTAAGATATCATTCATAATCGGGAAAATCGCTTGCTCATTTAATATATACTAGATTTATGAATTTTTATTTTAAAAAAAATGTTATTTATTTTATTTTATCTACGATCGGTATTTATAAGACCTAAGAAACATTTTATTTATTAAATATTATTATCACAATAATGAAAGTGATATACAAAGAAAAATATTACAGGACAAAGAAAGAAGAATCATTACAGGAGAGTTTATAACCAATATTTGTACCATAAATTTTCAAGAAAATATTTAACAAAAAGATTCTTGATAGAAAACACAAAACATAGTATTGAGTGTTCTACTGCGGTTTGCGGAAAATATAAATTGATATCTTTATTGTTTTACGATCTTTCCAGCTGTTGGAATAAATATTAAGACTGTCAGTTGTACAATACTCTTATTCGTATTTTGATATATTATTACCATTATTATGTTTAACAAGGTAGGGGATCTATTTTATTTTATATTTTCGGCAAAGGTTAAACTTATATGGTACTTACTGAAAGGTTATGAGGTTACTATTTCTTTATCTAGAAAAGTAGGTTATCATGTAATCAAAGAATATTTTGCATGTTTAAGAAGTAAGGACTTTATAAATCATATTATTTATATAATACGTATTTTTAAAGTAAATACGTATACGTAAAGTATACGTAATTTTTAAAGTAAATTTTTTCTTCTTTTGGATATACACATTTTATGAACATAATTTGACTTAAATTTGAATTCCCTTGCCTAATATTTAGAAATACCTCATTTATTGGAAAATTAATTTAAGTAGGGTAAATATCAAACTCGTTCCTTATCTCCTCTTGCTGGGTGAATATATGCATTTAAACCAAAGCCATGCACATAAACATTATATTTAAGGAGTCATATGACTGTTCACTAGATGAAATCGGTGATAGATGGTGATAGATGGTGATTGATTGTAACTTTTTTGCATTCTATTTAATTACAGGTAGTTTTTTATGCAAATGCATATATCGTGATACTTCGCTCACAAATGATAATCGTATGTAAAATGTATTAAATTATATCTAAAGCATCTATTTTAATGTCATGCGTAATTGAAAATGTATTATAATTACTAGACGTATCATGTATATCAATCAATATATTTAATCAAACATATTAATTTAATATTATTGATTTATTTTATTAATTAATCTAATTATTGATCAATAATACCAATAAAATTGATTTATTTAATTAATAAAGCATAAAAATCTATGTTGCGGAATTAATTTAATCATATATTTAATCAATTATTAGATTAGATGATATGGCAATATAGTGCAAAATGCAATGAGAATAACATTTAATTTGAATAAATTTCCAACACGTTTATACACTGTTAAAAATTTGCAGCATTCTGTCCAGTCATTTGACCGTTTTTTCCGTAAACGGTTACACAACCGTAATTTAACACTATTCTGACCATATTATTGGCCATTTTATGGTCAAAATGTAGTTAAATTACGGTTATGAAACCGTTTTTTCAAAAAACGGTCAAATGACTGGCCAGAATGCTGCAAATTTTTAACAGTGTACAGAAAGAGTCAAATGTCCTTAGCTTCCCGTCTTTCCTTTATAATATCGGCAAAAAAGATGACGACCTTTGTAAATGTGGTGGTCGAGGAGACCCGATGCATTACATTTTCGGCAACTGCAAATTCATGAAGTTTAAATTTCACAGAACAGAAACGACAATCCTTCAGGACATCCTAAAAATAATTAATGACCCGGCACAACTTAAAAAACTTTATGCTAACTACGATATTCTCAATAGCCATTATTCTTTTATTCAATATAAATACATTCAATAATACCTCTCCTGATTGCCTGTGGTGGACATGTCGTGGGTCCACGTGGTGTATGGAAGGGTGTTTTTGAGATTGTTTTATTTTTAAGAACTTAAATACCACTAGAAATATTGTAAATATGTATAAATATTTTTGTTTAAAAGGGGGAAGAAAAGGAAAAAAAATATTTCTTATCAAATGTAAAGATGAATGCAAATATGTACTTAAAATTTTTTCAAATACTAGTACATAAATTCCAAAACATATGAATCATAATTGTAACATATTTCTAGGCTCGCCCTGAAACAATAGGGCAGCCAATTGTGATTGGTAAAGAATCGCCATCTTAAATAATAATAAATTTTCACAGGCGGTTCGGGGGCACGGCACTTGCCTCTTGTGCTCTCTTCGGCGTGTCAGGCGGGTCGTTCTGAAGTCTTCTTTCCCGGAGACTGGGGTTCTGGGCTTGTTTCCGCAGGTAGTAAAACTTTTCCCTGCCCTGGGCTTGGGGGTTACACCTAACCCAGTGGCGTGGCGTGAAAATTTTCGGTGGTCATCGCAATTATTTAAGTTTGTGGTGAAAAATTATTAACTCTAAAATTCAATGGTTGAATGTTCAAAAAAGAAACTTTAAATCTTACCTTCACTTATACATGAACTCCAAATGTTCTGCTAAAATTGGATCGTAGAGTTTTAAAAGCTTATTAAGAGTTTTAAAATATTGCTTGGTCACCGCCGCATCCAGCGATGACCGGACACCACGCCACTGACCTAACCATAAGCCAAAAGCGGGTTCCCAGGGTGGGTGCTTACTTACTTACTTACTGTGAGTGTTGGTAGAGCAAACAACTTTTATATAGCAAACCATGACCATAATCCAATTCTTCAATTAAAAATACATGATATCTTACTTCTGTCCTAGTCAGGATTTTTGCTAATAACTTTTAAATCGATGACAATGTGTTAGACGTGGTTGCAATATATTTACCTTTCTTTATTTTTAGATGGACCGATATACCGAGAAGTAGAATTCGTGGGCACCACCTACATATAAATAGTGATGCATTAGACACTTCACATTTCGGAATCAATACAATATGCATACGAAATCAATGTTAGAAATACTGCATTATTTCAAGCTTCTTTTAGTCCTATTTTATTTCACACGAAGTAAAATTATTCTCTCGAATAGATCAGTAAAATATCTGTATAATAAATAAAATTATCAAGAATAGTTATGTTCCAATTAAAGTGGAATACGCTCTATTTTTTAATGAATAAATCAATCATTACACATTTTTTTTTTAATCAAAAATTGTTTGTTGTGATATACCCTGCCACCTCTTAAATTTTATTTAAAGATTTTTACTGGCACAGTATCAGTGTTACTTTTAGTATAAATGAAGAATAAATCTTTTTAACTTCTAATTTATACATTAGCGTCGAGGCATGGCAATGCCTTTTAATACTTATAAAGATGCAGAAAATTCTCTGAGACATTGAAATATTTTATTCAGCTTCGGTAAACTAAATCCTACTGCATCAGTTTCTAATTTTAGAACACCTTTTGACAGTGAACACGTCATTGTCGGTAAAAACTGCTATGATTTTACATTTAAAGTATTCTAAGCATTTAAGATTATATTTTTTCATTAAAAGAACGAAATTAAATTCGTTGTACAGAAAAATATTTTTTTACATTATTTTTATTTTTTTTTTAACTTTAAGAAGTATTATCTGGTTTGAAAGTTTTAAAAAGTGTTTTAGCAAGGAAATAAAATTAATTTAATCTATTTTATGGTCATTTCAATGGAAATTCAGAAAAGCAAGGGGGATAAACAAAGCATTAAAAATGTCATTTTTATATTTCTCATTTCATTCTTAACGAATTGCAGTTAATTTTTAAAAATAAAATTATCAACTTACTGAAACCAAATATTATTTATTTTCCACTTTTCGTTTAGATATTTTAAACGGACAAAAATAAATTTATCCTACTAAGTATTTTGAATATAAAAATTCGCTACGTATATTTCGTTGTAGAAATCAAAAATATTTGTTCCGTTTAACTTCCATGTGCTTCATTTAAATTTAATGATTTTCATCTATAAATTTATCTATATTATAAAGGACAAACATATCTGTGCGTAACGCATACGTCATTTTGCGAATGGCAACACTTTGAAATTTGAAATAAAATTTTGGTTTTGCATTTTCTCTACTGCAAATTTTTAAACTTCTATGCATCACACATTATAACTTTTCACACCGTCGTATAAGGAAAAAAAAATTCTCTTTTAAATACTATTTGTTTGAAAGCTGTATCTCAATTTGTTTTTGAGATATTATTATTTTTTTTTGTTTTTAATACAAATTTTGTAATTGTGGCAACTGAAGTACTCCATTTATATTGAAAGTAAAGGGAGAATATTCATGGTTTATTATTTTTATTCATTATATCCTTATTGATGCCATTTTCACATTACAAATAAAAGTAACTTTTTTATAATTTTTGAACAGAAAATGATGTCAGACATTAAATAAAACACGCATTCTTCTTCATAAATCAGCTACATTTTAATATTTTTACATTACGCTGATAAATGAGTTTGAGGCGCTCGGCAAAATGATTCATTGAGTAAAAATGATATATTTAAAACAAAACGATCTTTTTTTTTTTGATAAAACTAAATATTTGACCAATACTATAAATGGCGAATACTATGACAACTAAAGTCAAATTTCTGAATTTTTTTTTCGCGGGTACTAAGATTAGAACTTAAGGTTTGTGCGAATGTTCACATGAAAAGTTGTATTGGACAAACGTGACTTTAACTTTGGAAATGCATTCATTAATAATCTATTCTTTTGCCCGTTAAAATACTTTCAAATTGTGAATTTGAATGGTGCGTATGTAAATTACGAGAATGTGAAAATAACGTACAGTTTAGCTTTTATGGGGGGAAATTTTATGATGTGACAAAGCGAAATCCTTTTTACTGATTTTTCATCCCGTAAAAACAAACATAAGAGCTCCATCGATAAATTCATCATAATTACTCATCTTCATTACGTAATCTAATACAGTTTAATTTTTCAATGATTTAAGCAGTTGAAGTTTGTAGAAATAATATTTTGGTAATTTTGGGTTTAAAATATTTGTTTTAAGGGTTAGACAACCAATGTAAGATGATTTTTTTGTTGTAATTATTTTTGTAGGTTTATTATAATTTCGATCTGAGAGTTCCTTTCAAACATTTTAGTACGTCGAATTTCGACGGGTTGCAACTCGTATATATAAAATCCAAACGGAAATTTCGTTCCGAACGCCGAGATTTCGAGTTCTACCGCATGAATTTTTACGGAACTTATACCGTTAGATAGGTATCGTTCCAGGAAATGTTTTAAGCTATAACACATCATTCTACCTAGATTAGTTATGGAATTATTACGGAAAAATCTGTTATTTTGGACTTTGTTACTTCATATTTCCTTAAATATCTGGGCTCCTATTGGTCGTAGAGCTTAGATCTCGCGCCAAAAGTAGCTCCGAAGCACCCAAGCAAACTTTTCCCCGCGATTATTTTGCCGTCTTCCGATTTCCTCTAACTCTATTAGGGGCCCGCGTAGAGCCCCTTTGAAATATTTTTCGTAGTAATTTCAGCAATTATCTTAAATTATTGGTTAAGACCGCCACCCTCCCGATTCATGTATCTACGGAAAGGTTGCATGAAGGAGTTTCGTTCAGATACGCTTTCGTTAAGAATAGAGTGCACTCCTTGGTGGTGGAATGTGGAACTAACATAACGCGATATTGTTAAAATTAGGAAATCTAACAATGCGATCTGTTTTAAACTTTGAGATAGTTCATAACACATAATGTATTATCTATTCTATCTATTATCTATTATATATATAAAATTCAAACGGACATTTCGTTCCGAACGCCTAGATTTCGAGTTCTACCGCATGGATTTTTACGTAACTTATACCGTTAGATAGGTATTGTTTCAGGGAAGGTTTTAAGCTATAACACATCATTCTACCTAGATTAGTTATAGCATTTTTACGGAAAATTCTGTTATTTTGGATTTTGTTACTTCATATTTCCTTAAATATCTGGGCTCCTATTGGTCGTAGAGCTTAGATCTCGCGCCAAACGTAGCTCCAGAGCACCCAAGCAAACTTTTCCCCGCGATTATTTTGCCGTCTTCCGATTTCCTCTAACTCTATTAGGGGCCCGCGTAGAGCCCCTTTAAAATATTTTTCGTAGTAATTTCAGCAATTATCTTAAATTATTGGTTAAGACCGCCACCCTCCCGATTCATGTATCCACGGAAAGGTTGCATGAAGGAGTTTCGTTCAGATACGCTTTCGTTAAGAATAGAGTGCGCTCCCTGGTGTTGGAATGTGGAACTAACATAACGCGATATTGTTAAAATTAGGAAATCTAACAATGCGATCTGTTTTAAACTTTGAGATAGTTCATAACACATAATCTATTATCTATTCTATCTATTATCATATCATATATATTATAAAGCAGTAAGATCTAAAAGTTCCGCCCGAATGTTTTCAAAAACTACCGGTGGATTTTTTTGCAAATAGTGTCATTCGATGGAGAATATTCACGTGGTGGTTTATGAGTAAAATATACAGGGATAACTATGATTTTTGGTAATAAATTTCGTATTTTATTGGTATTTTGAACAAAAAGGTTGCCAGCGGTCATTTTTTGGCTAAAGGTTTGTTGGTTAAAGAATTGAAATAGTTATCCGTCCGTTAGAAAATAATAAAAATACCTCGCAAATAAGTGAAAATAAAATACTGATATTTAATTTAAAAAGATAACAAATAAAAGTTTTAATGAGACACAATACTATAAAACGAAAATATTTAATTTAAAGATGAAATAAATATTTTTAATCATTAAAAATATAATTTATTGTGAAATTTTACAATTTATACAATATTTGGCGAATTATCGTCTGCGCTACGTTAAAAAAATGAATCTGAAAATTTGATTAGACTAATTTTTGAATTTTTTTTTTTTTTTTTTTTTTTTTTTTTTTTTTTAATCTAACTGCCACATCATGTGATTTACAGGAGAAATAAACAGATGTAATTGTAAAAGTTACTGTAATTGTGAATTACATTTTATTTCTTTCTTTACGATTTCTAATTTATGTTTGTCGCCAAACAATGTTTAGCCAATTTTTTTTTAAGGCAAAAATGCATAAGCGTGACATTAGCTTAAGCTTTTTCACAATAATAGTGTTTTCTCAAGTGACCAAGATCATCTTTGGAGTACATTTATATATTCAATTATAAGTTATATAGATATCAGTTAATATTTAAAAAATGGAATCAAATATCTAAATTTTAGTTTGAATTTCTGCGACGCATGCATATTATAAAATAAGTTCATACTTTTTAAAAAGCTTTTCGTCGTAATTACGGAAGCATATGATTTTTATACACTCCAACTCAGATCAAGGATTATTATCCTTTTTTTTTTTTTTTTTTTTTTTTTTTTTTTTGAAAATATTATTGTTTATTTCTTTGTCGATAACGCCAATTTCACGTATAGGAAAATTCGATGCTACTTTGTTATCCCGTCGACTCAAAATCCATCGCTAAACTATAAGATTAAATGCCAATAATGGTTGATCGTAAATGTCACAATTACTTGACTTTAAGCAAAGTTACACGCGTTTACGTCATCAACTGATTTTTATTTTTATTTTTATTAATGTTATACTAATTTATTTGTTCTTTCATTATTTAAAATAAAAATTACATCAATTTGTATAATTTGACGAGTGATTTGGCGATTTATATAACTTGGCGAAATTGGTCTACGGGATAACTAAGTAGTACCGAAAATTCACAATTTCAAAATTTAGGAACTGAAAATTATTCTTAAGGAAATTTATGCAATCATGTGTTATCATCACTATAAAGAAATTCAACATCTTGAAATAAAAATAGCTTGCTGAGAAAAGATTGCAAATCTTTTTTAATTTGTTTTTTCTTCATATTTCCCCCTGTGTTAGGTAATATTTTAAAAGATATTGGATGAATCTTAGATATTTAAAGCACATAAATTAACGTCTGAATTCCAATTTTATATCATTATAATTAATTATTAATTGTAATTAATATTATTTATTTTATAATTTTCGATAAACAAGTCACCGCCAAATGGCATGTTTAATATATTATTGGAAGCTTTGTTGGCACAGATGTCATATACGCTCCATGGACCTAACGGGCTCCAAAATGGCGTTATTTTGCCTGACATGGTAACCCGGCTATTGTTGTTTATTTATTAATAAATTGGTTATTTACATTTATTTTCTTTTTTAAAATTATATAAATTGTTTTTTTTTCTGTAATAATTAATTAAACTTTTTTAATTATTATTATTTCCGTTTAGAATAATACAAAATAATCTAATATATATATGTAACTGGTATTCGAAAACTATGTTTTCGCCAAGTTGGCGTGAAAAAAAAATCGCGCCAAACCAGGTATGTATATGATATCTGTGCCTAACAGTTATTTACATTATTGTGATTACTTAGTATCAGACAACAGATTGAAGAGTATTTGTTATATTTTTATTATATGGGCTTTGGTGAGATAAAGAAAAAGGCCTTGGTGAGTGAATTGAATTTTTTGTATATTTACTGACGACCTATTTGATTTTCATATACATATAAGCATTTTTTTTCAATGTTTATGATATTTATTTAATATAAAGAAGAGCTATTTATCTACATTTAAATACAAACAAAAATAATTTGTGGTAATACTTGATTATGCCGTCGTACCAAAAAAATATCGCCAAAATATAAAATTAAATGCCAATAATGGGTGATCATAAATGTAAAATTTACTTGACGTTAAACACTTTACACGTGTTTGTTACGTCATCAAGTGATTTTTAATTCGACGTTTTATTTTTATTAATGTTTTAGTAATTTATTTTTTCTTTCGTTATTTAAAATAAAAATTATGTCCTTTGCATAATTTGGCTAATACTTTGGCAATTTTTATAATTTGGCGAAATGGGTCGACGAGATAATCAAGTAGTATCTAATTTGCTTATAATAATAATAATAATAATATAAACATACAAATAAAATGTTATATATATATATGTGTGTGTGTGTGTGTGTGTGTGTTACAAGAGAAACTGGCAGCAATAATTGTAAAAATGGATATCCTTGTGAGTTGCATTCTATTCGCTTATTACCTTGGTTGTCAAACATTGCGATTTTAAGCCAAAAAGGCAAAAGAGTGATATAGGCCCGAGCAACGCTCACAATGATAGAGTTTTTTAAGTGTATGAGCACATTTGGAAGTAAAGTTTTATATTCAAATGTAAATTATATAAAAAGCAGTTACCATTATGGTTGTTAAGTAAAATAATTAAATTTTAGGGTAAATGTGTGCCCCCCCCCCCCCTCCCTCGCCTCTCACACATATAATTAAATCATTTAATTTCAGATATTTAAAATATTTTTCAACATGCTTTACTGTAAAAACACGCTGGTTTGTTGTCCTATGTTTTTGATTCTATTTAATATGCTGGAATAGACAGATGGAAAACAGTAGCAGACCTGCCAGAAGAGGACGTTTATTAAAAAAAATGTAATGTAACATGTAATGAGCTTGAATTTAAGCTACCAGAACCACATATAGCGCAAGTTGAAAGGTCGGGAGTTCAACAACAAACAAATGAAAATTAACGGTCCGAATATTCTTAAAGTTCAATAATCAATCTCTGCAATTATTGTAATACTCTCTAATTTAATAGTGTGGTGAATAGAGAAAGTTTAATTCCTGTTGTCATTACTATCTCATTTCCGTACCAAACTTTACTTTAAATGATCAACTAAAAGAGTTGTTTCTTAATTGCCCAAATTTCGTCCAAGGCATAAGATAGTATAATATCCCAATGGCATTCGCATTCTTTTCAGCAATGCGGAAGGACATTCCACGTGATGTTCTTTACTGCTTTAAAGTAGAAGGTTAAATTCACAATTTCGTTTGATTGAAGGTTCGTTTGAAAAAATGGACCAGCGCAGCGGGCATAGCCTGCTAGTCTTCTATTATATATATAAAATCCAAACGGAAATTTCGTTCCGAACGCCGAGATTTCGAGTTCTACCGCATGGATTTTTACGGAAGTTATACCGTTAGATAGGTATCGTTCCAGGGAAGGTTTTAAGCTATAACACATCATTGTACCTAGATTAGTTGTAGAATTATTGCGGAAAATTCTGTTATATTGGACTTTGTTACTTCATATTTCCTTAAATATCTGGGTTCCTATTGGTCGTAGAGCTTAGATCTCGCGCCAAAAGTAGCTCCGACGCACCCAAGCAAACTTTTCCCCGCGATTATTTTGCCGTCTTCCGATTTCCTTTAACTCTATTAGGGGCCCGCGTAGGGCCCCTTTAAAATATTTTTCGTAGTAATTTCAGCAATTATCTTAAATTATTGGTTAAGACCGCCACCCTCCCGATTCATGTATCTACGGAAAGGTTGCATGAAGGAGTTTCGTTCAGATACGCTTTCGTTAAGAATAGAGTGCGCTCCCTGGTGGTGGAATGTGGAACTAACATAACGCGATATTGTTAAAATTAGGAAATCTAACAATGCGATCTGTTTTAAACTTTGAGATAGTTCATAACACATAATCTATTATATATTCTATTATATATATATAAAATCTATTATCTATTCTATTATCTATTATATATATAAAATCCAAACGGAAATTTCGTTCCGAACGCCTAGATTTCGAGTTCTACTGCATGGATTTTTCCGTAACCTATACCGTTAGATAGGTCTTGTTTCAGGGAAGGTTTTAAGCTATAACACATTATTCTACCTATATTAGTTTTAGAATTATGACGGAAAATTCTGTTATTTTGAGCGATAAGGTTACCATTTTATTTCTTGGCGAAATTCATCGTTGATAAAAAAAAAAAAAAAAAAAATTGAAACGGCTATTAAACCTCGAAAAATAAAAGAAAAACTGTTACTAATATTATTTAAATGAAAAAAAAAGAAAAAAAGAAGAAGAAAATCCGTTTTAATGAGTGATAATATTAAAAAAACGGAAACATTTAGTCAAAACCTGAAAGAAATATTTGTAATGCTTAAAACTTAATTTAATAAGAAATATTACACTTGATACGCAATATTTGGCTCTTTATCGCTTGCGTTAGATATGGAAACGAATCTGAAAATTTGATTAGATGAAATTTTAACGACATTTTCTTTCTGTTCTGTTCTTTTCTTTTTTTTTTATATCTAATTGTCCCATCACGTGACTTATAGAAGAAACAAGCAGATGTAATTGTGAGTCACATGTGTAATTACTATTTGTTTCTTTACAATTTTTTATTTTTCTTTTGTCGCCAAACAATGTGATTTTAAGCCAAAAATGCATAAGCGTGACATTAGCTTGAGGATGTTCTCACAAATGGTGTTTTTGTAGGTGAAAGAGATCATTTTTTGTGTACATTTTCATATTCAATTGTAACTTATATAGATATCAGTTAATATTTTAAAAATGGAATCGAATACTTAAATTTCAGTGTGAATTTCTGCCACACATACATATTGTAAAATAATTTCATACTTTTTAAAATGTTTTTCGCCGTAATTCCGAAAGCATGTGATATTTATAAACTCGAACTCAGATCAACGAATATTACCCATTTTATTTAAGCAAATATTATCTACTTTCTCAAGTCATATCGCCAATTTCATTTATAGGAAAATTCACAGATTCGAAATCTAGGAAATAAAGATAATTTTTAAGGAAATTTATGTTTTAATACGTTATTACTATGGAAAAATTCAACATTTTGAAAAAAAAAAATTACAAGTCTTTTGTAATTCGTCATTTCTTCTTCGTCTTTCTTCGTACTTTCTCCTCTGTTATGTAATATTTCAAATGATATTGGACTAAATTTTTCGATCATCGACTCACCGCAAAATCGCATATCTAATATAGTATATAAAATAAAGTCTGGATTAGGGGACTAATTAACGCACAGCGCAAACTACTGAACCTAAAATCTTGAAAATCGTGGTAAAAATACTTCTTATGACATAAACTTCTGCTAAGAAAAGATTTTCTAAAGTGTCACCCCTAATGGTTTTTGCACGGGGAGGGGAAAAAAATCGAATATCAAAATTATGCGTCAAATGATATTTTAATGTAGTTTTGTATGCTGAATCGAATGCTACCAAATAAATTTTTATAAGTCCAACAGTTCATGACACATTTCATATTTTTCTAATTTGGCGGTGTCTTTGGCATCTAAACCTCAAAATATCTATCATTACATCCGTTACTCTAGCACCGGAAAAAATTCAAATCAACCCTTTTGGCTAAAAAATAAAAACGGCTCTATGAGTTTGAAATAAAAATGCAAGCATCTTAATTAAAAAAAAAAAAATGGTGATTTTATGTAAAATAAAAGGGAAAAAATTACTGAGAATTTAGCGTTATAAAACAAAAATGGAAAAGGTACTACTTAGATATTCCGTCGACCAAAAATCTATCGTCAAACTATAAGATTAAATGCCAATAATGGTTGATCGTAAATATCAAATTCACTTGAATTTAAACAAACTACACGTGTTTACGTCATCAAGTGATTTTAATTTCGACGTTTTATTTGTATTTTTATTAATGTTATACTAATTTATTTGTTATTCCGTTATTTAAAATAAAGATTATGTCAATTTGTATAATTTGGCGAATGGATTGACGATTTATATTATTTGGTGAAATTGGTCGACGGGATAACAAGTAGTACCAATGAAAATATTTAAGTATGATAGCAATGTTTGTAACGACTTAAAAATTATTTTCATATATATAAATTCGGTTTATGGCGGCAGATTCCGTCATCCGAAGAATCTACAAGAGTCTTTTTCCATTTTTTCAGGTCATAGGATCCTCAATGAAAGAAATTGGAATTGGAATAATATTGTGCGATTTATAAATTGCTCCTCGATAAAAAGAAAAAATGGGTACATTTATAACAACCGTGCGCACATCTCGCTGATAGCATTTTTAAAATTCCCAGTAGCAGTAGTTACATTTTGCGTATGTAAATTAAAAATATTTTTTTGCTTTTAATTATGGCATTATTTCCTGTTATTGTTTATCTTTTCAGTTTTTTAAATGAAATTAGTATAAGGCATGCATTTTAAATTAAATGAGTGAAAGGTTAGTGTTTTAAATGAAAATAATAAAATAAGAATATGCTATGAAAACAATCTTTATTGATTTATTACCTGCGCCCGGCTGACATAAAAGAATCACAAAAGCCACATATTCACTTTTCTTTGAGTAGTTGTTCATGAGAATTCAAGTAACCGTAATCGGATACTTCACATATTGGTGTATTAGCTTTAATGTTGAAAGCATCGTTTTTGTTTGCAGCGAAAACTTTACTATGAATTCTATTACACAAAATCGCATCATCATCATCTACTATATATTTACAACGGAAATTTGTATTTCATTCCGATTGTTTATAATACTTTCGTAGGATATACCACAATTAGTTAAGTAATAATTTTGGAAAGGTTTTAGTGTATACATATATTTCAAAGGTACTGAGTTATAGAGCAACAGTAAAAGTTCAAAAATTAAGTGAACCTGATTATGAAAGTTTAGCCTTTTTAAAAAAATCTACAGAACATATTTTGTTACAAGTGGCCCTGTTGCATGACTTTTAGGAATGGTGTCAGTATATACGATTTCATTATATGTTGATTAGTTACAGAGGTATTAATTCCTGTTGTCATAACGGTCTCATTACCCGACCATAAGTGCGCTGTTTATAATCAACTAAAACAATTACTTCTTAATTGCTAAATTTTGTCCAACGCTTAAGATAACATTATATCGCAATGGCGTTCGCATCGTTTTCAGTAATGTGCAAGGTCAAGCTGGAGATCCATATTGTTTAAAATACAAGTTCAAATTCACCATTTAGTTTAATCCAAAGTTAATTTGGAAATATTGACCAGCGCAGCGGGCATAGCCTGCTAGTTATATATATAAAATCCAAACGGAAATTTCGTTCCGAACGCCGAGATTTCGAGTTCTACTGCATGGATTTTTACGGAACTTATACCGTTAGATAGGTATCATTTCAGGGAAAGTTTTAAGATATAACACATCGTTCTACATAGATTAGTTATATAATTATGATGTCAAGTTCTGTTATTTTGGGCGAAAGGGTTACTATTATTTTATTGGCGATAAATGTCGTTGATAAATGTATTGAAATGGCTGTACATCTCGGAAGAAAACTTTTATTAATTTTGTTTATAAGAAAAAAAAAGAAAAAATAGAGAAAAGAAAAAATAGTTTTGACGAGTGGAAATATTATAAAACGACAATATCGAATTTAAAAATGAAAGGTAATGTTTTAATGCTTAAAAATTTATTCAATATGAAAGATTGCAGTTTTAAACTATATCTGGCAATTTATCGCTTGCGTCAGGTTAAAAAAAATGCATCAGCAAATTTGATAAGATAATATCTGAGTGACAACTTTGTTTTTGTTTTAGATTTTTTTTTTATAATTTACTTTTTATTTTACTTAACTCATCCATCATGTGACTTTCAGAAGAAACTAGCAGATGTAATTATAAAAATGACGGTACTTGTGAGTTTCATATTGTCTGTTTATTTACGATTTCATTTTATCACCAAACAATTTAATTTTAAGCCAAAAATGCATAAGCGTGACTTCGGTTTGAGCGACCTTCACAATATTGGTTATTTTTCAAGTAGACGACTACATTTTTTGAAAAATCTAATTCTACTTATATATATATATATATATAGGTAATTCAAATGGAAATTTCATTCCGGCTGCTTAGAACTCGGGTTTTGCTGAACTTACACTGTTAGATAGGTAATTTTTCGGGGAAGGTTTTAGTACGTAACACGTCGTTCTACGTTGCTTGGAATCGCATTATGGTTTAAAGTTCTTTTATGAGATGAACCTGATAATGAAAAATTAGCCTTTATAAAAGATTCCGCCGAATTATTTCGATGGAACTTGGACTGCTAATTAGATAATTTTCAAGGAATGGTTTCAGTATGAACCATGTCCTTCTAAGTTGCTTAGCCATACAGTTTTGGGGGAAATTCTGTAATCTAGTGAACTCAATTATCACAATTTAGCCTTTAAAAAAAGTTATAATAAACTGTTTTTGATAG